>JAKWBJ010000173.1:0-600000 GCA_023159175.1 Wohlfahrtia magnifica | reverse complement strand
CACTGCTGGGCTAGACGATTACAGAGGACATGTACTACACACAATTGATTTGCTTTTAGTGGACATTAGGCGAAAAACACCTGCAGTCTTCAATATTCTATCATGATACCGCTAGGCCACATGATAAAAACTATTTAGAAAATAGTCCAGATTTTATCGTGTTCCACACTACCATCTGCTTCGATCTTTACAGAACAATTTCACTGAAATATGCCTTCTTCAAAACAAGGTAAAAGACTTGATTCGTTTTTAACCTCAAAATTTAACTGTTATTATGGAACAGACTCCAAATGTTGCCAGAAAGACGGGGATCATAGCTAATACTTTAAACAAAATTTTTATTGTATAGTACGTCTTTTTAGATTTTAAAAACTTTGAGTTGGCAATACTGCTTTATTTGACAACCAATTTAACAGCTGATTGTTGCTTTTTGCTTAGTTCGGTTTTTACATTTTATTATGGATAGACTTACGCCAGAGCAACGATTGTAAATTTTTCAAAATTATTTATCATAATAATAGTTCTGATCATCAAACTTGAAACTTAAAAATTTTATTTTCCGCTGAATCCATTTTTCATTGAATGAGCACGTAAATGAGAATTGTCACATTTGGAGTGAGAATAATCCACAATCTTTTGTCGAAACACCATTACATTCACAGAAAGTAACTGTTTAGTGTGTTTTATGGGCTGGTGGAGTCATTGGTCCATATGTATGCAAAAAAGGCAAATGATCAGAATGTTACTGTCAATAGTGAACGGTTTAGGGAGAAGATTCGAAATTTTTTCGTGCCTCAATTAGCTGGCATCTAGTTCAACAGAACGTAACTAATTAAAGCTACAATTGATTTACTCAAAGAAAGTTTTGATGAAATTGTAATTTCACGTAACCACATTGAATTATTTTCTTTGTGGTTATGTAGAGCCACTTGTCTACGTCGATAAACCAGAGACAATTGAAGACCTGGAAATCAACATTCCGGAAGTTATTGACGAAATATGGCCGTATATGCAGTGAAGAAAATGGAAAAATGGTTTTATTTTGCACCTTTGGCATAAGGAACTAGGCATTCTATCAAAGAAGTTTTGCTTTACGTTTCGTTAAATTTATTTTTCCTGTTTTTTTTAAGTTTATTAGAGAAAATTTTCTCCACCAAATTTTATTTTAAATTGTTTTTATTTGATTTTGTGCTTAAAAAAATTAAAAATAATTGCCTGTGTTTATTACTCGGTTTGATACGAAGAAGAAGTACAAAAATCTTTTAAGGAATCTTATCAATTTTTACTTTCCACTCTTGGTTTTCCCTAATTTTATCTTGGTTGTCTTTTATATAGATTTTCAGTGAAATTACAAAAACGAAGAAAAAAACCAAAGTTTTTTATGCCAATTTTTCATATTTTTTATCCCCATAGACCTGAGGTCTTATTTTGTTAACTTTCTGCCTGTAAAAGTTGTAAAACAAACTTAGTTGTTTTTACCGTTACAAGAAGATATTATCGAAAATATTATCAAATTTTGAAGGAAGTAAACAAAGAATCGAAAGAAATAAAAGAAAACCCATCTTTAAGTTTAACATACACACACACACACACACACACACACAGGCACACACACTTGAAAATAAATAATAAAATATTTAATGTGAAAAAGAAGAGAGAAATTTTTATAGTCCTGCAGAGCGAAACTCGCTTTTTTATGGATGACTGGTACTCAGCCATGTCTGTAAGTGTATTTGCATGAATTGTGTGTGTTTGGTTTATGTGTTTGTATTAATCTTTAAGTATATAAGGGCCTTAAAGGATATAACGCAATCATATATCTCTATTAGTATGAATACTGAGGGTGTTCCTTATTAGGCTGCTACGAGTATATGTTTTACACATAAGCACTCTAAATACCACACCACGTCTCCTCTTATGTGCTGTTGTAAGTATCTTTAAAGAAACAATTTTTAATGAGAGCAACACTCAGAAGTTGCTAAGATAGAGAGAGTATTTACAAACATTCAATTTGCTTCCGGAAAGGTAATAAGAAGTGTAACTGATAAATAGGAACTCAAGCAATTATGAACCAGCATCGGTTTATCGGGCAGTTGAAAGCCTTGTAAGGCTTAAAAAAATTAAATAATTGATCTTAAAAAGGCTAAACAAGCTACCACCATGAATAAATTAGGCAGGCTACAGAGACTATTCTGCCTCGGTATAACTGGGGCAATGATAACTTGTCTAACAGCGGCCTTTGTGCCACTGATTAGTTTAACACCGCTTCAGGAGTGACGGAATGTTTGGCGGCAAAGTTTTTTACCAAAGGATCTCGAAATGCATCGGAAACTCTGTCATCTTCGGTCCTGGATATTATGCCTTTGGATCTGTGCTTTAGCAGGAGACTCAGCGTGAAATTCCCTGACCATAATTGTTAGTCTAATAGGGCCTTAGTTCGGAGTGAGTTTGATCTAAACTGGTATACCGATGGCTCTAGAACGAATAACTGTAACGGTGCTGATCTTCACGGACCCAACCGAAGTCGATTTCACTGCGAAGATCTTTGAGTATTCTTTCAGGCTGAGATTATGGCCGTTGCTATATGTACGGATATCAACCTGCATAGTGATTTCAAGGGCAAGACAGTTACTAAAGGCGTCCAATCGAAACGCACGATGTTAGTTCTAAATAAAGCAAAAAGTTTTCACAGAATTTTTTTAATACTTTTTTATTATGATAGAGGGATCCATGGCAATTATGAGTAAAAAAATATCGGCCAAATGCTTGTACGGCTTCGGTGGCATACCTTTATCCGTCGGTCCATATTTGCAATGACTCTGAGACATAATTGGGGTTCAATGTCGTTAATGTGCAAATAATCTCATCCTTTAGCTCTTGAATTGTTCTTGGCGTAGTGATCAAATATCCCCAAAGTGAGAAGTCCAACGGTATTAAGTCACATGATCGTGGCGGTCAATTAACTTCTCTACGACTTGATATAACATGACCATTGAATTTCTCGCACAAAAGAGCCATTGTTTCGTTTGCTGTAGAGCAGGTGACCATCCGGTTGGAACCACATATCGTCCAGGTCCATATACTCAATTTCTGGCCACAAGATGTCTGTTATCCTCTCGCGTTAGCGAACACCATTCACTGTAACTGCTTGGCCGACCTCATTTTCGAGGAAATACAGCCTTATGATACCGCCAGCCCATAAACCTCACCAAAAAGTCAGCCTTTGTGGATGCCTCCTCGACTTTTCAACAACTACTCGTTAATTCTCAATTCCCCAAATGCGACAATTCCGCTTGTTAACGAATCCACTGAGATGAAAGCGTGCCTCGATGCTGAAGATGATTTTCTTTGTAAAGTCACCATTCATTTCTGTCTATTCAACTAACTATTCGGCGAATTGACGACGCTTGAAGGCTTCAAATCTTGCATCAAATGAGACTTGTAAGCGTGTAAATTCGAATCTTTGCTCAAAATTCGCATCAGTGATGTTCGTGAGATGTTCAACTGTTGGACACGACGACGATTAGGGGTTGACGGCTCTTCTGCCACACTATCAAGAATAACAGCAATATTTTGCGCAAAATGAACTGAGCGACCATGTACAGGTTTGTTGAAATTTGCGCACAATTTTTCCGATTTTGGACATATTTGGTCGCTTATGCTGACCAAAAAAATCACAAGGTGCACGAAATGCTTTGTGATTTGTATGAAATTTTGACTTTAAGTTGTGACTCAAAATTAACATTGTGCATTATGGTTGGACCACCCTTTATATTCTCTGAGAGCCAAAATGTCTTAAGGGCACTTGAGACTGGTCAAATATTTTCGTTTGGAAATAAGGTCCAGTTCTTTTGAATACCTGGACATTAGATGGTAATGCAATAGTGGACGCATTGGCTAGAAAGGTTTCCATGACATTCTATATCGGTTCGTAACCTTGCTGTGCAGCATCACTTACTACCATCCTTAATCTAATCAAGGATTGGGAAATTGCCAGATGCTTGGAGCACGGGAAAGCTGAAAAGGCATTTCGCCACTCTAGGGTGGCGATTAGTCCGCAATTTGGAAGTCGCTTTGAGGCAGGAGTTTCTTACGAGCCACTGTAGACTAAGAGCACATCTGAGAGAATGACGGCCACAGATGTGGATGTTTGTGGACTGTGCTCACAAGCATCAGAGGCAGCGGAGTACATATTGTGTCCTCGAAGAGCTTAAATGGAAATTTTTGGGGAAGAATTATGGTTTCAGATCTGCTGGTGTTCATTAGGAAGGCAAATTAGAGACCGGCAGGGTCACAATAGATCCCATGGGTCGATACGTTTTTTTTTTTCATTATAACATATATATGTTATATGACCCTCTGACCTTTATAAAAAAGTTAAAACAAAATATTATTTTAAAAACTACTTTTTTAAGACTTAATTTGTTTTTTTTTTATCAATTTACTACTGCTCGCAACACTTTCTTTATATCAAGTAAATGCTTTCAATGTTTTCATTTTTTAGCTTAGGGCAACCTTCCCCTAAAGCTCATGAATATTATTTAACTTGTTTAGACATGTTAACAAATAAAATTATTTGTAACTGTTTGTTCTTTTTTTGTTGTATCTCTATCTCCTTGTTCAGTCACTCAGTTTCACTCCTTGAAAAGGCTTATATCCTTACGGGCTTTCCGTTAAAGTACAAAACAAGAAAATTTATAAAAACAACAACAGCAACAACAAATTCTTACCAACAGTTAGAGTTCAGAGCTCATCTTTTGATTTCTTTTCCTTCCACAAATAAAATATCTAATACTCGTATGTACGAGTACTCAGATTTGCTCTTTTACTTTCTCTGTTCCATGCTTGACTCTAATTGGATTCGTATTTCGTTAGAGGGCATTTGAAAAAAAAAAAAAAAAAATACTGCTCATGACCAATATAACACAACACAATAACAGACGTTGTTAGTTTTACTTTTTCTGTTTCTGTGCCAGTAAGACGGTTTTGGTAGTTGATTTTCTTAGCCTCACTTAAGCTGTTTGTGATGAAGATTTTTCATGCTTTGTTTTTATTTATTAAAGGCCAGTAGGAGTAGTTATTTTTTCTTTTTAACCCTTATACTGTATTTTAAAAATTAAAAGCTTAACACACAAGTGAGTCATGCACAGTCAAGGAGAATCGACAGGATTCCGTTTTCGGCAAGATAACACTCCACTCGTTAGATAAACTGTCATTTTAATCTTCAGGCATAATAATGTGGTATTAAATTCAACCTGTAACCGTGAGCTACTAATATAGGGCAATAAGTCTGGACCTAGATAACTCACCAAAGATGGAAAGTATGTAGCTGTCAAGGAATCTGTTTCTCTTGAGAGCTAAGATCACTCATTTGCAGAAAAGATGAAAGACCGGTTCCTATTTCTCTCTGTCGTTCCAACGTAAGTATATTCCCTAAAGGGAAGTTCTATTTGATTTGCATGCTTATCTGCAAGCCAATGTCCAGTTATTACTGCCAACAATATCGATTTCCATGTTCATTTCCTATTAAAAGAAGCCACACACCCCCAAGTGTCTAGACTACGCCATAAATTTTCTGCCTTTTGGTAAAAAGTCTAAAGCTACTACCTTCAATATACCCCAACGGAATTGCGACTGAAACCGCCTTTTAATTACCATAGTGGCCTCTATGCGCTGGGACCCAAAACATAGTAATGTCAGACTAGCTAACCGACTTTGACATCTCATTATTACACTGTCTGACCAATAGCAGTGTATCAATATATGAATTAAATAAAAATAGTAGCGCCGCATAGCCATCGACATAATTTCCAATATTAACACGAATATTGCGATCAAGTAGTACCCATAGAGGCTGCTTTTACCACGATTGTTTCACCAAAGTCGATCAAGAAGTGTCAACTAAACAACCGCCGTTTCAAATTAGGAAAATTTTTTTCATCATGAATACTAGAATACAGTGAAGCTGTTACAACAATGACGATTTGTTCAGCCTAAAAACACTACAGTGATTCACATTTTTGAACCTTCCGTTTACATTAGGGTGCTTTTTATTTTTAAATACACGAAATTGTACTGTAACTCCCACCAGAAATGTTCTCCGAAGCCAAAAAATTCGTTGCGAAAAATTTTAAGGGGATTGCCTCAAGGAAAGGCATACCGCATTCGCCCACAAGTCCCTCAACTTAGCATTTTACTTGTTTTACATGAATTTAACATTCTTTGACAGCTTGTGGATGGATGTGGCACGCTTTCCACTCATGAAATTCGTCTATTCGTCTATTTTTTTGGCTTCGAAGAACATTTCTGGGGGCGCAACGACCCAAAGTTTACAAAAAAAAAAGCATTGAGGAAGACCCCAATGAGTCCATCCGCCATCGAGCACTGGAATTGGATCTCTGTCTATCCACTTCATGGAAGATTTTGCGAAAGGATCTTGGTTTGCGTGCTTACAAAATCCAACTCGTGCAAGAATTGAAGCCAAAGCGATTTTTGTTTAGTGGTGAAGCTCACTTTTGTTTGAATGGCTACGTCAACAAACAAAACAGCCGTATTTGGAGTGAAGGTAATCCTCAGGTGTATGTGGAAACACCGTTACATCCAGAAAAACTGACTGTTTGGTGCGCTTTTGAGCTGGTGGAGTCATTGGTCCGTACTTTTACAAAAACGATGATGGCCAGAACGTTACAGTCAATGGTGATCGGTATAGAGCTATGGTTACTAACTTTTTCATTCCTGAATTGAATAACCATGATGTCCAGTAGATGTGGTTTCAACAAGACGGCGCAACATGTCACACAGCTCGTGCCACAATAGATTTATTGAAAGACACGTTTGGTGATCCACTAATTTCACGTTTTGGACCTGTGAATTGGCCTCCAAGATCTTGTAATTTAACACCGATAGACTACTTTCTGTGGGACTATGTAAAGTCATTGGTCTATGCGGTAAAGCCACAAACGCTTGACTATTTGGAAGACAACATTCGCCGTGTTATTGCCGATATACGGCCACAAATGTTGGAAAAAGTCATGGAAAATCGGACGTCCAGATTGGACTAAATCTGCGCCAGCCGCGGCGGTCATATGCCAGAAATCATATTTAAAATGTAATGCTTCAGGATTATCTTTTTGACAAATAAAATTCATGTCAATCGAATAATCCATCGTTGTCTTTTTACAACCTAAAGTTCTATACCTCTATAAAAAACATTTATAAGACGTACCCTAGTACACATACATACATACATATGTCCCAATGTTAAATTCGTTCTCTCCTAAAACCCTCGCTTCTCGAGATAATTTTACTACTGAAGACGCGTTGGAGGCAGTCAGGTCTCCTTCTGACTAACTCGTCTACCAGCTCATTACCATAGTAATCCATATTACTGTCATTTGCTTAGTATCCTACAAACTGTCATTATTGCGAATATTTTAGCATGGAAAACACCAAAGAACACAATGAAGACGAGTAGAACAAGCTTGACAAGTAAAACACTAGAACCAATATTGAATTACAAACTATAAACCTTTTTCCTGACTCGTCTGCTCGTTCATTAACCAAGCAGTTTCATCATCATGACTCCTTATTCCTTTAACTTCTTGAGGGGCATTAGGTCTTAAGATTTCATCTCTAAGATAATTAAAAAAACATAAATTTGCGACCATCGTGACAGTGGGCTTTACCGAATTTTGTGTACCCCGTGGGGTATACATTAGAGATCAGCAATGAATACCGAAAACATGGGTATAATCGAATCATGATTCATAAATTATTGTACTCATACTCTTTGTGTTGGCTTCATAAAGCTCTAGGTACTCATCATACTCATACTTATCAATATTTATGATGCTATTGGTTCATACTAATCTGCATCGATGGCGCAAGATGAGTATTATTCGAATAGGATCATTTAAATTTTAATTATAAGGTTGTGGGCTTGTGTGTTTTCTTTTGACTAGCCAATGCTTGTATAAATGAATACTTATGAGTACTCATGAGTAACGCAAATCATTTATGAGTACTATGAGTATTTTCTGTGAAATGAATGAATGCTATAAGTATGAGTACGACGTTTAATTCATACTCATTACTACTTACACTTATGAATCAACATTAATGTGAGTCTGTACTCACTTATACTTGTGAATTCATGAGTGAATATGAGTAGCAAAAAAGTGATTCATTGCTGATCTCTGGTATACATATGTTATGATACCATCGTTGGAATTTATATTTTGGCGTAGATATGTGTTTGAGGAATGGTTACAAGCACAGAGCAGGCGCCCACAGACATCTAAGGCCGTTGATTGTGTTTTTCATAGAAGATTGTGAGTGCCACAATCACCGTTCGCCCTTTGCGAAGAAATGGTACAACCGCTGTCATCCCTGTTGTACCATCCCCATGTGACAGTACAGATTTACTCCAAAGTACTTTAATATGTCAAGGTCGCTTTCGCAGTTACCATATTTCAAGTTTAGTCCATGTGTTGATACGGTTTCCAGGGTGTGGCGCTAGTAAATAATGGCGGAGTGTTAAGCTGCGTTCAAAAGCCAGATTTCTTCTACAATCACTAGCATTACGTGGTCCAACTACCTCTTTCATATACCCTTCATGGTGTTGAAATGAAAATACTCAACTATTCAGAATAATTTTGTGCCCTGAATAGCCAGAATAAAGGTTAATACAAATCTGGTATGCACACCTGGGCCTTTTACGGTTTGTGCTTCTAAAAGAATGGAAAAACAACAAGACGTAATAAAACAAAATTATCAAGAAAATTATTTATAAAATTTAAGAGTTTTTCTCTTCTTTGTTTTTAGCCTTTCCGTGTTAAAGTGGTTTTTTGTGTTTTTTTTTTTTTTTTGATTATTTACCAGCCAGAGCCATTTCGTTTCTTGTTTCTAATGTCAGTTTATGTCAGTACTATAAGTTTTAGCCTGAAGTTTCCTTTTTTTAAATTTTTTTATACGTTTTCTTGTAAAGATTTAAGTGTTTTATTGTCTGCTTATTTATATGCTGCAGCAAATTGTTTCGAAATCTGGATTTTCTTGTTTCAATGTTTGTTTTCTTTCTTATTTTTCTCTCAATTTAATTTCAGGAACCTACAGAGTAAATTCAGAACAGAAAGTTTGATTTAATTCTTTATTTATATTATTTTTTAAAATATATTTAAAAGGGTTTTACGGGCATGAAATTGACAGGCTTTTTAATGCATTTGAAATTTTATGCAAATCTACCAATTAATAAGCAATTTGAGTGTGAATTCAATCGGAGTTTTTTTTCTCAATTTACATCAAAAGAGACTTAAACAAGTGATAGGAAAAATGTAATTAAAAAATTATTTAAAATAAAATAAAATAAAATAAAGTATTTACAGAATTTAAAGCACTGCTACATATATACATGTAATGTAATGTATGGCCTATACTACCACAAGTATTCGTTTCATAATCAAACAGTCGATTATAATTGTGAATTAACTTTGCTTTAACAGACCAACACAGGGTAGCGTTGCTGTGTGTACCAAGTTCATTGCCAGATATCAGAGAGTCGATAGCAACTTTTGACTTCATCTCAGAAGATGGCAAAGCCTTCAAAGGTACCTGACTGTCTAACATCACATCCAAATAAATAAACACTTAAACCTTTAACACTAATCTTTGCCATAGTATCTGCATACATAGGTTTGCGATACTGAAGTTTAAAATATGGCATCGGATAATGAACCAGATTTTTACACTGAAGAACTTGGCTGTCTGACCATTAACCAGACAGAAGTCTATTTCAAAAAGTAGTCGGAAATTAAATTTTAAAATTACCCCGACAGTTTTTCATTCCGTAATATTTTCTATACCATCGTTATTACATAGAACTACCTTCTCAGCTGATTTATTTACTGTACCATCTATTCAAATTATGATATTATTTTAGCACCACCTTGTATTATCACTTGTGGAACATGAAAAACGCTCTGTAAAAGGACTAACACGCCCTTGTTAGGAAAACTATATGTTCATGGCAACGTAAAGACCTTTCGAAATTAAAAAAAAAGCAGAAAATTCTGGAGAAGTGAATGATATATTTATTTGGGGCGATAAATGAATGCCTGCCATTTACTTTTTAAAGATTATTTCAAATTAAAGTTGCCCCGCGAGCTCCAATTTTTACATACTTTTTTCAGCCGCACCAAACAGTACATCTTTCCGATGAATTGGCAGCTCTTGCTTTCCGTTTGGCTGCTCTTTACATCAATTTAGGCAATGTTGTTTATTGACGACATACCCATCGCTGAAGTTAAATTTTTGATAGAAACACATCGCGAATATTGATAATAACATTGAATTTTATATGCAAGCGTTATTCGTTTGTTAGACTAGCCAAGGTGAAAAGGCAAACCTTATTGAACATTTTTGGCATTGCCACATATCATGAATCTTTTTTTACACCGAAAAAATTTGCGCTCCTTGTTTAAATGCGGTGGAAAAGAAGAATCGATTGAAAACCTTCTATGCGTTTCTACTGCTCCATAGAAACGTACAGCATCATACAGAAACATACATCACATTTTATAAAATTTGTTACTCTTGCTGCCAAAAAAGTTCTATAAATTTTTTTTTTTTCTTTTGATATCGAACAAAAATCCCATTTCTCATCGTTGGTTATTGTTGTGGAGAAACACCTCTATAAACAACAGAGATTACGCCGTCCCGAGTTCCGTTATTATTTTCTCTCTTTAAAGAAAATGTGCATGACGTAAGCATACACCTTTTTGTTTTGTTTTTAAAGGAAAATAGTAGTTTTTTATAATAAAAGTTAAAAATAGAAATAGAAATAGAATTTTTATTTTTGTACTTTTATTTTCTTAATGCCTTTTTAATTTTAAATATTTTCATTCAATTTTTAAATCTTTTTCATTTAAAATTATTAAAAAATTAGTATTTTCCTTTAAAAACAAAATAAAAAATCTATGCTTACGTCACACACACTTACATTGCGAGGTAGAATTATAATGGATCTTCGAAAAGCGTAAGCTGTGTTACTCGATTCATTGTAACATATGTATGTATGTATTTGCATTTCTCTCCCAATAAAAACTGTAACTACAGCGAATGTCTTAATCTCTTGATGTTTACACTCTTTCACTTTGCTATTATATTTGCTTACAATTTAGTATGTGATTATCGCTGACTGCTTTAAGATCGTTTGCGCGGTAATTGTGTTATAGAATTTATTGCAAATTTACAAGAAAGAAAAAGTGTTAAATATTAAATTTAATTATATATGCATGTATGTATGCAAGGAAATAAAAATAATAAAGGAAGTAAAGTTAATACATAAAGAAAAAGTAGTTTTTAATAAAGAAATTCATTAATTTTGCAAATATTTTCATAACAAAAACAAAAATTGAAAATTGCAATCCATGTGCTCCGTTTCTCTTGTTGATGCCCGAGCAAAAGCACATACTTTGTTGATGTTAAAATGCGAAGAGAAGAATTTGTGTGTTTTGTTTATTTTGTTGTTGCTTTGGTAAATGCAATTGATTTGTTTGTATAAATTCGTGTGTTTCTTTGTTTTTATTGTTTCTTAAGCGAATTCTAGTGTTCTGCTTATGTAAAATAACGGGAAAATAGAAATGATGGCGTATGTAATTGTAGGATCTCTTAAAGGGGTGATACATTGGCAAGCATTTGTTTGCAAACATCGCAAATAGCTTTTCCTGCGATGTGTGCAAACAAATGTTTGCTAATGTATCACCCCTTTTAAAGAAAGTGTAGCATAGCGGTAAATAGAAGGAAGAGAAAATTAATTGTTTGTTTTACTAAAAGAGAATAAAAATATAAAAGTGATGAAGAGATTTAAAAGAAATTAATTAAAACCTAAGTAGAAGAGTAGGAGAAAATCGTATGTAAGAGACATTAAAAAAAAATTAAGAGAAAAAATGTGTTCATTAAAAGGTGAGTTTCAATAAATTATTTATTAATAAGCAACTTTGATTTTTTGTATATAAAAAAATTTGTGAAATTTAAGAGAATTTTCATTACCTCAAAAATATCTTAGAATTAAGCTGTTCTTTTTACTGTTAATGCATTTTATAAACTATAATGTTTGACAAGATTACTGATAAGCCTCCTCCGCTTCAGAATGCTACATAGGCGTAAAGTTTTTTTTGCGTAATTTTTTTTTAATCTCTGTTAAACTTTCTTTTGTGTTCAGATGGAGAAACTTTTTTCTCCAAGCATTTTTCAACTTTATTGCTCATTGCCATTAGTAGTGCAATCGATATTATATTTATGACACTGTATTTGCCACATACACTGAACGTAGCTACAGAATTCACGTTTCTTGTGTCCGGCGTAAAATGTATTACATACAGTCATGTTATCTTCCAGTTGTGTTCTAAAATTAGTGGTTCATACAGCTTTTTGATTGAACTTGTTTATTACCCATTCAATTCAACTCTGAGATAGCAATTGTCATGCTTGTTCTCACTAATACAACTATTCAAAAAGTACATTGTAGCCACCAAAAATGATTAAGTATTTGACAGAATTTTCGTTGAGTTTTTAACAGTAGCTTAAGTAAGCAAAAGTATATTATAGTTGGACCTTTAAAAGTTTCTTTTGTGTTCAGAAAAAAAAATTTTATTTTCTTCAAATATTTTTTAAAATTCTTTATTGCTTATTGCCACAAGTAGTGCAGTCGACATTATTTTTGTCACACTATGTTTTCCAAATGCATTGGACTTGGCTGCATAGTTGGTGTTTCTGCTGTTCGGCATAAAATTTATAACAAATACTCCTGTTCAGTTCCCTGCTTGTGTTAAAATATTTTCTTAGTATTACAATTGGCCATGCAGCCTTTGATAAACTTGTTTATTTGAGGGAAACCGATACCGAATAATTTAATCTAACTTAAGCCACTAAACACTCGTGCAAACGTGCATTGTCTTAAGGGAAAACATAATTTTTACTTTTCTTTAACGTCAAAAAAAACAAAAAAAAAAATTTAATCCGCCATAAAGATGTAAATGATAACATGGTAAGACAAGAAAAACCATACCTGGCAAGTGATATTATTTTTCTGATAGGCGCTACCAAGCGAACCAAAAATCTGTTTTTAAAATTTTCGAAACACTTACAAAATCTCTAGTTACGGGTAACAAACCGAAACTTCATGCACTTATGGGCTAGTAACTTAGCTGACTATTAGCCGACTTTAGGTTTCTTTTCGAATTTGGAAAGAAGAGAAACAGACCATTTAAAAGATATATGCGCTGCCTAAGTAGCCTTAAAGAATCTTGGCGTATTTCTTCCACATTTTACAAATTTAAATGCTGTTTTGCGCACTATTTTATATAGGAACCGTACTATTGCTGAATTAATTAAGAAATTATATTAAGTTATGAATAAAATGAGACCTAAGGTTTAGAAATTCGTTGGAAATTGACGTCATACTTGTATTACAAAATTTTAAACTTTTTTTAAAATACAGCTTTAAGGTAATAAGAAAGTACCTTTTTGCTGAAAATTTTATGATATTTTCATGAGCTGCATTACGAAAAAGCTTAATAACTCCTCTCTTCTTTCTAAATCCGAAAATAAACTTAAAATCGTTTAATATTTAGCTAAGTTGTTAGCTTATTAATGCATGAGGGTTCGAAAAACCGGTTTTTTGCGGGTAATTCAAGACTTTCGTTGAGGTGTTTTGAAAATTCCAAAAACAGATCCTTGTTCTACTCGATAAGGCCTATCAGAAAAGTATTATCATTTTCCAGATATTTTTTTTCTTGTCTCACCATATTATCATTTACATCTTTCAGGCAATTTGCAAACTTTATTTTTGTCGCACCGTGTAATAGCTGGTAATCGTTTTACTTTTTTATGGCAATCGCAACTATACTAACTGTCAGACTTTTTAAGCTTTGTTTGGTGTATGTTCATGCAAAAGAATCTATTGCTTTAATGGATTTTTTGATTTTTGGTACAATGAAATGGGTCTTTTTCATTGGCCATAGTTACGCAACGTCGCAAAAAGTTGTTTGATTAGCAATTTAGCAAGTGATGGTATAACTTTGTTAATTCAAATATTTGTGCATAACTATGGTGGTCATCTTAATTCAGGTGTTCTTTTAGATGTTCCTAACTTTGAGTTGGCAACACTGTTTTATTTTACAGCCGTTTTAACAGCTGATAATTGCATTTTGTTTAGTTTGGTGTGAAATTTGATTACACTGCCACCAATTTGGCGAATGGGCTGAAGCACATATCGATATCGATATTAAATTTCCATTCAAAATTTTGTTCTCCGACAAGCCTATTTTTAGTTGAATGAGTATGTGTGTAAATAAGTAGATTTCTCGGACTTGGAATGATGATAAATTACAAGCTCTTGTCGAAACACCATTACTTCCACAAAAAGAACTGTTATTTTTGCTTTATTGGCTGGAGGACTTATTGATCGATGTGTCTTCAAAAACGATGATGGTCAGAATGTTCCTGTCAATGGTGAACAGTATAGGGACCTGATTTTTAATTTTTTTTCGTACCTCAATTAGCTGGCATTATTCTTGCTGACATGATATGTGGTTCCAACAGGATGGAGCCATAGGCCACACAGCGCGCGCTACAATTGATTTACTCAAAGAAACTTTTGAGGAAAGAGTAATTTCACGTAATTGTTCAAACAATTCGCCTACAAGATCATGTGATTTAATCCCATTGGATTATTTTCTTTGGGATTATTTGTCTACGTCGATAAACCAGATATCAAAATCCAAAGAGTTTTTGTCGAAATACGAACGCCTATGCTGCGAAAAGTTTGCTAGAACTAGTGTCTTAGACTGCGCATAGTACACGCTAGCCGTGGCGAGCACATTACAGAAATTACATTTCAACATTAATGTCATAACATTCTCTATCCAACAAAGACCGTTTCAGTGTTAATAAAAACATATTTCCTTGTTTTATTATGATATAAATTTGTGTAACTGTAAAAAAAAAACACCCGATATATCTTAGTTAGAACGAAATATCGCTACATATTAAGTTTCATTAAAATTGCTTAACGTTTTCAGGTAGCGGGCAATAATGAGTTAAAACACTATACAATAGCAATTATTGCTGTAGTTTCTCTACAAATTTATTGCTGCATCCAGTCACCATCAGCAGCAGCAGCACCAGCTCATCATGAAATGCCTTCTTGTTTGCGTTTCATGAAAATGAAATAATAATTTGGCATTTAAGTTGAAATAAACAACAGCAAATGCAATCTTTTATTGGCCACATAAAATACAATAGAAGCAAATAACAATTTTCAGCTAAAATGGAAGTGAAATCGAAAGAAAAAATTAAGTGAATGAATAAAAGGAGGAATAAAAAGCTCAATTTCACTTGAATTAATGTTTTGTGTCATTAAAATGGAAACATATTTTTCCATTTTCTTATTTTTTCTTTTATTTGCTTTTAATTTTGCTCTTTTATTTAAACAGGAAATTGGTATTTAGAAAAATTAAGTTGTTAAAGAGCATATAATGGAATTTTGTTTTTTTGTTTTTTTAATTAAGAGTTCATATATGAAATTTAATTAAATTTTTTTTTTTTTAAATATAATTTAAAATAAATGAGTTTATTTATAATGTAATTCATTCAAACAGATTTTAAATGAGAAAAAGATCAAAGTGACATTATTTCTTAGAATTTCGAGATTATTATAGGGTCCGCCATCTAACGTTTTTTTTTCAACTAGTGCTTATTTCGTGAATGGTAACACTTAGCTCATGTCTGATTTGACAGATAATTAGTTTCATCCTTCCGCTCACCGAATAAGTGGGCCGACGCATACATTGAAAACCCGATACACCCAAGACGAGTCACTGTTTGGTGCGGATTTTGAACCAGAGGCATAATTCGAAAATGAGCAAGCAGTGGCCGTTACAGTCAATGGCGATCGTTATCGGGCCATGTTGAACGAATTTTTGTTCACAAAAATTGAAGAGAAGGATATTAGCAACATTTGGTTTCAACAGAACGGCGCTACGTGCCACACAGCCGAAGCTACACTCGATGTTTTGCGCCCTGTTTTTGAAGATCGCATTATCAGTCGCAGAGCTGATGTCGTTTGGCCACCCCGGAGCTGCGATTTGACACCGTTGGACTATTATTTGTGGGGTACCGTCAAAGATAAGTGTTACGCCAACAAGCCAGAGACAATTGACGCTTTAAAAAACAATATTCCTGAAGCCATTGGGAAAATATAGCTGCACACAAACGATAATGAGCTTAAAAATTGGACCGATCGTATAGGCTACTGCATGGCCAGCCGAGGCAGCCATTTGAATGAAATTATTTTCCATTATTAACCGGAAGGATTGTAGTTTCAAATAAAAAAAGAAATTTGAGAAAATATTCAGTAGTTTTTTTGTTCATAGCATTTACAAAAAAAATTTATTTGGCGGATCCTTTACTTTATGTTTTTAATTACAGGTTGTAGTGTTTGATTACAGAGATAAAATATTAAATTCAGCACCTCCTACATACTTTTCAAAAAGTGTTTCTTTGTGGTTTTAAAAAATAAAAAATAAAAAATAAAATAAAAAATTTGCAGAAATGAATGAAATATTTATATTTGGAGGCGATAAATGAACTTTTTAAATATTATTTCATGTAAAATTTGCCCGCAGTTATGCCGTAGGTGTTCCATTCATAAGCTCTACTTTTGACATACTTTCTGCAGCATTTCGGCCGGCATCTCACTAATGCCAGCTGTAATATTGTCTTCCAGCGCTGATAGCTTGTCGTGTCTAGCTTGTCTCAGTACACTGTAATATTTCATGTCGCATCATCTTGATGTCTAATGGACTACTCTAAAACTAGACATTAATTGCTATTGTTTGGCTTCCACTGTTTTTTGTTTTCATCAAAAAGCAAAACTTTATCAAAAATCGAAATTCACTTCTTTCCTTTTTTTTAACAAAAACGAAAGCTGCTTCAATGTGAACAAAGGACTTACTGAATGACCTGTTAGGTCATCAATTAGTTGTTTCCTTCTTTCCCGACGTATTGCTATATACATCAAAATGTTCGCGGAATAACCCCCGTTTGGAAGGTCCCATCCTTCCGATTTGGACATCCATGGACATCGAAACGAAAACATTGATAATGTAAAGTAACCATTAGAGAGATAGCGGTGGACTTGAACATTGCCTATGGATCCGTCCCAGACATTTTGGTTAATGTTTTGCGTGTCTGTCGTGTAGCAGCAAAGTTGGTGCCAAAAGACCTCAATTTCATGCAAAAAATCGAACGATAGCGCATTCATCAAAATGGTCGTTACTGGAGATGAGACACAATTCAGACATAAGGCAAGTGAATGACGTTCAGCAAATGAGCCGATAACAAAAAAAAACACATCATTTTCAGTCAAAAAATAGGGCAATGTTCACGGTTTTCATGGATTACAACGGTGTTGTGCATCAAGAATATTTTCCAAAAGGTCAGACAATAAATAAAGAACACTTTGGCGGTATGAGAATTTGATGTGAAGAAATTCGCCGAAAGTGAACAGAATTGTGTGCAAAAAACTCATGAATTTTGCACCACTATAACCCACCGTCGCACAGTGCCATCATTATTCCAATTTTTTTAAGAAAATTATAATATAAAATGGAAATATGAGAGTTAATAATGGAATATGAGGTCAGGCAAATGCCCACCTCTAACATGTCGGCAGAGCTCCGCTCTTTTTACAAAATTTTTAAACACATTGTGCAACAAAGCTTTGCTTATCTCGTCAATGCAGCGTTGAATTTCATCTTTCAGAGTGTCAGTTGTTTGTCGGTTGTTCACATGTGGGTTGTTCACATGCACCCGATCTTTCAAATGGCACCAGAGAAAATAATCCAGTGGCGTTAAATGACAAATCGAGAAATTACCAGACCAGGAAATTTCTCATGCCATAACTGAATTGTTGGGCTGGCTGTGTGGCCTGTGGAGCCGTCCTGCTGAAACCAAAGGTCACTGATGTCAACATTAGCAAATTGTGGCCATGAAAAATTGGTTATCATGGTTTGATAGCGCAGAGAATTCACGGCGTTCCAGGCTTATTCTCAAAATTTTGCTGTACAGCGGTTATATCTGCATCACTACGGCCACTACGAGCATACTGTTTTGATCTATTGCCAGCAACAGTACCGTGAACCTCGAAATTACGCGATTAAATTACGCACAGCGGTGTCAGAAGGAGCATGATTACGAGGAAATGCTGCTCAGATTTTACAAAGTGAAACAGTAAAGTTATCTTAATTAAAATTCTTTCTTCAAGAGTGTAGCGTTCGATAGTTAAAATTTCTTAATTTTTTACTAAATAAGTATTAAAGGTTGACAACTTTATTCTTGACATTTCATCATTTGACAGCCAATTTATTTCCTAACCTAAAATTTGCTCACCCTGTTCTTTCCAATGCAACAAAAATTTTAAATAACTTTCTTTTGAAAAACAAAAATCATGTTGGAAAATCCAATTACTTATTTTAATATTAATAATATTGATTGAATTTTTATTCCATTTCAAAAGTGTGAGTTTTACCATAACTGATATGCATAGCAGACAAAGCACTATCTTGTAAAGTAGAGGTTGATTTTTTTTTAGTTTTATTATTAAAAAATACATATCAAAATTATTTAACGCTTAACTGAGCAAAATGAATTGGATCAAATCAAACTTCTGAAAAAAAAATAGTCAATTTAAATTGGAAAAACAAATTTGGAAAAGATCAAATTAAAAATAAGATAAACCTGAAAAAAACGTGTATCCGATTAGTTTTCTTTCTTTGAAAATCAAATAAATATCTCATATTTCATTTTTCTTTGCTTTTAATATAACACAAGAAACTGAGTATGATACGCAGGAGGTATGTATGCTTATGATGAAGTCAAAGCATTCAATGGGTATACGTTGTCTTATAATTTTTCATATTTTTCCAAAGAAACTTCCATTTTTTGCCTTCAATCATCATTTTTATTGACATAATCATGATTATTTTGAGCTTTTTTTTCCTTCACTTATATTAGAGTAGTTGTTATAACAACGTATGTAAGTATTTTACGTTTACACACGCACCCATATCTACATGCTCATGTAATTTCTGTAAACAATTGAAAATATCAACAACAAAATAACAACAAAAATGATAGTGTAGTACGAGTGGCACACAAAGAACTCTTAGCTTAAGGACTTGTCATTGCTACGACAGTGTGTGTGTGTGTGTGTGTGTGTGTGAATACAGACGTGTATTGATTACACACGTTTCAAACGAGAAAAAGAAAAGAGAAAGTGAGAGTACGATAGACTTGTTTAGATTGTTCAAGTTTTACTAAATGTTGCATACAGACACACATACATACATACTTTTTCAGACAAGTGTAACTGTCTTTGAAATTAGAAAAACAAACAATACTGTATACTTTTGCTTAGATGAATATGTGCCGTTATTTATTGTACATGCATGTATGCGTGCCTTTGGTTTTCTTCTACATGATTGCTGCTGCTACTGCTACAATATAACTGCTTCTTGGAACATATCATTTTGCTCCGCCTAAAAGATACTTTATTTTTATTTTTAACTGAGGCATAATCAAGAAAGAAGTCTCTTTTAATTTAAAATGTTTTAAAACAAAAATTGTTGTTAACCCTTAAACTCATAAATTTCAAAGCAGACACATTTACTTTTGATAAATATTAAGCAAAACTTTAAATGGATCAAAAACAACGTAACATATCAGTTGGGTACAACTGTCCCAATTGTTCATGGCACGGCTTACTTTGATTCAAGAGTAGATCTTTTGTTGCTATCTATCTAACTATTCATGGAAAAGTCTTAATAGCTGCTGCCCATCTTATACGTGGTGTCCGCCGGGAAGGTATACTACTTTGTTTGTTTATAATTCTTGATTATATGAAAGAGATTGGATCTTGTACTGATAAATGTTTCACTTAATGTCGGCAATTATGTATGGAAGACAATATCAGATAAATACCCACCTCTGTTAGCCTCGCAAATGCGAGCGCTTTTGAGTATATATTTCATTACATTCTCACACATTTCACGCGATATTTCATTAATTTCATTACGAATATTTTGTTAGAACTGCCCCAGCGTTTCTAGTTTGTTTGCATAAACCTTGCTTTTCAGACATCCCCACAAAAAGAAGTCCGGAGCAGTCAAATAAAGCGACCGTGGAGGCCAATCAACATCACCATTCCTTGAAATAATTTGTTATGGAAAGAGGTCTTGCAGTAATTCCATTGTAATCCTGGCTGTATTGTGTGCCGCTGTAGGTAAGACACCCGCCTACCAACCAGAAGGTCGTCGGTTCAATACCCAGCCAGACCATCCTAAGAAAAAAAAAAGTTTTTCGACAGCAGTATCACCTCATAACATTAGCTAGTAAGTGGTTATAAGTATCAGTACTATTGAAAACTTCTCTAAATGCATTTGCCGTTGGGAGCCGGCGTTAAACTGTAGGTCCCTTTCAATAGAATCGGGTGCAGCTCATTGGACTGAGAGAAGTCCCCATGTTCCTTCATGGAATGTTATGGGAATTAATATATATAATGTATACGAGGTGGCACCGTCTTGTTGAAACCACATGTTAGTCCAGCCCAAAGCATGCAGTTGTGGCATTAAAAAGTGTTCAATCATGTTACGATATCGCCCACCATTGACAGTTACCACTACATCGTTTTTAGTTTCAAAGAAGTAAGGTGCAATGGTATGCAATTACCAGACTGTCACTTTTAATGGATGCAAAAGTGACTGGTGAATAATTTGAAGGTTTTCCATTGCCAACAACCAACTATTCTGTTTATTCACATAACCGTTCAAATGAAAATGTGTCCCGTCACTCATTATGATTTTTTCATGAAAATCGATGATTGATTTTGATAAAATGTTTTAACGATTAAAACACGTTGGTTTACTAAATATTTTAATAAATCTGCCACGTCTCTACTTCATGACTGCCAAATATGAATTTTCAGGACTAATGTTTACAAAAATGGCGGCAAAACAAAGTAGTATACCTTCTCGGTGGACACCTAGTAACCTTTTCTTTCAGAAAATATCGACCATCTTCTATATCCATATCCGTTAATTCAAATGTAGCGCGAAGATGGTCGATGTGGCAGTACTGCCATACTGATAGGATGACCAAAAATATAGCAAAATCCCGCAATGCAGTGTTGAATTTTTATTTTAGGAAATGTAGAAACACCTGTGCATGCTTGCGCAGTTCGTTTTGAGGAAAACATTGCTGTTTACAATTAATTTCGTGCATTATGGTTGGAGAAACCTTTATATATACAGAGCGAGTCTCTAATTTTTTTCAATGAGGTTTCGCCATGTAAAACATTTCGTTTAATCCAAAAAAGAAATTAATTTTTTCTTCCATATTTGTTTAAATAAAAGAGGTAAGCGGTTTTCAATGGCTGTCACAAAAAACTGAAAGTTATGTAGTATAATAGTTTATAAAAGTCTGTGAATTGGAAATACAAAATAATGTATCGAATTTATCAAAATGTCATCTTCTTAAAGAAAACTTTGTTTTTGAAATCCACTTATATATTTCAAATTTTACGGTCATCAACCAAACAACACCTTCAACTTGTTGTCCACATTCGACATTTAAACAACCTCCATAGCTTTAAATCAACCACCCACAATACCAGACACTGGAAATAAAAAATTTATTGGGCGTCTAAAAGAGGATAAAAATAAACACATCAAATAAAAATAGAGTGAGAGAAAAAAAGAATGTAAAGAAAAGAAATAAAAATAAGTGTTATTGGCATAATAGACATGTCAACACGCACCAATAATTCCCTAAAGCTTATCGAAAATAAATTTTTCCATCATATGATTTCCAAAGAAAAAAAATATCATACAAAACATTTTACAAAATTGATTGGGTTGTTCGAATAAGTTAGCAACTACCAGAAAACGTGAATGGGAAGAGAAAAAGCAAAGTAATGGTCTGTTAATACAGACTAAACAGAACAAATTAAAAAAGTTTAATGAAAATTACTTAAACTGTTACTGTATTGAAATGAGTAAATTAGGCAATTACAACAAATTCAGCAGCCCGTTAAATCCCAACAGAGACATTGTAACACATAGGCTGAAAAGTCCCGGACCCAATTCATAATTGGCGCTAGTTTTATTGCATTCACCTCTTTTTCAGTAATGCCAACCTTCAAAAGACAACTTTTATGATATCCTCTTATTTTTTTTCTCCGTCACTTCTCTACGGAGCATATTGGCTTTCCGCAGAGCATCCATTGCTCTGTTTCAGTTTCTTTAATCAATTTGATCTTTCAAGCTAACTAGATTATTAATCCACCGTAGCTTCTTCCATATGACCTTTGCGTAGTGGTGAAGATCCTTGCTAATTGGTAATGATCTTTACTTTATCATTGTAAATTTTTTCCAGTAGGTGGCGTGTTTTCCTAATCATTCGTCTGATGTTTGTCATCATCGCCAGAGGTATGCGGAATCTCAGAGGGGCTTCTTCTTTATTTTTTAAAATCAATTAAATTTTTCTTCGTCATGTTCTCATATCTGGCTCGTACTAGGTCGTTTGTGTTATTATGCGTGCGCTCTAACCACTACAACACGCCACCCCTTTCTTTTAATTCAATTTAATTAATTTTCAGAACAATGGATCAAAAACAATTTCGTGTTTTAATTCTACACTATTTCTTGTTGGGAAAAAATACCGTTCAAGCGAAACAATGGCTTGAAAAGTTTTTGGGGGAACACGCTCCAGCAGAAACAACAATGAATCTTTGGCTTGTTTTCTTCAAACATGGTCGTAGAATCACCAATAATGGAGCACGCACTGGACGTCCAGAAGTCTTCAAAAAAATCTACAAAATAGTTTTGACTAAACGAAAAGTGGAGTTACGCGAGTTAGCTGACATCGTAAAGATATCAAAAAATATGTGTACTACATGATCTACCAACGCAAATATGGCTCCAAACGACGACTACTGGCTATTCGTAGACCTCAAAAAAATCCGTGCTGGTAAGAAATATCGCGCGAATAAAGACTTTATCGCTAAAACTAAGGCCTATTTTGAGGTAAAATACAAATCGTTCTACAAAAGTGGTATTGAATTTTTAGAGCAGTGCAGGAATGATTGCCTTGCTCTTGATAGAGATTACGTTGACGAAAAAAACTAAAGAAAACGGGGTTTTCCCGACTTTTCAGTCCATGTATTATTCAGGGACCCAAATCAAGCAAATGGCACATGTACTACTGAGCAGCTTCAACTTATACTTACGCCGGAGCACTAATGTCGAATTTCTTCTACTTGACTCCAGGGCCCTTATAGCCCTGCTAATCAATCCTACGGGAGCTTCCCGTAGAGCCACAATACTAACAATATATTCACTGAATATCCTGAACCAACGCCGAGCATTCCAAGAGCAGTTGTTCTGTGGTCTCCACATCTTCCTCCAAAGAGCAACTACATAAGACAGAGTGTCCCTTTCGCCCAAACTAACGGCATGGCTCCTCACTATGCAGTGAACCCCACGTACTCCTATTACCGCAGATATTCTCGACAAGTTAAGAAGCTGCCTAGACTTCTCTTCTTCTCAACCCTCGGCCAGAGAGTTCAGCCTGTCTACAAGTTGAAACCCGCCTTCATCAGAATGCAGGTAGAGGTCGTAACCGAGTAAACCTCTCCGCCACCGAAAGAATCATAGTCATAGTGCTCTATCTAGCCAGCTCATTCGCTACATAGTTGCCTGGAGTATAATTTTGACCCGATACCCAACTAAGATTGATATTAAAGTACTTCTACTGATAAGTAACATGCCCTCAGCGTCAGGGACTGAGTATACAGCCCTAGGAATTTAATAGCAGACTGAATATCCGTATAATTGCGCAATCTGCTTTGCAGATTTTCCGGATCATTGTCAATAACTCAGCAACCTGACAAATAGTGGCCATCTCTGCCTGAAACACACTGCAGTAATCTGGCAAGCTTTAGGACCTGTTGATAGTATGATCAGGAGAATGGACGCCATAACCTACTCTACCATCCAATTTTGACCCGTCCGTAAATAATCGGATACCTTCCGCGTGCCACTTCGACGAATTTTTTCAGGTATTCCTATTCGGAATAGATGTCCTTAGGTTGATCGTTGGTAATAGATACGGGATACAGCAGTTCGTTCTCACTTTTTTTTAGGCAAGCCAATCCGATGGAGCAGCTCAGCGTAGTTCTCCACAAAACTGAAACCACATTCCCTGATTCTTAGCAGCCGAGGTATGGAAGCAGTCGATTAGGCTATGATATCAGGTGTCCAGATATTTATAATGGCGCGGAACCTAGATTTTCAGTAGTTCAATGCGATTTTCTGGGTGCTCTTACTTCAAAGGATATATATATATTCCCATAACACTCCTTGAAGGAACATGTGGACTTCTCTCAGTCAATTAGCTGCACGCGATTCAATTTCTAGGCTTATTAAAAGGGACCTACAGTTTAACGCCGGCTCCGAGCGGCAAATACATTAAAGAAGTTTTCAATAGTAGTAATACTTATAACCAGTTACTAGCTAATGTTATGAGGCGGTACCGCTGTTGAAGAACTTCTTCTTTTTTCAGATGGTCTATTGAACCGAGTACTTTCTGGCTTGTAGGCGGGTGTTTTGCCACAGCGGTACACACTTCAAAGGATATGGCAATAAGTCTAATGTTAAAACTATCATATTAAGCCCATATAGGCTCCTTTCCCTTAACAGAAGGCACTTCGTGTCAGGTGGCTAATCATATAGTAGGAGCCTGTTAGGAAACCAATAAATAAAGGGTTTCATCAGCCGCTACACTTGTTTATAAATAGATGAAATCTATTACTTGCTTTTGAATTATTACAAGCATCTCTCCCCATTAAGGTGTGTAAGGTATTGCAGAAAAAAGGTTTATAATCGATTAAAATAGAAAGAAAATATCCCAAACAGTAACAGGAAAAGGTTAATTTATTAAAAAAAAATGTTTTAAAAATTCTTTATAAGGCCACTCATTTCCCTGTCTATCCTCTCTGCTTGCAGAAGCAGGAACTAAAGCGAAGAAAAAATTTTTCAGAAAATACTTCCCTCTGAGAAACCTCAGGGGAGAAACATGATCAATTTATGGCCAGCAAGAATATATATTTTTTTTCCTTTTCGTTTTTGTCATAAAATGTTTGTCCATCCCAACATTGAATTTTTTTTTTTTTTTTTATAACCATGTCACCATAGACAAATAAAATTATCTGGCCATTAAAGAAAACAAAATGTTTTTCTTTCTCATCGCTTTCATCTCTCCTTCTCCCTCTGTCCGTTTTGTTGACAGAGCATTTTAAAATAGAAACGAGGACATTAATAAAACCATCATGATTATTATTGGGTTTTTATTGAAAACTTTTTATATTATTTTTCTCCTATAAATGTGCCACAGAATTCTTTCTTGAGAGCCTTTTACTTGGTTATTGTTACAGCATCAATCGTTTCCCTTTAAAATATTACATATTCAGCTTCTACTTCAACCTCTTCTGTATTGAGTTTCTCTGTTTAAATGTCATTGCCACGGCTGCTGTCGCTGCTGCTGGTAGTGGATAGCGAAGTGTAATGAAAATATTTTCGCACTCAAAATCACTCAAGAGTAAAAGAAAACACAGATTTTGTTGTTGTTTCTATTTATTTTTTCAAAAGGGCAAAACAAGGCTAAAAATTATTAAGAATCCTCAATATGTGCGTAATAAAAAAGGGTGTTATTCGAAATAATTACGCACTTGGTCTATGTCTGAAATTTAAATTTGTCTTTTTTTCAAGAGAATATCCTCGTACAATCTTCAAAATCTACGTTTTAAATTTTTCATTTTCATAGTCGTCTAAATAATAAAGCAGTTTTATAAATGAATTATGTAGTACACACATATGTCGATTACTTGCGAATTAGTTAGTCACATGAAAAAGTGTAATTAATCCCGCTTTCTTAACCGCATGAACTAATATAAGTTCACAACCGATATCTCTGACAAATTTGTTTAGATTTTTTTTATAATATAACTTTGAGTCTATAAAGATCATTATTATTACCTGGTTTAAGATGTGTAGATAGGGTTGAAATCATATCATGTACAGATTTCTTTTTCACAAAAACAATTTCACTACAATGATCATAATGTGGCTAACACTATGTTTTCAAGAGACTTCGAATTACTCTATATGAATTACCCCGTACACATGGCACCTAAGTAATTCATATTGATGTTTCTTCGTTTTTTTCTTGCTTTTTTATTTATTGCTTTAGTATTCACCGGTTAATATTGTTTAACAATTGAAACAAGAAGTTATAAAATTAAATAAACACATTTAACGCAAACAAATGTCAGATAGAAATTAATTATAACATTGATCGATTGTAGTAATCCACAGAGTAATTGAAACTGTATACCTTACAATTTGGGTGATGCGTTCTTAAAGGTTTGTTCGGGGAATTATTGTAATTTGGCTCATAAATGTGGACTGAATTATAAACAAGAAAGTGAATTACAAAAAAACATAGTTGTGTGAACATTGCAAACCTCATACGTTCCGACATACAGTACCGAGTGTAAAAAATGCTACGCTATATAATTTATATAATTTTCATTATTGAACTCCCAGCATGTTTCATTGTTGGTAGCTGATACCTGGTCAAAAATATCTTATTTAGTGGCCGGCGAATATAATTTATGCCATTGGCACCTAAGCCAAATACTCTGTTGTCCAGTCTAAGTGACGCTCTGCAAAGTCAAACCGCCTTCTCTTATTAACTCCGTTAATTAGTAGCTTCTTACAGGGAGGTTTGGCAAATAAGTTTACTTTATTTAATCTGCGTCTAGCGGTGTGTACGCTAAATGGGACGCTCATTTGTGTTTTTGCGTAATTATAAGCATCTATTGCGGTCT
Organism: Wohlfahrtia magnifica; assembly: GCA_023159175.1. NCBI lineage: Eukaryota > Metazoa > Arthropoda > Insecta > Diptera > Sarcophagidae > Wohlfahrtia > Wohlfahrtia magnifica. The sequence goes on along the minus strand of JAKWBJ010000173.1, from coordinate 572,999 downwards.
TTTGTGAATCAATTTTCATTGGGCTAAGCATTTCCCGGTCCTGATGAGCAGTGTTCATTCGATGGCGATGACTTCCTTGTTTTCTGTCTACACTTCCAGAAGAGTGGAATTTTTAGAAAATTCGTCTAACAGTTGAGTTGTGTGCTCCGATTTGGACTCCAGCGTCGCTCATCGCCATTCTTTCCTCCAAAGCTTTTATTATTGCCACTTTGCTATCATTTGATAACTATTTCTTGAAAAATACTAAAAACCTTTAATAATGAAACTACATTTTTAACAAATTATATGATTTGCTTACTTTAACAGCACGTTGCATTTATTTGTTCACATAAATGTTCACTTGCGATCAAATTAAAAAAGATAATCAATTAACAATATCAAGCTTCTTTTTTATAAATAATAAAAAATGCATTTGAATGCATAGGAATTTGAATTCAATACCGTTGTTAGTGATAAAATACAATTTAAGTTTACGAAACGCAGAGTTGCATTTTTAGCAATAAACTTTATTATGAAAACTATTTTATTGGTTGGTGTCAAGGCTACGATCGCATTGCCAGGCAGTATTTTTATTTGAATAGTGTCACCAATACCACTATAAGTCGGATATATTACTCAGATTTTAACGGAAACTGAATAGTATAGTTGTGGAATGTACTAGAACATTCGAAACTAATGTTAATTAACTTTAAAAGCCGCAGCATTCTTCTTAAACAGTCAGTTATAATTTTAGAGTCATAGACTAAAGTCCTACTAAGAGTTGAAGATTGAAGAAATTTGTGTATTGAGCGGAAACTAAATATTTTTTTCGATGCGTTATGGTTGCCTTACTTCAAAAATCATCGGAATTTGAGATTCTATTTTTTTCTAAAATGGGATATTTTAGAAGAGGCTGCTTCATGCATCTTATGATAACTTTGAAACGCTTAATTCGATTTCGTTAAGCCATATGTTAAAAAATTCGAAATTATACCAGCTTTGAGTCATTCTAATATCAGTTTTTAATATGACCCGTATTTTTGGAATTATTGACAAATAAATTATATACGAGGCGGATTAATATTGAAGCTACCTAAGTAGGAAAAAAACATTTTTTTTTCAAAAACCATTCATTTCTCAACATAGTCTCCTTTTAGCTCAATACACTTAGTAAGATGATAATCCAACTTTTTTATACCATCTGAATAATACGATTTTGGGAACTCCTCAAAATACGCATTAGTTTCGGTAACCACTTCTTCGTTTGAGATGAATCTTTTTCCTGCGAGCCATTTTTGCCAGTCTGGAAACGGGAAAAAGTCACTAGGGGCTAAATCTGGACTATAAGGTGGATGATCAACCAATTCGAAGTGGATTTCTCGTAGTTTTAGCGTTGTATCTAATGCTGTGTGAACCAGTACGTTCTCTTGAAGAAAGAGCACTTTTTTCTTGTTTTTTCTTGATTGCATCAACCACTTGATCCAATAATGCACGATAATACTCTCCTGTGATTGTGGATCCCTTTTCAAGATAATCGATGAGCAATATTGCGTGTACATCCCAAAATACAGTGGCCATAACCTTGCCAGCCGATTTCGCTGTCTTCTTCGCCTTCTTCGGAGCACTTCCACCAACGTCCACCCATTGCTTCGATTGATTTTTGGTTTCAGGTGTGTAGTCGTGGATCCACGTTTCATCAACAGTTATTAATCTACGCCATAAATCAGCAGGATTATGCTTTATCATGTCCAAACACCGCGGTGAAGTGATCTGTAGAACTCGTTTTTGTCCAAGACTGAGCAAATGCGGCACCCATTTTTCCGATAGCTTTTTCATATGCAAATGTTCATGCAAAATGTTGAGCACACGTTCATATGATATGTTTACCATTTCAACAATCTCACGTATTTTGACCGGGCGATCAATTATAACGATATCGAGGATATTCTTGATATTTTCTTCAGTAACCACCACTTTTGGCCTTCCTGTTGATGGTATTGTTGCAGTGCTTGTTCGGCCCCGTTTAAATTCAGCAATCCAATATTTTACCATATAATCTGACGGAGCAGATTCGCCGTAATATTTATCAAGCTTTTCTTTTGTCTCTTTCGACGTTCTGCCTCTCAGATAATAGTGTTTAATCACTACACGAAATTAACTTTTTTCCATTTTCCGTTTTCCAAGAAACACAAAAGTTGCTTACTTCGAACGGCTACAACAAATAAACTAATCAATGAATTTGGCTAAAATTTTAACAGCTGACGTTTGACAGATCGTAGTTTCTAAGAAAGAAAAAGTTTTTGTGTTTGTGCTGCCATCTAGCGCTAGGTAGCTTCAATGTCAATCCGCCCTCGTATATATATTTTTTTTAATATTATGATATTTTTGATTTCTAAAAATAAAAAATATAAAGCAGCAAATATTTACCAGTTTCGCATTTTATTAATAATGCTGAATATAAAAGAAATAAAATAAACCAAAATTCATGAAAATCGATGGGTAAATGCTTATTTTATTCGCAATAAAGTGAAAGTACCTAGTTTTGGAAAAAAAATTTTTTTTTGGTTGAACTACAACTGAAGAATGAAAGTGCGTTGGCTGGCTGAATATAAAAGCATTTCAACTGAGTGAAGCACATCATATTTTGTATTTATATTTGATTATGAAAACGTTATACACAACGTTTTTTAACTGTAGGTGACATATGGTTCTACTCTTATGCGCTAGCAACATACGCTTATAGATTTAAATTTCATTTTCGACAAATTTAATATTAATATTAAATCGTAGTAAAGATATACTCATCTAGTAAGGAAAGCAAAAGCTGTTCTGTAAAGACAGTTTTAAGGTGTGCACTAGTGTAACTATTGTGGCAAAAATTCATAATTTTTTGGTCTGTCTACGGTTATTTTATTCTACCTATTCTATGGGCTTATGTTTCCATTTAAACAAAGAATAAAAAAGTGTTGTGCTTTGAAGATAATGTATACAGATAGTGTACACTGTGCCGTAATATAAACACGTTAGTAAACATTTGTTAATTAAGCAACGAACTATTACTTTAAAATACGCTTTCAAAGAAATTACATGTTGAACTAAGGCAAAATCAAATTCAAAGTGACCTTATCTTAGCGAAAAATCAAGCGCTGTTCTGCAAGATTATATAATACTGAAGAACAGAAAAATACATTATTATGGTCATAGACTGTTACTTTACCTTAAAATAAGATTAACATTTTCTTTTGAACAAATTCAATATTAAGTCGTAGTAAACGCGAGCTCAAGACAATGCAAAGGGTACACCTTTACGGTACACCAGAACGCAAAAGTGTACATGGTGGCAAAAATTCATTATATATGTCACGAACTGTTCCCTTTACTTCGTAGTCTTTTAGATTTAGATTTCTTTTTGGAAAAGTTCAATATCAAATCATAGTAAAAACGAAAAAAAAAAAAATTAGCTATACTGTCAAGACAGTGCATGGGTATACACTAGTGTAACTAAGGCGTCAAAATTTTATAATTAAACTGCAAACTCTTACTTTGTTCTAGAAATTCTTTGGACTTAGATTTTTTTTTGACAAAATACATATTGAATTTAAGCAAAAATGAGCTCATATATCTCAATAGACTGTTCTGTTGTGATACTGCAAGAGTGTACACTACGTACGCAAAACTTCATTACATAAGCTACAGACTGTTACTTTATCCTACAAACTGTATAGATTTGTACTTACTTTTGCACGAATTTAATACTTAATTAAAGTGAAAACGATCTGTACTATGAAGAAAATACAAGGGTGTACACTAGTGTAACTAAGTTGGCTAATACTCATAATTTAGTCTGTGGACTATTACCTTAACACAAATACTCTATGGATTTAGATTTCGCTTTGAACAAATTCAATGTTAAATTGAAAGAAAAACGAGCTCATCTTGAAACAAAAAGGGCGGGTTTGTCAAGACACTGCCAGGGTGTACACTAGTATAAAAACATAGGCAAGTATTCATTAGACGATGGACTGTTACTTTATCCTACTTACCCTTGCAGATTACTTGTTCCCAAATTTAAAGGAATACATAAATTCAGTTGAATGAGAAGTTACTATTGAATTAAATTTCAATTTTAAGGGTCTTGAGTAATCTTATTACTTTGAGGCAAAACGAAATTATAAGAACGCTTATACAGTTGGGTTTTGGCGTGGTGTAGTGATTAGAGCGCAGGCATACAACACCAGCTGACCAGGTTTCAGTGAATATGATGAAAAAATGTAATTGCTGTTTCGAGCGTTTTATAAAAAGACTTCAACCTTTTGCAAACATATCCATCTAAAGAAGCCTACCTACCTTTCAGTTTACCTCTGGCGATGCTGACAAACGTCAGACAAATGATCAAAAGAAAACGCCACCACTGGAAAAAAATTACAAGGCTAAGTATGGATCACCACCAGCACTTAGCAAGGATCTTCACCACTACACACAATTATATGGAGGCGAGCTACAATAGACTAACTAGATTATTGAAACAGAAACAAAGCAGCAATGGATGCTTTGTGGAAAGCCAATATGCTGCCTAGGAGTGACGAAGGAAAAAAGTAAAGCTAAGAATATACTAAGAAAGCGCATATTGGTTGAAACAAATATTTACTTGTACTCTTAGCCTTAGAATTATCAGGTTTAACTGTTCAAACCGAAAAAATATTTTTTGAAATTTCTGAACTCTGTACCAGGTTTATAACAAATTCTTTTTTATAATTCTTATTTTTAACGCTATTAGCCGTAAAAAAAATAATTGGGTGATAGCCTTTTGTACTTTAGAAGGCTATTATTTTCTTATATTTCACCATTCGCTTTGCAAAAGGAAAACGAAGAATAACCCTTGGAAACAACAATAAAAAAAAGAGATATCTTTACGTTTGTTTGCATTCATTCAAGTGTTCGATAAGAAAATATTCTTTTTTTTTCTTTTCGTTTTTTTAGGCCCATTTTTTGTGTCTTTATTAGGGGGGAAAATCCCGTGTTTATTTTTATTATGATTTCGTACCAGATTATCCTTTTCTTCTTGAGCAGTTTTTTTTTAATTTTTTTATGTCCTTTTTGTATTCATTTCTTATACCTTAGAGTTTGGAAAAGAAAACTTGGAAAGAATAACAGCATATGGAGAAAATTGTTTTCTTAAAAAGTTGACAGGAAAACTTGAAAAGTTAATTGAAAGATTTAAGGGCACGTTTAAAGTGGTATCCTGCAGAAAATATTTGCTTTGATAAAGGATTTGAGAGCACAAATACGGGTTTAATTTTTATTTATTTATTTATTTTTATTTTTATTTTTATTTTTTTTTTCAAGGAAATAAAGATGAAAATTATTCTTTGGTAAGATTTTGCTTGAATTAAGATATAAGTGCGCATATTTTCATAGAAAGAGTACTTTCTTCTCTGGAAATATTTAGAATTATTTGGTTGATAAACGAAAAATAATTTTTTTACCATTATTTTTTCTTTTTTTCCAATAATATTAAGCAACAGAAAGTGAGTTAATTTAACAAGTAATAATCATGTTTATACTCCTTAAAGTATGCTAATTGTTTCATAATTTTACAAAGAAGGATAGTTGTATTACGTTACATGAATAGAAAAAACAGTCATGGTGGCCAGACATATATTACAGCGTTCTTGGTTACCCTGATATAGCATCGAGACGATCTCAAAAGTCAGAGTTCAGGGCTAAAACCGATGCAACCAAACGCATGCACAAAGGAAGGTATCCTTTTGACATCCATGTCTGCCAAATCCTTGATATCCGAGAGATTTCGACACTGAGATAAAAAATTCTCCACCGTCTCCACTTCTTTCTCATCTCCTTGCATGCGCACGAACTACCCACGAGCCTTATCTTATAGGTGCCAGATTTTCTTTGAGACAGTGCTCATTTTCCTACCTTTGCTGTGTAGTGCTCCACAAGTATGGCAGTATCAATAGCCTGCAAGAGAATAGCGGCATCGTAACTAGGTAGTCAATCTATTCATCGCTCAAAAGCAGTCATTCCTAGCCAATTCATCCGCCACTCAGTTCCCCTAGCAGTCAGAGTGGCCTTTTACCCAGATAATCTTCAGGTCTAAATATTTTACCATCATATCTGTTACAATTATATAGCGGTCATTACCACTTACTATCATCCTCAACCAAATCAAAGAATGGAAAATTGCCAGATGCTTGGAACACTGAAATGCTTAAAGGGATCTTCGTCACTCTAGGGCGGCGATCAGTTCACAATTTGGGCGTTGCTCTGAAGTTCTCAAGTATGGCATAACGGACTTGAAACTTCTTAAGTAACTTCTTGCTGGCCACTATAGGGCGCATATGAAAAGGATGGCCACAAGAGATGTGGATGTTTGTGAACTACGGAACACATATTATATGCATGTGGGGCTCTTGAAAGATTAAGATGGACATAGGGTCTCACTGTGTAACCTATCCACCATTTTGGTTTTAATCTGCTGGTGTTTTTTTTCTCTGTCACTCCTCTAGGGAGCATATTGGTTTTCAACACAGCATCTATTACAGTTTCTTTAACCAATTTGATATTTCAAGCTAAGTAGATGATTAATCCGCTGTAGCTTCCTCCATATGATTTTTTTTGTGTGGTGGTGAAGATCCTTGCTAATTGGTGGTGATCTTTACTTTAGGATTGTAATTTTTTCCCAGTAGGTGGCGAGGTGGCTTTTTTATTTTTTATTTTAGATGGAGTTGTCCTGGAGGGAAGTTTAAGCCTCTTTTTTAATATTAAACATTCAAAACCACAATTAAATTTTTTCTTCGTCATGTCCTCCGCTGCGGCTCGAACCTGGTTCGTTTGCACTGTTATGCGTGCAATCTAACCACTACACCACGCCAACCCTGGTGTTTATTAGGAATGCAGACTATAGGCCGGAAGGACACAATAGATTCTATGGGTAGAGGTGTCCTGCAATAGTGCCTGGTCGATATGATGATAATAATAATAATACCAGTTACGATCTCGAGTAGAGGGCGGAAAGAATCCTGATCGTAGCTTGACTATCCGTACTAACCCAGATATTCGGGTTAAATACCCTGTAGCACATTAACTAGTCTACTGCTCTCTTAATCGCCGAGAGCTTCGCCTGTAGAACACTGCGGTGGTTAAAGAGTCTAAAGACTCAGAATGTCTATGACGACTGTCTCCCGCATGTTCCTATTAGTTTCCCTCTTATCGTAGACGTAATAGCAATGAAGCAATAGATCTGCGACAAGAAAGCCAGTTCAGCAGTATAAACAAGGCTTATGAAAAGAAGTGTTCTCAATGGCAGCCGTAATCGTCAGTAGCGCACTATTCACAAGCCTGCCAAAAGATTCCACTATATGTGGACCTCTCCAAAGGCCTCCACCAGACTACCGCATTATACATAAGTATGGGCTTCGGCACCATGTTGAATTCCAAGACTAGCGAATGACGCAACATGCAATCTTGCCACCCTAACCCGACTGTTCGCATTATCCTTTTGAATAGCTTTTGCATGCCTCACTTATTATAATCACCATCATGTTTATACGCCTGAAAGTATGCTCATTATTTTCTAATTACATAAACAACGACATATCACGTTACATGAACAGAAAAACAATTTTAATCCATTAAATCATTAGAAAATCTGTGACACAAATCTAATTAAATTAAAATTAAAGTAGAAATAAAAGCAACTACAGCAACAACAAAAATAAATTAATTTTTGTATTACAAAGCCAGTAATTTCCTGTAAAGCTGACAATATTTGAATTCAACATTTTATCACTTTTAATCTCAGAAGAAAAAAATGAAGGCAAACAAAATTGATGTTGATAAAACCCTCCATTAGTTTTTTTTATTTTTTAAGTTTTTTGTTAACAGTTTTTTAAATAAACTTAAATGAAAAGAAAAAAAATATATGTGACCACACACAATAATTAGCAATTTAATAATTTCTCTACCTTTCCCCATATTCCTTCAAAAACCTCTTATAATCTTACCAGCTTATCTTAAAAAATCTTTAGAGGGAAACGAAAAAAAAAGAAAATTACTTTGTTTTGCGGTCTCATTATATACAACAACATAATGAAATTGTTCTTTTGTTTTGTCAATTTATTTCAGGAAATAAAATCATAAAAACAACAAAAAAAAAACAAGAAAAAATACCCATATACTCACATTTATCCTTTTCTCAACATACAATTGGTTATTCAAGCGTCTTTGAGTTTCAATTATTTTAATATCTTTGTGGCTTTTGCGAATGGTTTTGATAATGATGATGACAATCAGGTTTACAAATCACTATGGGCTCGTTATGTAATTAGTTTAGACAAAATGTATTTATTTTGTTTTTTTTTTTCAGCACAATGGCATTTTAGTCTTTTTTTAAGTTCGAAACATTAAATCCACTTTTTCGGTTTCTTTTGCTGTTTTAATTCCTACATAATTAGATCGAAGTATCTTCTCAACTGTATTTATTTACTGGCTCCACATGAAAAACATTATTTTGAAACTGATCTGAATTGAGTTCCATGTCATGAGAGTCTCCGGGGGAATGAAACTGTTGATAAGTGGACCTGTATGGGGTTGTGATGCATGCGCAAAAATGTATTAACACGGCCTTAGTTGCGATATAGAATTTGATGGATGAATGGAATGATCTATTCTAACCTATTATAAGAAGTGGAAAAGACTCATGAAAATCAAGTGGATATGCACCATCATTTCGTCGACTTTAAAACAGCCTTCGATAGCCCGATAACACTCTGCGCAGACTCTGCAGATTGACGTTGAGCAACTACTGCAGCGCCGTCAAGATAGAAAGGGAACTCTTAGTACCTTTTAATACTGTTCGAGATTTTAGACAAGGCTACTGTAAAACCAAAATCATTTAATAATTAATAGATTATATCTTTCTTTTAATTTTGAATAATTCCCCAGCTCAATGTAGGAGCAACTTCATGTTTGAAATTATTCTGCTTTTTTTATAAAAATGTTTCTGGTTTTATACTATATTTGGGCTGACTTGACAATTCCAAATCATTCATTTAAATTTACTTATGTTCTATTGGTTTGTGTGTTAACACTTAATTGTCATTAACCTATATTAACAGCAAAGCGATCCATGCACCTGAGTCAACATTAACGCAAGTGCACCTCGAAGCAACAAGAATATGTAATGGCCAGTGAAATATTTATGCAATTTGCCGTTAAGGCGGCGATCAACAACGGGTTGTAGAGGTCGATTATGTATGTATGTATGTGTATAAGATGTTGCAGATTCGGTGCAAAATCTTCTGTATAATTGCCAAGTTCTCTAGAAGCATTGGCTCAAGCCAATTTTAAATTTCTGAGATCAAATCCAGCACTAGAAAGCCTATGTATGATTGATATACATATTAATGCCGGTAGTCGTTTTACACTTTTTAATTGATATGAATGTCGAAAAGCAAAGTTCTTGTTGAAAATCCCAAAATGAGTTGAAAGTGTAATATACCCGTTAGGTTAAGATGCTGCAGCACTTCATGCATTTAAATTTCCGTCCAGACTTTCTTATGGGCGATGTAAGTATCCTGCACAATAGAACTTAAAAATCATCTTTTTAAAGCATTTGCTATTTCAGTTTTGTAGAGTAGTGTAGACTTTTTGGTCAGCAACAAGATCATATCCTACATAAACCGAGCAGGAATCCGCAAAAAATTAGAATTACGAGTGATTCCGGTATGAAACAGGCGAGAAGATTCATTTCGTTTTTTCCCGGCAGATCCGATAATAGTAAGCTCAGAGTGCTAACGGGACTACTTACCAGAAATTGTGCTTTTAGATATCATCAGTGTGCTTTTAAAAATGTTGGGGATGACCAGTGTAGGTTCCGCACGTCCTATTCTAAGTCATCTGAACGCGTGCTTTATGAGTGCCCAGCTATTTAGTCACAGAAATAGGATAGAATGCTGTGGTGACACCAAAAGAGGCATTTCTTCTCTCAACAAATAGGATTGCTGGCTTTATGCGCAACCCCAGACTGATGTGGTGAACTTATGAGGCTGCACAAAAGATTATTCGGTTTGCAAAACGTTTTGGCCATGGCCAACATAACATAACATACGACAGTATCGCCAATCAAAAATACAAGAGCTTTAGAAAGTTTTACCACAAACATGAACCTCGTTAACTCAATAAACACTAGAGCATATGTGGCCATAGCAGCAGTGAAGTGCACTATGGTACCCTATATGTATACACGAAACGAAAATATTTAACAGAGTTTAACAAGCAAACAAATTTCATTCAATTGTATGATAGCTTTTGATGAAGGCACATGTACATCGTTTTGCGTATTTGTTTTGTTGTTTACTTTATTAATTTTTGTCATCAACGCACACTGCAAAAATTTAATACTATTACTATGACTACTGCTACTATTACTACCACTGCTACTACTACTACTAATACTGCTACTACTACTACTACTTCTACTGCTACTGTTACTACTACTGCTACTACTACCACTACTGCTGCCACTACTACCTCCGCTACTACTACTACTACTAATACTAACACTGCTTTTACTACTACTACTATTACTACAGTTACTACTTTTGCGACTACTACTGCTACTACGACTACTACTACTACTACTAATACTAATACTGCTACTACTACTACTACAACTACTGCTACAATTACTACTACTGCTACTACTACTACTACTCCTAATACTAATACTGCTACTACTACTACTACGACTACTGCTACTATTACTACTACTGCTACTGCTACTACTACTACTACTACTACTACTACTACTACTACTACTACTACTACTACTACTACTACTACCACTACTTCTACTACTACTACTACTACTACTACGACTACTGCTACTATTACTACTACTGCTACTACTGCTACTAATACTTATATTGCTACTACCACTACTACGACTACTGCTACTATTACTTCTATTGCTACTACTACTTCTAATACTAATACTGCTACTACAACTATTACTTCTACTTCTACTGGTACTACTACGACTACTGCTACTATTACTACTATTGCTACTACTACTTCTAATACTAATACTACTACTATTACTATTACTACTGCTACTGCTACTGCTACTGCTACTACTACCACTACCACTACTACTACTGCTACTACTACTACTACTACTACTACTACTACTACTACAATTCTCGCTTTAGCCACCCTAGCACTAGTGTTATCGATACTAAGTGCATTTAAATTAAAGAGTACGTGTGTGTGTAGAATAGCTGCTATTCTTGATGATATTTCTTGTGCGCAGTAGTCGTCTTACATAATGGTTTGGTTGTGTTTGTTGTTGTATTGAGACACGCATGCATCTTCTTTTTAAAAACATAAAACATAGTTGTTATTGCTTAAACTCACGTAAACTTGCAGACTCATAATAGCGGCATGATAATGGATGTGTTGTATATAATAGTAGATTGTGTAGTAAAAGTTTCTACTGTCACTTGCAAAGAAACTGTTCTATTACTTTTTTAAACACCTTCTGCTTATTTACCATTTGTTTTAATTTTAATTTGTTTTATTTCAAATATTAGATGGCATGTGCTTATTCGTTTTAACTATTTTTTTTTTTTTTTTTGGCTTGCACTTCTTTGAAACCACCATAAAAAAATCAGTAATATTGAAAGAAATAAATCAAAAGTAACTCCCAGTATTATTTTGTAAAACAAAAACCTATGAAATTGAAAAAAAATCAAATTATAAATTACCCTTTAATGCCTCTTTTTCTCTTTCATAAAAAAATTGGGCTTAAAAAAATAAAATGAAAAATATACACATCTAAACATCAATATTTTATTTTGTTAAAAATACAACAAAATAATTAAAAAATAATACAAAAATTTGAATGCACTTTTACTAACCAACATTAACAACAATGGCGCTTCGTACTAAAAATTGATACTTAATTCGCTGTGCAAGCAACTGCTTTTCTTTCATTTCTACAAAAAAAATAAAATAAATAAATAAATAAAAATAAAATAATAATAATAAAAAATTAAAAAAAAACTTTCACTTTTCACCTTCACACATACAAATCAAAACCAAAACGAATTGAAATTTTTCAAAAATATTCGCAAATTTCTGTTATTTGTAAATTTTGTTGCCCTGTGTATATTATTATGTCAATGTTAATGACCTTAGAATGTCAATGTTCTTCTTCCGTTTGCATAATCTCCAGCGTGCTGAGGAGAATAAACGTAAAAAACGTGCAGAACAGCGTCATCGCCAACAGCAGCGTCAACGACGTGGTGCCAAAGTGTTTCGTTGTGTCAGCGACTCAACGGGACACTTGACATTGGCACCATCGCGACTCTTTGAAAAGACACCAATGAGTCCTTCGGATAGTTTAGATGAAATAGCACTACAAATACCAAGGTAAGATTGTTTTAAGTAAAAGGTTTAAAAAAAACAATAAATAAAAAATGTACCTTAAAGGTACCCGTGTTTTCAATACGTATTTATATTTAAAATTAAACAAAAGGTGAAAAATATAACCAATATCTTAAAGTGGTAAAAAATCATACTTTTTTAGTAACTTATAGTACCTAAAACGTACTTTTTAGAATTTTAAATTTCATACACAGCAACACTAATTTAAATTTATATTAATGATGTATTCATTTGGACGAACATTTTATAAAAAATTTAAAATAAATTTAAAAATAAGACCTACAAAAATCATACTTTTTCCACAACTTATATTACCTGAAAGGCATTTTAAAGTACGCACCTATCAAAATAATATTATTTATTTAATAGAAAGGAAAATTGTATAAATTAGTTACTATTTTGTAAAAAAAAAAAAAATTATAATTAAATGGTAAAAAATCATACTTTTTAACAACTAAAGTACCTAAAAAGTACTTTGGTAGGATTTCAAAATACATACGCTGCAATACTAATTCAAATTAGAATAACTTAGTTTGGGAAATTTTATTAGTTATGTACTAATATGTACAAATAAATGTACTCTACTAAGGAATTTTTTAAAAACATCGACGTTAGGAAAAGGAAAGAATAACTAAAAATTCATTATTAAAAAAATAAAATTAATTAAAAAATTTTTAAAAGTATATTGTTCAAAGTTTTATACTTTGGAAAATACAGTTTTCAAAAGGTACCAAATAAGTACTTTCCTTTATTTGGATAATAGTTATGATTTTTATTGAAAACTATGGCAACAGATGTTGCAAAACAAAAATTCTCAGTTCGATATACATAATAGCGAATTTATTAATTTTTTCATTTTAAAGACTGTTTTAAAAAGTACCACAAACATACTTTCCGAAAATTATATAACTGTTAAGGTTGTTCTTAAATGCAAGGTAAATGATACTCAAAAAAAAAAAATCCCAACTTAAAATATATAAATAAAAGTATTTTTTTCTGAGATTGTGTTTTGTAAAGTACTGTTTTTAAAAAGTACCAAGAAATATTTTTTTTCCAAAATTATAAAGTAGCTGAGTTTTGTTTTCAAAATTCCTGATAACAAAGACTTGAAATAGGAACAGAAATATAAGCAAATGTACTTTATTCTAAGTTTTTGTCATTTGTAATTTTGTTTTAAAAAAGTACCAAAAATGTGTTCTTTAAAGTTTTTGTAATATTTCATATATTTATTGCAATTTAAGGTAACAGATGCCCAAAATAAAAGTTCTCATTTGGATATATACATATAAGTACCTTTTTTGGGCTATTGTACTTTGTAGAGTACTGTTTTAAAAATTATTATTTTCTTAATTTATATAATAGTTTATATTTCTATTGAAATTCATGGTAACAGATATTGCAAATAAAAGTTCACTGCTGAGAAAGATGGGTAAAAGTACTTTTTTTGGTTTTTATACTTTGCATACTACTGTTTAAAAATTGTACTTATCTAAATTAGCATAATAGCTATGTTTTTTTATTTAAATATATGGTAACTAATATTTAAAAGTGTTGACATTAAAACATCAAAAAGGTACTTTTTAATATATATTTTCGAATCAAAGGTTTTTATTAAAATTCATAACCAAAATAAAACAACTTTAATACTTCTGTGAAAATAAGCCTTTTGGTTTTGAAGACTTTTTTACAAGTAAAATAATAGTCTTAAAAAAGTACTAAGCAAAAATACTATATTTTAGATATAAAAGAATAAAGGCGTTTAAAAAAACTTTTTAAAAAACTCTTTTAAAGCAAAAAAACTCAAGTCCGCAAAAAGTACTAAACAGAAGTACTTTTTAAGAATACCGTAGTATACTATAAACTAATAATTATTTCAAGAAATTTACAAAATTATAATGTAAAATGTATATTGTAACTTTAAAATTAAAAGTAAAAAACAACTTTGTAATTAAATTTTACCATTTTAATACCCCAAATAAGTACCAAAAGTATTTAAAATCAACTTTTTGACAATTCATTTTACTAATTTCTAAATTTTTATATTTTTCTTTACAGGTATGTTAACGAAATTTGGTAGCAGTAAGTAAAAAAATTAAAAACTATTACAGGTTGACTAAGGTACTTTTTAAATAAAACAGAAAACATTAAATGCTTTAAGTAAAAATTGTAAGCCTTACAAATTGTTTATCACAATTTGAAGTACTTTTTTTCATTTGACTTTCAAACTGTAATTCAATTTAAGGTTTTAATTCTTTTGAAAACCCTCTCAATTCACTTTAAATACCTTTCAGTCATAAAACAGGTAAATACTGAGTGAATGAATCTTTAATGCAAATGCCAATGAAAAGATGCTTACAAATCCCTTTTGCATATATTTGTACATATTTCACATGAAAGGAATTCCACATATCGATTGGTTTTTCCGTTTTACGTTTACGGTTGCCACTGATACGACTTTACAATGTGCAAAATTCTCATTCAGCAAGTGAACATTTTTTTTTTTTTTTTTTGTTTTATGCAGGAAGCAATAGCTTACTTTTTATTTACAGGGATGCAAAACAAAAGTAGGTTGGGAGAGACTGCAACAAAACTCAAATAAAGGTTGCACTCTCAGTTGGCAATACTCAAATACTGATACTACATGATATGTTTTACATCTACATTGGTATTGATTTTCTTCACTCAATACGTTAATGCTCAGTTTAAAACCGAAAATTCAATAGTGAACTTCTGTTTTAAATTAATTTAAAATAACTAACAGTACTGCACTACTAAGCACATATGAAGCATGCGAAGAAGTCCATTAGGTATTCAGAAGTCGCATAAACAAAAATCGGCAAGGTCAGAAGGTAGCCAAGCTGAATGCTTACAATACTTTTTACATTCAAATAGGAATTTAATGCTCTTCGCGATATTAAATGATCAATTAAAAACTACACGATATTGAGCTGAAGTTGGTTTAACGATAACTGTCATTTTGCGAGCCAATCTATTGATTCATTTTAACTTTTATTTATACCACATTCATACACATGTAGTATGTGTTAATTGAGTCAACTAATTTTTAAATTGCGCTATTGTATCCAGTGTTCATACATAGCTCAATTAACGTTACACAATTAGCATTTGACAGCTGAAAATGCTAAATCACCTTTTGTTCATAAAAACTTCAATTTGTGAATTTAGAATATGGAACTTAGAATTAAAAAGAATGTAAAATTCAATGAAAAAACTTTAATTCAATATACGAAACTTTTTGTTTACTTTTTTATTTTGATAATATTTTATTGCTTATAATATTGTAGAGTATGAGAAGTCCTTATTCATACAGGCTTAAAAAAGTTTATTTACTTTAATATTTTTTAATATTTTTCTACAAAACAAAATGTTTTGAGTGCCGTTTTTTGTTTGTTTTAAGTAAGAAAACCTCCTTATTTAAAATCGCATAAAAAATATTATTCTTTTTCTTTAAAAATATTTTTCTTTTATTAAAAACTAATAATTTTAATAAATCATGTTTGAAAATTTGTACGAATATATGTATATAGTTTACACTCTTCACTGAACATACTTCACACAGAGCTGCCGTTCCTCATTCTACACTCTTCACACAGGGTTGTATTTTGAATTTTATTCAATTAATTGTTCAATCAAGTACTAATTGAGCAGTTTTTAGACTGTAGTTTTGTATGGTAAATTAAGCTGAATTAATGCCTTAACGGCGTAAAGTTCCTTAATTGGCAATTAAAGCTTATGTGTGGACACGTTATTACAATATATATAATGGGCTTTATTAAATATCCAAGATAAAAGGTGGCATGATGAATTATAAAATTGCCTTCGTGAAGCTTCTTAAAAAAAGTTTCACAACCAAATTTCAATCACAATTTCTTTAATTTTTATAACCTCACATATTTTCAGGCATTTAAGTCCGGTTTTAGCTTTGAAATTAATTTCGTTTTACATCACAATGGGGATCAATAATAAAGATTTTCTCTTATAAATATTTATAAATGTGAAACCACCCATATCTGTACATATTTGTTAGTATATGTTTGAGTGCTTTTGACATTTTTTAATAAAATTTTTTTATACTTTTTCTTTTTGATTGTTTTATAATAGAACAATAAAAATCAGCGGAAATCATGAAAATCATACTATAAATACAAGTAAACCCGATAACAATTTTTTGATTTACTCCGCCTTCCCGTTTTGCTCCAGTAAAGGATGGTATGGTTGTTGCAAAGGTTTTAGTTTTCCAGCTCTGATTAAAATTATTTAAACAAATCCCTAAAACTCTACTAGAGGAAACACATACAAATGTATTGTGGTGGAGCACGTTGTGCGTATGCCGTCTGTTGATTTAAAATGGGAATGAGATTAAGGAGATGGTTTTTGTGGATCTGTTTGTCAAATGTTACAGACACAATTCGAAAGCTGTGTGTGTGATGTGGTTTGCTGTGAAAATAGAAAACGACAAAATTGTGTCAGAGAATATATGAAATATTCTTTTAGAGTAAAAATTAAATTTAAATTTTGAAGCGCGATTTTGTGTTTCGAATTTTAAAAGGTTAGAAATTATGAAAAAATAAAATAAAATTATTAAAATTTGAAATTAAATTTAAGCTTGACTATTGCTTGCCTTGTACTGCTAATACGAATAATTAAAATGTTTTTCCCCAAATGCAGAGCTGAAGTAGTCAGAACTGTAATTTTGCGCACCTAACTTAAGATGCAATTAGACCTGACTTATGATAGAACCATAGTTACAAAGCAATAAACCTTATGGGCAACAATTTTTTCGCTTAGTGGACACACACCATAAACTATAGCTGATCAATTTGAGATGCATAACAGCTTCTATATCTTTCTATATATGATTTGTGTTTTTAATAACTTGCACGCCATTTTGGAGCATTAATATTTGTCACTGAATGAAATCGATATAAATTGTTACAAAAATAAAAATACAAGTCAGCGGTTTAAAACTGTATTGTGGGATTTTGGTATATTTTGTGTCACCCTGTCAATTTGGCAGCACTACCAAATCGACCATCTTTACATTACATTTGAATTAACGGATATGAAAATAGAAGATGGTCGATATTTCCGGAACCTTCCAAACTGTAGGCAATTAGGTATATAAAGAGGCTGCTTTACCTACACGGCAGTTAGTTATCGTTTGGCTGTCAATAAGTGGAAATAAAAGTGTTGTATAAACGAATATTAACAGCCTGTTTCCAGAAGACGTGCGTAAGAGACGTGCGACAAGCAAATCGAGTGACTTGACGACTCTCAGCGACGAAGAAATGTTAGTCTAGTAGCGTATAAAACAAAGTTTATTTTCTATCCAAAATGTCAAACTTTGTGCCGAAAAGGCATCATTTGCTGAAAGTTTTGCTTTACTTATACAAAAAAGCAGCTGAAGTATATCGACCGCTTTGTTTAAAAATGTTCTAATAATATCAATGTAGTGGTGATGTTGAAACGAAAAGCAAAGAATGAAATTGTCATCTTAAAAGTTCGAAATAGAGGCCATAGTTAGTTAGTTAGCTAGTTACGACGGGTAGCTAGACACCGGTCCAGCTCACCTGGGTCCAATATTGTTCCCACTGTGATATCCATATCTGTACTCCAAAAATATAAACCTATATGTCAGCATCCCGGTCCGAACCGAACCAACCAGACGCATGCACAAAAGAAGAGATCCTGCTGATACTCACATCAGCCAGGTCCGACAAAGCATGCAGAAACGGACTGCCAAGAAAAGCAATCCTAATAACCGAAAGATTTGGGCACTGGTAGCATCCCAAGCAACCAACCCCTTCTGAGGATTTCGATACATCCGTGTATACCACAACAGAATTGGATACAATTACATTCCATCCAGGAAGGGTTTGGGTGTACAGTAATCTATCCCATCAAGAATCGAGGCATAGAACCCATACTATATGGAGATTGTTGCTAAGCTCATGAACAACTTATAACATGTTCATATGGGACTTCGTATTAATTTATTCACTGCTTAAATTACCTGTACGAATTACCCCGTTCACATGGCACATTTGTAGTTTGTGTTTTAAACATAGACAAGCAATCCACCTTGTAGCTAAAATTACTTACAATTTGGTTGATCAGGTCTTAAAATTTTGTATAGGAGTTGAATTATGAATGATAGAGCGAATTACGGAAAATAAGTTGTGGGCTGAATATAGCATTACAAAATTATTGGGAACCACTCAAGCAATACTTTGTAAAGGTCTGCAGGTAGCAGAAAATTTCACTGGCTCCTGCTTATTCCTTAAATAGTGGTAAAGATCCTTGCAAAGTGTTGGTGGTGGTAGTGATTCCTACTTAGCATTGTAATATTTTCCCAGTAGCTGACGTTTTCTCTTGATAATTCGTCTGATGTTTTTCATCATTGCTAAAGGTAAGCTGCAAGGTCGAGTGGCTTTTTTAGATGGATTTGTCTGGAAGAAGTTTGAAGTTTTTTTATTAAATAATCGAAACCCCAATTAAATTTTTGAATCTGGCCTGTTTGTGCTGTATGCCTGCGCTTTAACCACTACACAACGCCACCGCCATATTCCAAGATTAGTTAAAAATAATGGAAATAGAGTTTTGCCTTACCCTACTTATAGTTCATAGTAAATTTTGAGTTCAGATGCTTAGCCACGAATTCACTCATCATAAATTCCAAACTTCTTTTTGCACATAAAATATGCCAAAACATCGAGACAATGACATAAGCTGACTTCATAAACATACGCCTCGAGTACATACTCTCTTGTACAATTTTTTTTTCTTTTTTGGAAACGCAAAATAATTCCACAGCTTTGTCTTAAATGGCTATTTTACGATAAATATGAAAGCAAATAAAAACATCTTTATTTTATTTTATTTTATTTTATTTCTATTTTATTTAATTTAATTCATCGTTATAACATTTATAAGCTAATGTGCCGGCTGCGAAAAGTACGCCAAACAGCAAGCTGTAAACCATTATACTCTGATCCGTAGACATCCCAAGAATTTTTTTTAACGATAATTTCTTTTTTTTTGGCCTGTTTTAATTAAAATTTATGCGTCTGGTGACGATGGAGGAGGACCATAAGTGACCATCAAAAATCTTATTGCAACCGCTACTCCAACAAATACTAGAATACCAGGATAGTCCATAAGAAATTCAACACCGATTTGAAAATTAAACAAAATATTTTTACTATTGAAATAAAGAAATTATTTTGAAAAAATGAACAATAAACAGAAAAGAAATGACAAAGATTTCTAGGAATAATACAAAAATATATATGTACATATATATCGCCACCTAAAACGCAAACGGCTTTAACTAACAAAAAATTTAAAATCGACTTTTTCATTCATTCTGATGTATTTCATCAAACCAAAGGCTTACAAATAAATTTTGACTTTTCGGACTAAAATTAGCGCTTTAATTTCCAACAAACAAACGTCCCTATCTACAAAAGCGTTTTTATGACAAACACAAAAAGACCAAACTAAACGTTTGCATAAAATACAACATTGTCACTTGTCGAAACGCCATATTTGTTTATAAGTTAATTAAACAAAATATAAAAATTGTATCTCAAATATTGATAAAAATCTCGCTGATTAAAACAATACTTTTTATTGTAAATAGTTTCTTGCCTCTTCCAAGGCGAATTTAACAAGATGATCTCATTTTGGAAATAAATACAACACTGTAAACAGACTTTAACGTTGTGTCAAAATAATGCAACACTATAGTAAACAAATTAACTGTGTGTCACATATATTTTTCGCAAAAAAATAGTAAAGGCGAATCGTTTTGACATATAGTCACTTATCAGCTGTTGCTTACGTAGCAAGTCAAGGTCACCTGTTTTGAATTTGCCTTGGCCTCTCCATTAAATTTGTCAAAATATTTGATAGGGCCGTTTGCGTTTTAGGTGACGATATATAGGGTGGACAATTTAAAAATGCAATAAAACAAAAATGGTTTGATATTTTGCCAAATTTATTTTTTGTTGTGTAGTACATTTGTTCCGGTTAGATATGAAATATTATTTCATTCATATGACTGCGGCGGCTGGCCTCTTAGTACCCCATTCCATCGGACCAATTTTCGCGAACTTTGGCTAGTGTATGGAGCCGTATCTCGGCAATGGAATCCCGAATGTTGGCCTTCAAATGCTCAATTGTCTCTGGTTTGTCGGCATAACATATGTCTTTAACGGCGCCACACAGAAAATATTCCAACGGTGTTAAATCGCAGCTTCTTGTCGGCCAACTGACATCATCATATCGGTTCAAAGATGGTTCACATCAATACCATGAAGAGCGGGCACAAAAAAATCGGTTATTATGGTCCGATAGGTGTCTCCATTGACCGTACTAGTTGCAAAATGTGAAATATTAAATATGGGCTAATGAAACAGTCACTCGTAATCATGGTTGGCAAAAACCCGGGTTTACAAAAAAAAAACCCAACTCACAAGATTTTATTGGGTTTTTTGATGGATTTTATAACTGCTTCCAAATTTCGTTCGAGTTCACAATATATTTGTTTGTTTAAACAATCACGTTGTTTACGCATTTATAGTGCAATTTTGTACTCCTGGTGGGATCAAGGCGGTATTGTGTACTATGAGCTGCTAAAATCATTTGAATCATGCATTTTGAGAACAACGACCGGAAAATAAAGACAGACACGTTAATTTATTGTTTTTCATGACAACACCAGACCTCATGTCGCAAAAGTTTCAAAACAAATATTAAAAACAATCAACTTTGAATTATGGAATACAATCGCTTTAAGCGCAAGTTACTTCATTCCACTGCTAAAAAAACCATAGATTCTCCGTTTTTTAACTAAAAATGTAAGGGAAGCAGACGCAACGTATATTCATCTCGTTTAAAGGCATTTTGATTTGCGGCCTACATTTTCAGAAACTATCTAGGCCGTATAAAGAGTTATGAGTTTATCTTTCAACATGTCACCGAATTATTTCTTAAAAAAAAAATACAAAATCGGCTTCAAAGTTGGAACGCCTTAAAGGGCGATAAGTTTTTCTTAGACGGGATTTGTAAATTGGCTCAAAGGTGTGGATTAGATTTAAGCAGTGATTTGATAAATTTGTTATTTCATTATCTCATGTGAGTTCAAAAACCGAACAAATGTATTTGTAGCCCCAATACGTAAATTATTTTTGTTGTAAATAAACTACGAAAATCTTCTGTAAAACCACGCTCGGGTTTTCTGTGCCACAAATACGGCAATATTGCTTGTTAACATAGCCACAAAGATGAAAGGAGCTTCATCCGAAAAGATGATTTGAAATGGTGATAAATATCCAATAAATCTTAACATTGGACATATCGGGCAATTGTCTCTAGATATCCTTATGCAGGATTCAATCTTCTCCTGTCGTAGTTACCCAACAAAACTTTAAACTGTCTCAGGCCCTGTATGGCCAGAGAAGAGTATGCCCTTCCAGGCCCCCCTTGTCTGACCACAAAATGGTTCTGGCCAGACAGGTGGAGTGGAAGCTTCATTTTTGGCCAGTTCATCGGCACTTTCATTCCCCGGAATTTGTACATGACCCAGTATAAGCTGACCCCATTGTCCTTGCCCAGCTGGTTTAGTTTACCACAAAACTAGCTCTGAGGTTACCTCATAAAAGCCAAGTGTCGAACGGCGAGCTGACTATCAGATAGTATGGCCATGTCCTGTCCTCTATATTTCCTCTCTAGGTTAAATTGAGCACATCTCTCAATTGCATAAAGTTCTGTCTGGAATATGCCTTAGAATTTTTCCATAGGTTCCGAATATTCCCCCCTAGGTACGCAGCCTCCAAACCCTATCACTCACTTCTGTTACTCAGTCTTGACCTGAAGCATTTGCCAAAGTCATAGAGTTTTCTGATTCGCTCCATAAGACAGGCAAGTAGGCAATAATCGACCACTCGGCTAACCGTGTTAACATGACCCCTGCATAACCGCGTACCCAACTCATTTCTCATTATCCTTGTCATAGTCTTTATGGCTCTATTTCTCATCACCAAATGCAGCGGATTAAGGTACAATAGAATTTTAAGTGCAGCTGTGGGACAAGTTCTCATTGTCCCAGTTATGCTCATGCACGATAATCTGTGTACCTTATTTATCTCTGCCCATGCCACGGCTCCATATGTCACAACAAAAATAGCGAATAGCTTAAATCGACTTAAGCTACTCCTCGATATCGACTCAAATATATATAAGCTTATAAATGCACAAGATATATAAGCTAATAAATGCACATATATAAGCTAATAAATGCACAAGAGCACTGTTAGAACAGTTATTTTATAGCATTCGGTCCATACGACATTTATATATTGAGATTTGCAAGAACTCTTTTAACGGCATGGCCTGGAAGCAATGTACTGGCCATGGACACTGATATTCTTTCGAGTTCGGGCAGTAGATAAACGCTTTGCGGCAAGTGAGAATTACTTGCAAATAATTCAGGCAAAAATGTGTAGGCTAATGACTCGGACATTCCTAATAAGAGTTGTAATCGGATAACGAAAAGCTCTTAATTCATTAAAAAAAACTTAAGTAGGCAGTGCTCTTATTGAACCTTATGTATTGTTACGTTTTAACCCTTTTAGAATGTTTGAGTTCTTTTAAATTGCGTTAAATAAAATAGATGAAGCGTTTTTGTTGCCTTATGCACTCTTTATTTCCAAGTTAACTTTATACACAATGACAAACTGATTTAACTTCCGCTTAATACACAAATGTATTGAATACTCAACTCGACTTTTTCTATGACTTTAAAATTATAACTGACTGACTACGGATAATGCTGCGGCTTTTATAGTTAACTAGCATTAGTTTCGAATGTTCTAGTGCATTCCATAACCTACTATTCAGTTTCCGACAAGATTTGAATTACATATCGAACTTATACTGGAATTGGCAGCACTGTTCAAATTAATACAGCCTTAGTACGGTGCTCGTAGCCTAGACTCCAACCAATAGATTAACTTACAGAATGAAGTTTATAGCTTTAAAGGGGTTTTTTTTTGGTGTTTCCATTTTCGCAACAATATTGTAGCACATACGATGATCTCGCCTCTTGGCGTAATGTACCAGTGTGAGCGCTCCTGCTATTGTGCCAATTCCTCAGCTTTTTCTATCTGGATTCGACTGCTAGTTTGCCAGTCTGGTTAAGCACGAATGTTTTCCGTTATTTAATCGAACGATATTTGGATGGATTGAATATATCCATCCCAGCACAGCATAGAAGTTCACGTCCAGCCAACACTAGTTTCCTATCCAAATACCGAAATAAATCTTTGAACTCAGCTTCAACGAGCATTTTTTTTATTTAAAACATTTATTATTATTTTTTATTAAGCGCAAAATAATTTTATTAGTAACTAATCCACTTGTGTTGATTTATCCTTCATAATTATACAACATTTTTCAGAACTACGAGCATATGTCTTGGGTTTTTGCATTTTCTCAGAATATCTTTCACCATAATGTCTTGCGCAATATTCTTGAATTTGTACACAAACCTCTCGCGTATAACGGGGATTTATAATGTAGGACAAGCCCAGTATTAATACTACAGTCGAAATAAAATGCTCCATTTCTGTTAAATGAAATTTTTTTCTTTTTTTTTGGTTTTCTAAATATTTAAAAAAATAAAATTACGGAAAAAAAGATTCAAATTAATGTCAGAGAATATAATTACATTGTCACACACAAATTTTTTTTTTTTTTTTTATTACCAAATAATAAACGAATTCAGCATTCTAACAAGTAATACAAAGTTTCATAAAGCAGCAAACCAGAGATGAAACCAATGACAAATGTTATACCCTGATTCATGTTGTTTGAAGCAAAATTGGAGTTTAAAAACCAAAAAAAGTAGCAAAAAAGAACGTCTTAAACTAGTTGCCAAAAAAAAACTGTAAATTAATATTGAAATATTTAGGAACTACAAGGATATGATGGGAATGAAATTTTAATAGGGTGTTTAATGTAAAACAAAAATTATTTTTAAAATTTAAAAGGAAAATCAAAAACGTTGTCATTTAACGTAAAGAAACTACAAGTGTATAGTATAGTCCAAGGCGAATTCAATAAGCAACAGCTGATACATTCGCGTATGTCAAAAAACACAAACATTCTGTATTTGTTGACAACTTTTTTTACCACAGTGTTGCAATATATTGACACACCGAAATTTTGGTTTACAGTGTTGTATTCGTTTTCTATTTAAGACCACCTTATTAAATTCGCCTTGGTATAGTCAATAAGGCAAAACTCAATATATTGAATTACAAAATACTTTTGCAAAGCATTGTTACTCTCTATCACAATCGGTGTTGCTACTAAAATATTAAATAAATCGAAACAAATCTATCAACTTTCAAAAACCAATAAAAACATACATGTTTTGATATGAATAAAAATTTTTAACAATATTTTTACTTACTGTGAACGACAATATAAAGTACACACCCTCATTTTCAACAATTATTTTTTCAGTCCTTTAAAATACTGTTACGTTTTAACATTTTTAAAACGTTTGCGTTCGTTTAAATTGCGTAAAAATAAAATAAACACCACTTTGTTGCTGTTTTCAGCTTTTTATTTACTACACTATAACTTATATACAGTTTACCTTAATATAACAGCTTAATATTCGTTTATACAACACTCTTGTTACCGCTTAAACAAGATTTTATTTTATGACAGCAAAACCCTAACTAACTGTGAATTAGCAGCCTCTTTATATGCCTAATAGCCTACAGTTTGGAAGCTTCCGGAAATGTCTCATAGCCTCTATTTTATATCCGCTTAATTTAAATGTAACACACAAAGTTGGTCGAATTGCTAGTGCTGCCAGATAACGCAAATAAGTACGGCATTGATCGGTTGACACATAATTACCAAATATACAAAATATACGTATTTTTATTTTCGTAACAATATGTATATAATACTCATAATTAGTTACTAGCTGTTATGAGGTTTATCTTACTTCTTAATGAATATGTCAGCGGTAGATTTTAAGCGTCGTCTTAGCATTTCCTTTATAAAGAAAAATAGGTGGCAGAAAAATGGATACGATCGGGTCGAAAGGGAATTTATCTCCAATTTATAATATATATATCGTATCTATACATAAAATACCTGACACATTGTTACGTACTTACCTTTTTAAAAACATTTATTTAGGAGTTCGAAGATTGCAGTTAAAATAAAATAAATCTTGTGTTTGGTTTTAATAAAATAATTCCTTACGCACACAGTTTTATGTACCATTGGTCTCTGTTTTGTAAACAGAAACAGATTCTTCTACCTAAATATCTTACAGCCCGACCGTTGTTAGAGCTTAGGCTCGATCACAACCTTTTCAACCAGAGTTTTTTCACACTTAACTCTCTTTACTGAATTAGCTCCAACTAAGCTGGTTTTTATTTCACGACTCACTTCACGAGTTTACTCATTATAAACTCTCTTCACGCCGAGTTCAAACCAATAAACTCTCTTCACGCTGAGTTTACAACACATAAACTGATAGCTGTCCGCATCAAAGTGCTTTTCATATGGCTGAGTAAACAAGATTTCGAAAAGTCTCAAACCTCAGATAGATTCCATTTCTTTCTTTTATTTTTTTTCTTTTAATTTTCATGAAACCATGTGAATCTAAACATCTACTTCTTTCAATTCTTGTTGTTTGTTATTGTTTTTTATTGACTGTTACCTGCTTTTTTCTGCCTGCTTATGTTGTCGCCGATTTTTTTATTTACTACATTTCAGCTAATGTTGTTGTTGTCGATTTGGTTGTTTGTAAACAGCACTTATTGTTTTTTTTTGCGGCTTTTATTTATTCTTTTTAGCAATGGGTGCTCAACCTTATTTTCGCAACAGTATATTATTGACCAAGTTGAGAGTGCAAATAAATATTTTTATTTGTGAAGAACAAAAAAAAAATTATTTTATTTTTCATTTATTTCTCTATTAAATCATATTTCTTTTTCTGCCTTCCATTTCAGGTAATTGTTTTACTCTTTTTAAGTTTTAAATTTAATTTTGCGTTTATTTCCCCCGATGAAGATTTTCTCTCTATCAAATAACTCAATTGGTATGTATTTGTAAAAAGTTGTTAATCCCCTTTAAGCTTTTTTTATTTAGTTTTCTGTATTTAAGCCAAACAATTGTATGAGTCTTGATTAAATTTGACTTCTAAAATAATACACTTTAAACCAATAACAATATTAAAAAATTTTACTTCTTCTTTTGCTGTCATTGTTATGAGAGTTTTACACAAAAAGTTATTATTGTTTTTAGAAAATTAACTTACAACAATCTACTACTCTTTATAGTTCAACAACAAAAGAAACAAAAAATAAAAGAAAAGTTGTTTTTTTTACTTGAACACCAACTAACCACTTAGTATATATATACACCCACCAGCCAATCATATCTCTAAACATACATCTGTCTGTCTATTCATATACTTCTGTTATTAATTCACTACAAATGTTATTGCTTTAGGCCATGGCAAAACACTGTCCATTAAAAGGGCAAACCAAAAAAGGAAAAGTTAGGGAGAGACAGAGAGAAAGAGCGGGTGAACAAAAATAAATTATCAGTTCAGTGATTTATATTTGAATGAACAGCATACAATACAACCACTTGAAAAACAATAACTTATAAAATAAAAGTAAAAAAATTAAAGCATATGAAAAAATAAAAAATAGAAAGAACAACACCATGGAGCAAAACAGTGGGAATAGCTTAGAAAACTGAATTTAAGTTTGTGGAAAAATGATCAGACATTTAAAACTTTCAATAAAAATGGCCTCACTTTTTCCCAAGAATATCTATTTTTCAAAAATATTTGATTTTACTTATTATTTGAATTACAATCGGTATACGTGAAAAAAAGTGTACACTTTGATGTCGGCACTAACTGCGGAAACGGGTCAGCCAATTGTAACAAAAATTTCAGGGTCCCTTTAGGATGGTCTGTAGAATGTTTATGT
This sequence comes from Wohlfahrtia magnifica, assembly GCA_023159175.1. Taxonomy (NCBI): domain Eukaryota; kingdom Metazoa; phylum Arthropoda; class Insecta; order Diptera; family Sarcophagidae; genus Wohlfahrtia; species Wohlfahrtia magnifica. The sequence goes on along the minus strand of JAKWBJ010000173.1, from coordinate 545,493 downwards.
GAAATTTGCACGAAATCGGCCCAGTGGTTCTATTCTAGTGTCGACGTTCGGTAATATTGCTCTTTGTATATCTCGAGAACGGTTAGAATGGAAGGTTCTAAATTTGTTCTAAAAGTGGGCCTGTTATTTCCATAGTGGGCCTGTTATTTCCATACAAAGTCGATATTGACATTTGTATATCTTGAGAATATTTAGAGCTGAAGTTTCTAAATAACTTGGCGGTCAATTTAAACCATAAGTTTTAAGAAAATATATAAAACTTCGTTATCTATCCACATCAGTCAAAAAGCAAGTACAGTAAGACTCCCAGCAACGTGGGCTTACTCTAGTACAGTAAAAAATTATGTTCTAATCATTACAAGCGAAGTGAGTAAGACCATGTACTTGGTGTAGACTAGCCTCTCAATCATACAAACAAACTAGCGTATTATCCACCACTATCTACTGAGGTACCCAGTTAAGAAATAGTTTGATAAACTTATGTATATTCTTATGTTTTTACCCTTAAAAAATGCTTATTTAATGAGTTCTTAGAATAAAACACTTTATTAATATTGTCCACAAACTGCATACCCAACACAATTGATTATATCCTACTTTTTTTCTTTGGAAATCGCTGTGTATTTACTTACTATCTTCACCGCTCTTTTGTCAAGCACAACTTTCCTTGTACACATTTTAATCACTACTAAAGCTGGAATCACACGATTGTCCCAATATGCCTATTATTGATATGGTAATCGCGTAATTCAACGAAACAACCTTATCGACAATACTCTGTTCGATTAGTGTTGACATTAGATATCAGCAATGAATACTTAAAATATGAATATACTCATATCAAGACTTATAAAATCTTGTACTCATATTCATTCATACTCATTGCATTGGCCACTATGAGTATGAATGTTGTTATTGATTCATACTCATCAGCACTCATTGTGCGATTTTAAACTAAGTATGATTCGAATAGTCAATACTTTCATATATTCATGAATACTCATGAATGATTCCAATCATTCAATAGCCGTATTAGTGTGTTCTGAGCATTGAACGAATGCTATGAGTATGAGTACGACGTTTGATTCAAACTTATTGCTACTTATACTTATGAATCAACGTTATTGTTAGTAATATAATAACATTACCTGCGAACATTTGTCAAACACACCTCTGTTAAAACATTCGAAAATGTCTATTGGAAGCAAAACGAAAAAGAACTCATAGCTTGTGGCAGAAAATCTTCCGATCTCGAAGGTTTTCCTGTAAATCAACAGCAAACCTTTAGCAATATGTAAAGCGAATAACTTTGCTTTGCTATATTTTTGCAGTTACTTTTACTTTTGTATTTTGTTTTCGCCTCTCAATGCTAAAAAAGGAAGAAATTGTTTACTTGTTGCTTTAAAGAAGCAAAAAAAAAAATAAAATAAAGTTGAAAACAAAAGAAGGAAATCAGCATATACCCGCTACGAGTGCTCATTCGTCGCTGTTTCAGTGACGACTAAAAGCAAGAGCATAAGAATATATGTGAATTAAGAGGAAACAAAAGTCTTATAAAGTGAACAGCAATGTTCTGTGCCCTGTTAAGCATATTGGTTCGACGAAAACAAATATTTTTGTTTCAAAAGTTTTTCGCTAATAGCGAAAAATCGCTTATTACGAATCTCAGGTCAAGCAGGTTATACTTATAAATTCGTGAGGGAGTATGAGTAGCATTGCTTATGGTTGACATATCATAACGCCGTAACCAATCAATTGAATTTTGTCATTTCAACTATGGTTGCGTCATTATGTTAAATAACGTCTAAATGTAACCTAAATTTAAATGCAATACTATGGTTTTTCTACATTAAAAAAATTCACTCAATAAGAAGTTCGCTTAAAAGGTGAAGTCACACTAGAAATAGTCCCAAAAGCCATTAAAGGATATTTGTTTGTCTAACAACAAGCTGAACGATGAACCTGCTTGTCAATTGATGAAGATTGTTTGCTCTTACTTGGATTGGCTAAGAAACCCTCAACTTTCAGGTTTTCCCTCTTTTGCAAATAAGTGATCTGCTGGCAATTTCTGCAACTTTGGATGCCATGCTGTGAGAATCGGTCTAATTCTTCAACAAAATTTGTCGTAGCTGTGATAATGTGGAGAACGCAGACGTAATTTTTCTATATAAATGTCAAGTACAGGAAAAATATAGTCTTAGGGTTATAGACATACAGTACTTGGTAAATTTTGTAGAGCTTTCGCTCAAAGGCCTAACAAATAGGGTATTCTTTGTATAATATCAGACAGTCAGACAGTCCTGACAGTCCTGACAGTCCAGTTATCCTATGAGGTAAAGTCACAGCTAATCAAGGGCTGATGATGTCTCTTAATAATCATAAAGGCCGCTGTTTGGCAAACAAAGGAGCTCCACGACTTTTCATTGGTCCTAAACCATTCTTTGAGTGTTCCTGTCAGATGCTTCTGGTTTGAGATGAGTTTCCTCTGTAATGGGAATATGTCTTTGTATTGAGATAAGCAATGAAATTTGTTTCCTTATCGCCTAATAGCTCCCTAAGCCTACTATTGAATCTACAGTACTAACGGATCTAGTTACTGGATCCTAGATACCATCAACATATCTTAGGAAATGTTGAGACTGATCAATGCAACAATAAGTGCTAAAAGTGCAAACATGTTCTCATTTGTTATCCCCCACTGTATACCTTCTGTTAAACATATAAAAGAATTATTGTCTAAACATAAGCATTTACGTTTAATTGTTTCAGAGATGGTTTTCGTTTTCATTGAATCTAACCGACACCGTAATCATTTCGAAACCTAAAGGCGTGATATCACTTGACGTGTACAGGCTGGCACCAGAGGCCACATTCATTTTTTTTTCCCCTTCTACTGTATTATAATCAGTTGACTTTTGGAGAAAATTTATTACTGGTTAGAGAAGGTTAAAGGATACTTATACCTGAACTGGGTGTTTGTCTGTATAGTAAGCGAGAGCAGATAAATTTATTAATGCGTGGGGGAGGCTGGTACACACTCACAAACAAGTTAAACTTTGTTGAATAAGAAGAATTGTCAGAAATAAATAAATAAATGATGTTGGTAATGAATAATTGAATGAAAGTTTATTAAATAAAGAAAACTTTTACTTCAAATTATTGGTTTTTATCATTTGCCTAACATTGGCGTTGAAAACAATAATTAAAACCCGGCATGCTTCGTTACCCCCATTTTAGTTATTACCACAAATGTTATTTCAGGAATATTTTTTAGCTTTTTTCCATCTTTTACCCTTCCCTTTCCAGAAAGACCTTTAGCTATATACAGTCTTCAAACAAACACACCTTTATTTTTATATATTTTTTATATCTAAGATACATATATAGAAAGATTTTAACATTACCATTTTCCCACATATACAAAATTCAATATTTTGTATGAATGAAAGCTGCCACATCCACTTATCCAACTCGTCCAGTTACTGGCTGATGATGTGTATTGTTCAGGACTTTGTGTGAACCTAATTTGGCAACTTTTGCTGTTACCTTCCTCAAGATCAAAAATAAAAAAAATCAATATTTACTTTGTATGGGAGGTAACACTCATACTTATCCAATTCCGTTCACTTTATGACTAATGATTTGTATTGACTTCAAAATCATTCAGACTAAATTTAGAAGCTTTTGCTTTAACCGTTCTCAAGATATACAGAAATCAATTTTTAGTTTGTATGGGAGGTACAACGATCACTTGTCCAATTTCACAAATTGTCTGACTGATGATTTGCATCGTCCGTAAGGTCAACCAGACCAAAATTCTAAAACCTTATCTTTAACCGTTCTTATGATATACTAACATCAATAGTTACTTTGTATGGGACAAGTTGTAGTTGAGGTCCTTGCACCTCTCTTTACAACGCTTGACATACACCTACGCTTGGTTTTCAATTACGGGAAAGCTCGTTGGGCTGAGCTTAACAATTTCTATGGGAATTTCAATGGAAACTTTGTTTCCTTGATTCTAACGTAAATTCCTTGGCCGAAATGGTTGTGAATGGATAATTTCATCCCATCCAGAAAGCTTTCGATTAAATGAAGAAATAAATCTTGGTTTAATCAGACGTGCAAGCTTGCAGTCAGATCCAGAGAGGAAGCATTCAGAAATTGGCGTAATAACAAATGCCATCATACTGATTCACTACGCAACCAGGCGAGATCTACGTGTGCCGCAATACTTAACGCGAAAAGACTCTATACGAACAGTGCCTACGTGCTAAAGTTCTTATTTTTCCGCGGGGAAGTAAGAACTTTGGGTCGTTTTTTAAAAGGCTTAGGAGCAGCGAGAAATTGCAAGAAATTCGAACTTGCCGGAGAGCATTCAGCATTCAACTTGAAAGAGTATCAGTGACTATGCCTAGTATGTTCGAGCCCGTGCAGTAAAAAGGGTTCTTGCAAATCTCGACGTTAATAAGTTTTTGGGCCGGATGGCATTTCAGCACTGGTCCTATAGCAGTGCTCATCGACGCTTGCACGTCGATTGGCTAATTTTTTCATTGCGTCTTATCGTGCGGGTGTCTGTCATTCTTGCTGGAACTTTGCCACTGTAACGCCAATCCCTAAAAAGAGTGAGGCAAATAACAATGAAAACTAACACCGCCCAATAGCAGCTTGTTCGGCACTTTCCATAGTTATGGAAAGTATGCTTAATCACCACTTTGTGAAGTATTTAGAGTCCAACAATTTGCTAAGCAATCGCCAGTATGATTTCCTTCACGGACGTTCTACTGGTGATCTGCTGACGTTACTTTCTGAAAGGTGGAACAGGTCAATTCATGGATTTAGTGAGGGTAAGGTTGTGGCCCTTGATATTTCCAAGGTGCTTGACAGTGTCTGGCACGAAGCTCTCATATTCAAACTTATTGCCTTTGGTATCGGTAGTCACTTCTCTCGATTCACATCGAGCTTTCTCAGAAATGCACTATGGGATTTCATCCAACGAGTTCAGGATAAATTCGGGGATACCGCAAGGCTTTCTTCTTTCTCCAACTCTATTTCTAATATTTCTTAACGACTTTCTTCTTCTTACTTCTAATCCTATCTACTCTTTTGCAGATGACGGCAACATTTTTCATTCATATTCTTTCGATCGTAGGACGAGCCTTTAGCAGGTTGTGGCGAAAAGCCGGAATATAAACGACACGCTTACAAGCAACCTGGCGAAAAGCTCTGAGTAGAGTCGCGCGTACAGGGTCGACTTTAATGCGCACAAGACCCAATGTTGTTTTCTCACACATAGACGTGGTTGTGTGTTCTCATCTATGTTCATGGTTAGTGTAGATATTAAGGAATCAGATGCTCTTGATGTTCTGGGAATGAGAATTCACAGTGACGTTCATTGGAATGATCACATCGAAAGAAGCATTCAAGTGCCTCGGTTTTTTAAGACGGTGCAGGAATTACTTCACTCCATCTGATCTCCTTAATATTTGCAAGACCTATATCCGACCCAAATTGGAATACAACTCTTATGTATTGGCTGGTGCTTCAAAGACTATTTTGGAGCTTCTCGACCGCGTCCATAGACATCCTCCTTCCCGTAATCTATTTGCCTAATACCAGCACAATGCACTGCATGAGTGGGGGTTAACCCCTGAGTGCTGGTCTCAAGATAAAAAAAATGATTAGTATTGATCATAAAGTCACTTAGACCAAATGCTGAAACTTTAACTGTTCTCAAGATATAATAAAATCAAAATTTATTTTTTATGGGAGGTACCACGCCCACTCGCCCAGTTTCTCTCAGTTTTTTAATGACTATGAATTTAATTAGACCAAATTCTGGAACTTCAGTTGTAACCGCTCTTAAAATATACTAAAATCTGTATTTACTTTTTGTGGGAGGTACCACGCCCACTTGTCCAATTGTTCTCACTTTTGTTTATATTGACCACAAAGTTATTTGGACCAAATTTAGAAACTTTTTTCAATATTTACTTTGAATGTGAGGTATCACTCCCACTTGTTCAATACCGCCCACTTTATGATCAATAATTTGTATCGATTATAAAGTCACTTAGACCAAATACTAAAAATTTTGCTTTAACCGTTCTCCAGATATAAAGAAATCTATATTTAGCTTGTATTGGAAGAACCATGCCCACTTTAGCAATTCCTCCCAGTTTTTTGATGATATGTATTGGCTATGAATTTAACCAGACCAAATTCTGAAACTTTGGTTGTAACCGTTCTCAAAATATACTAAAATCAATATTTACTTTGTATGGGAGGTACCACGCCCACTTGTCCAGTTCCGCCTACTTTTTGACTGCTAATTTGTATTGATTACGAATCTATTGAGGCCAAATAAAGAGACTGTTACCATTTAAAAATATAAAAAAAATTAATATGTATTTACTATGTATGGGCGTGGCACCGCCTAGATGAAATTTTTGAAATATATATAGCCTGTAGTTTCTTCCAGACATACATACACATATTTTGGTAACAATCGGTTCAGCCGTTTAGCTGTCCATGGCACACAAAAAACCAACATACGAACATAAAAACGCATATTCATTTTTATATATCAGATTGAAGCCTCGCTTTAATTCAAGGACCACTGTTACAAAGAATAAAATGTAAATATGTAGGTACACTAGGATCTTATGAGAAAATGTCTTGGTTCAGAATTATGGCTTTAGTCGACAATCTTTTAAAGGTCAGAGAGAAGCTGACTTCAGTTTCTGTAGAATAATCCAAAAATATTTCCAGCAGGTAAAGTTTTTATAGCGTTAATAAAGGCTTAGGTGTTTCTATTCATTAATTTTCTTTATTTATAGTCTCTTTAATGCAAAGTTTTATTAAATGTAATAATTTATTAATATTTTTATTACTCAATACAAATTCTATTGCCTTTTCTAATATTGATTTTGACTTAACAACCTTTAAGTGTCTCAATTTAATAGCCATTTACTCTTAAGGTGTCGGCATGTGGTTTATTTTTCCCTGAAGATAATAAATAAAACATAATTAATATATTTATTAAAAAGCAATAAAAGCTCTTTAATAGATTACAGGTGATATATAAAACAACATCTTAAATATTGTGGTTTTCAATAGTGGCATATTAGGCATTTGGGCTTATTTGACTCATTACTGGTATGTAAGCTTTGGCAGTTGTTATAAGAAATTTCGCCGAATATTGATAAGACAACAAAATCTGTCGGGTGGTCCATTTAAAAGTTTAAATTTAAAAATGCAATATAACAAAAACAGTTTGAAATTTTGCCAAATTTTATTTTGTTGTTCTGAAGTACAATTGTTCCTGTTAGAAATGAAATATTATTTCGTTTATATGGTTGTCGCAGCTGGCCTCAAATTCGAGATATTTTTTTTGGTTTGTCGACATAACACTTGTCCTTAACGGCGTCCCACAGAAAATATTCCAACAGTGTCAAATCGCAGTTTCTTGACAGCCAACTGACATCACCATTTCGGTTAATTAAACCGCCATCATGCGTTTAACGCAATAAATCGATGGCGCCATGAGATGTGTGACAAGCTGCATCATCCTATTGAAACCAAACATCGCTCACATCAATACCATGAAGTGCGGGCACAAAAAAGCGGTTAACATGGTGCGATAGGTGTCTCAATTGACCGTTATGGTTGCGCCGTCCTCATTTTCAAAGAATTTAGGTCCTATGATGCCTTCGCTTCACAAATCGCACCAAACAGTCACTCGTAATGAGTGCATAGGCTTCTTTAAAAGCACGTTTGGGTTTACTGAGCCCCAAATACGCCAATTTTGCTTAGTGACGTTCCCACCAAGATGAAAATGAACTTCATTCGAAAAGATGATTTTTTTCTTGGCAAAATCGGCATCATCGTGCAGTTTGTTGTTGGCCCATCTAGCAAAGCGAAAACAATGGGGATGATCATGAGGCTTCAAATCTTGATTTAATGGTAAGATGTCATACCGCTATTTTTTCGCAAAATTCGACGTAAACCGGTGCGTGAAATTTTCAGTTCTTGAGAACGATGACGAGTTAATGTTGATAGATTTTCACGCAAAGTTCCACGAATTTTGGCAATATACTTGCCCATCGAGCAAATCGAAAATCAAGCGGATGGTCATGAGGCTTCAACTTTAGTACAAATTGTACTTTGTAAGCCATCATACCAAAATCTCTTCTCAAAATTCGGCATAAACCGGTGCGTGAAATGTTCAATTCTTGAGAACGATGACGAGTTGATGTTGATGGATTCTCACGCACAATTCCATGAATTTTAGTAATACACTGGCGTATACAAGGTGCTGTTAGTCCTTCTCAGCGACCAAATATTTTATGACATTTTCGTGGAATTTCCGACCAATTATCTTTGTTTTGGATATAAATTTCCAATAAATTCCAATATTGCTCAAGCATAAATCGATTCATTTCGTTCGATGGAGATAATATACTGAATTTTGTGATGGAATAGAATGGCATAAATATTGCCAGATTCAAAATAACCCCTGGTGCAATTTTAAACCGATAGATGGCCCACCCGATACTATGGGTAGGTGGATCCCTAACACACTTAGCAAAATTCGACATGCTATTACTGGACAGAATTGTCACGAGATCGCTATTACGAATTTGGTTGATAAATTTGAGTCACCTGGCTAACTATAGTCAATGCAGAAAAAGTTAAAGTAGAAGCTGAATATGGGATATTTTTCCAGCAAGCGGATAATTTTGTAACAGCGGCGAAATAAAAAGTTTTTAAGAAACCCTGTTGTATAAAAAAATTATAAGAACAACCTAATAATTATAAGACTGTTTTTATTGTGCGTCCTCTGTTCTTCCTTAAAGTGCTCTTTCAATAAAACGTTCAGTAACGTAAGTAAAAAGGATGGAAAAGAAAAACATTTTGTTTACTTTTAAAAGCCTGACAATCTTATTGTCTCTGATAAAACGATTTTAAAAGAAGCCATTCAATGTCAGCGTGGACAATAATTTTATTTAAAAAAAATTTTTTTTTTTTAATTTTCTCCAGACAAATCTATCTAACACAAGCCGCCCCCTGACCTTCCGGTTCACTACTTCTGGCGATGATGACAAACATCAGATGAATAATCAAGAGAAACAAATTACATTGCTAAGGTAAGGACCACCACCACCACTTTGCACTACACAATCATATGGAGGCGAGCTACAGTAGATTAATTATATTCTTGGTTTGAAAATCAACCTGATTAATGAAACTGAAACAATGACTGCTTTGTGGAAAGCCAATATGCTTTCTAGAGGTGTGGTAATGAAGTTGGTGAAGGTTTTCAAAACTCCATTAGCTACGACCTAAAATAACATTGAGTATTGGTTGAATTAGGTATATTTGCTTAAAATTTAAAACATTAAACTCTTTGGTTTCCCCTATTCATAAAGTCTTTTGGACCTGTTTTTTACATTTTTCTGTTGTCTGTTTAAGGAGATCAAATCTTTTTTCTTTCTCTTAAAGAAAATCTCTTTCAAATAAATCATTTTCACTAAAATTATTTTTTTGTTTCTGTTTTAGATATTTGTCTCCTTAAAAATATATTTTTTCCACGTTTTACACTTCGCTGGCGAACTAGTATTTAACAGTACACACCAAGTGATGGACACTAATTGTTTAAACAAAAATAATTACAAGAAAAAAAGGATGTAAGAAAAATTGTAAAATAAAAAAAAGAAAAGGATATGAAATTTGTATTCATTCGTACAGTTATAGATATTAACACCATGTGGCGGTCCATTGTTCCGATCTGTTCTTAAGTCGGTACATCTGTTGTTGATATTTCTGCTAAATCTTAGCATTATAAGTTGACATTTGCATTTTTTATATTTGGTTTTCGGTATGTCAATCAGTGCTTCCTGCTATTTTTGCATTATATCCTCTCAGCTGTTGAAATGCGTTCCTTGTAATGGTGTTTTAACTCGATTGAACAGAAGCAAGTCACAGGTAGCCAAACCAGGTGAATTCGGTGGCTGTTGGATGGTATTTATTGCATTTTTCATAAAAAAATTTCGAATAATGGTGGCACTGTGCGACGGTGCGCTATCATGTTGCAAAATCCACGAGTTTTCTGCCCACAATTCTAGTGTCTTTTGGAGAATTGTTTCAAGCAAACGTTTCAAAACGCCCAAATAATACACTTTGTTTACTGTCTGAACTTCTGACAAAAATTCACGATACTCTACACCGTTGTAATCCATGAAAACTGTAAGTATTGCCTTTTTTCGACTGAAAACGACGTAGTTTTTTAGTGAACACCATTCACTTGCCTGATGTCTGGACTGTGTGTGTTGTACTCATAAGCTCACATCTCGGCTACGTAGCTTTTGCAAATGCCGAGCTATGACGCTCAGATTTAGCGGGAATATTAACAAGAGATGTACCAACCTAACAAAAAAAAAAAAATACTTCAATCAGATCAGTTTCACCAAAATTGCACGAAAATTGATTTAAATAAAAAATATAGGGTCCGCCATCTAACGTTTTTTTTTCAACTAGTGCTTACTTCGTGGATGGTAACCCTTAGCCCATGTCTGATTTGATAGATAATTAGTTTTATCCTTCCGCTGAAAGAATATGGTTGTGTATACGCTTGAACAACGCTGGGAAATATTGCGACATTACTTTGAAAATCATGGTAATGATTTTGCCAAAATAAATCGTCTTTTCAGATGAAGCTGATTTTGTTCACGGCGGGTATATAAACAAACAAAATTGTCTCATATGGGGCACAGAAAACCCGCACGCTTACATGGAAAAGCTGACACAACCAATACGAGTCACTGTTTGCTGCGGATTTTGTCCAGAGGCATAGTTGGGCCATTTTTCTTCGAAAGTGAGCAAGGAGTGGCCGTTACGGTCAATGGCGATCGTTATCGGGCCTTGTTGAACGAAGTTTTGTTCACAAAAATTGAAGAGGAGGATATTAGCAACATTTGGTTTCAACAGGACGGCGCTACGTGCCACACGGCCGAAGCTACACTCGATGTTTTGCGCCCTGTTTCTGGAGATCGCATTATCAGCCGCAGATCTGATGTCGTTAGGCCACCTCGGAGCTGCGATTTGACACCGTTGAACTATTATTTGTGAGGTGCCGTCAAAGATAAGTGTTACGCCAACAAGCCAGAGACAATTGACGCTTTAAAGGATCATATTCGTGAAGCCATTGGTGAAATACAGCTGCACACAATCGATAATGTGCTTAAAAATTGGACCGATCGTGTAGGCTACTGCATGGTCAGCCAAGGCTGCCATTATGCAATATAAACATATAAAATTGCATTTGTCTCAAAAAACTAAAATTTTAATATATCAGCTAATTTATTAAGGTAAAAATGGTAGGTCTAACACATGAGACCTCTTCAGTCGCCTTGTTTCGAAACTCTCATCTACAAGTAATAGACAAATGGCTTATACATTCTGGTGAATACTCAATCTTTTCAAATATTTTTCCGAAAATCGTTTGATTTCATCTTTTGTTTTTGGTATATAGAGATCGTTGTGAATTATATCATTTGTAACAAGCCATGGTGATTGAAGTATTGTACGCAGTGCTTTGGATTAAAATCTCTGCAATGTTTCGATGTTTGAGTTTCTTGCAGTTCCCCATAGAGGAATACCATATAACCATACGAGCTTTAAAATGGATTTATAGATCAGTAGCTTATTTTCGATGCTCAGCTCAAATTTGGGACGCAACAGCCAGTATAGTTTTTTAAATCTGTAGTTAAGTTGATGCCTCTTTTCGATTCATATATAGTCTGAGATATTTGACACAATTATTGTGGGGAATAGTAACATTACTTATATTGACGGGTGAACAATTTCCTTTTCTTAGCGTGAACGTAATATGTTGTGATTTGCTGCAGTTAATCTTTATATTTCATTTAGCTGACCAGTTATGTACTGTACTGTAGTTGATGCCTCTGTATTGGAATCATTTGCATCATTGCCGTGTCATCCGCATATGTTGCCACTAGTACATTTTGGTTTATAGGAAGATCTGAAGTGTAAATAGTATATAACAAAGGCCCGAGAACACTACTCGGAGGTACCCCAGAGCTGATCTGAATAAATTCGGAAAAACTGTTGTTGTGTTTGATATAAAAGAAGCGATCTGACAAATAGGATTTAATAAAAAGGTAGTAAGGTGTTGGTAAGAACTTTTTTAACTTGTACAATAAACCAGGATGCCATACTCGATCGAAAGCTTAGGGAACAATTTAAAATACTGCAGAGCAGTATTTTTTGTCCTCCAAAGCTTCCGTGACATACTGTACAATTCTGTGGCATTGTTCAGGTGTTCCCTGCTCATGACGAAAACCGAATTGATGTTCTGAATATTTAGAAAAATATTTATAATGTTTAGTTAGAATAATACTTCCTATCTGCCTTCTCTTTTCGCACAGTATCGAAGGTATTGAATACGGCTGAGAAAAGTATAGCGAGATAAAAGAAGATTATGTTATGAAATAAAAATATATTAATTCCCATAACATTCCATGAAGGAACATGGGGACTCCGCTCAGTCAATGAGCTGCACCCGATACTATTTTTAAACTCATTGAAAGGGACCTGCAGTCCAACGCATTTCCAACGTATTTCCTTTTTAAGATGGTCTGGCCTTGTATTGAACACGGACGACCTTCTGATTGGCAGGCGGGTGTCTTACCTACCATACCACAGCGGCACAGCATGGAATAAAAATAAATTTTTCCAAATTTGTTACGCTTTCTTCTTTAGATGTATGTGGTCTAATAACAGAACATTTTGTTCTATTTTTACGCCAGACATACGCATAAAAATAAACCATAAGAAAACAAAGAAAACACTGTCAACCTTTTTAATTCTTCACTCAATGTTTAACCACTGACAACACGTGTCTTTTAACAAAAACAAAAATAACAACAACAAAAATAAGATACGAAAGTAAAATACAACTTAATATGTGCAAGAAAACCAATTGTAAATGGCACCCGGAAACGCTTAACTGTGTGGCATAACAAAAAAAAAAAAACAGCAAAAGTGTATCAACAAGGACAGTGGCAAAGCAGTTGTATTTACTAATTGTGTCATCATTTAATGTCCTTTTGGTTAAGTGTAATCCTGCTGTATTTTATTTATTTCTTCTTTTATTTTTTAATATTTTTTTTTATATTTCTGTACTTTTGTTCTATTAGTTTGTCATGTTCTTGTATTTGTCCTTACACTTCTGCTTGTGTATAATATTGAGAAAAAGGGAAATTAACCATAAATTATGTACAATTTTGTATCGCTTTTAATTAATCCAAAGAGTATCAGTATCTTTGTAAAAGGATGAGTATTATTTAAGGATATCTGTTGTATTTTAATGATATTTCAATGTTCGTGTGGCGATTAAAGGATAAATGAAACAAAAATAAAAATAATTTGTAGTAAAGTAGTGTAAATAAATAGCATCGAAACAAAAGGAAAAGAAATTTCAAATAAATCAATAACGAAAAGAAATATTAAATTTGTTTTAAAACTAAAAAGAAGGAAAAATTGTCATACCTAGAAGGACCGATAGGTGTCAACAAATTTTAGATTTATTTTAGTAGGGAAAAATTTATTTTTTAATTTATAAATTATTTATTCAGCTTAAAAATATTTTTACCAAAATAAAAATGCCTAAAAAGAAAATACACCACATCAGGGACTGTATGGTGAGATTTTAGCTATAAACTTTATTGGTTTGTGTCAAGGCTCTTGTGTATCTGTCATTGCCATAGCTAGAGCTGCAAAACAATCGATAGTTCTATTAATAGTATCGATAGTTTTGTTTTCGACTAGCCATCATTAGTTTATTTTCACTATCGATACTATCGTCGAACTCTAAGAGTAAATACGGAGGCCACTATGAGTAAATGCAGTCAAAATCACATTTTATACTGACATATAGTGATACACTTTAAGAGGTTCTTAAATTTTTATTTATTAAAGTCAAATAAAGTATGAATTGTAACTAAAATATGTTCGTACATATGATTTTGCATTTGACCCAAAAAAATTAATTTTCATTTTGTCAGACCACAGCATATGTTCTAACTATTATGGTGCAGGTGTTGCTTCCGTTTGCTGAGAAATAGACTTTTACCCATTGACCTCATTTTTGAGGCTTTTTGATGACTTGTAGGGATTAATCTTTGAAGTACGAATTTAAAACTTATCAAAACTGACAGTTGTTGCATTAAATACTTTAGTTTTGAAGCACTTCATGGTCTGAACAATTTGCGCTATACAATATACAGCGAATTTTATGACATACTGGAAAAAATAAAGTGTGCCTTTTATTAGCTTCAACACTGTATATTTATTATTACTTTTTCACCTTCACATTCTAATCCGATAAGTTTAACAATCGATAGTTTTACAGCTCTAGCCATAACTGTCGGTACTATAAAGTCGATTGCCAGTTCGACTCCTTTTTGTTTATTATAATTTTTCATCTTTCAAATTTAACGAAGATAAATATAAATTTATCTACAAGAATATTCGAAATTGATAATTAATTTTATAGCAATTTATGGCGCATTGTTTTTGGTGATATAGTTATCGCTTAACAGTCATAAGGCAAAGCCGTGTTTAGGTGTGAATAAAAGTGTCGTATAAACAAATATTAAGTGATAGATAAATAAATTGGTGTGTTAAGATAAACTCTATAAAAATGAAATGGGGAAATGAAAACTGTAAAACAACAATAACGTGGTGTTTATTTTATTTTGACGCAAAATTTATTAAAAGTGTAAAGCGTAACAATATCATAAAAATTAATTAAAAATAAATTGGAATGTAAGTAGACCTTCTGCAATACGGTAGTCACATACATACGTTTAAAAAAGTTACTTGTGGCCTGAAAGCGCGCTAAGTAATAGCTTCTGTGTGATAACTGCGGCCAGCAGGGATGCGTATTAAATATCGCTCCTTATGTAATCGTTCCTAATGCTACTACAATTAGGTGGAACGTAACGACGGGACTTAACAGACACATTAAGGAGTTTGGAATACGCCGATAATATTTGCCTCTTAGCACACAGCTATTGTCATATGTCTGTTAAAATCAAATCTTTGGAGTTTGAAGCTACAAAAGCGGAACTAAAGCTCAACATTGATAAATGTAAGGAAATGTGCTTTAACACTCCTAAAAAAGATAAATTCAGAACACGTATTATGGAGTTTGTAGATGTTGGTGATTTACGCTACCTTGGCAACAGCATTCTAACACAGCCTCGTGACTGTAGTGATGATGTAGTGTTGCGAATCTTCAAAGGCAATTAATATTTAAGTATTTGACAACCTATGCGGAAATCGAACTAAGATCAAGTTACTCAACTTCTACGTAAAATTATCTCCTTGGTTGTAGATCCTAGAACATAACCTCACGCTAACCAAGCTGTAGTCAATCGTTGTCTTCAAGGCATATTGGAAATATTCAAGATAAAAACTATAGCGTGATTTGTGGAAACAATTGAACCAACGCTTAGTTGATTAATCAAACGAAATAAATTATTTTTTAATTTTTGCATTCTCTTTCGTAGACTTCGGTGGTTCCGGACACCCTTTAAAATCTATCACATCTTCAGATTTAGCTGACTTAGGAGAAATTAATATTATATGCCCCTGCATAGTTTGGTGCACAAAAAGTAAGAAATGTACTTTAGATTTCTTAAAAGAGACTTAAGTCTGGTAGCATAAGCAATTTAAAAACTAAAGCCCCAGACTACTTGAGTTCTTAACTCCAGTAGTCGCTGACAAAGTGAGTTCGATTTGAATGCATACAAGGCTCGATATTGTTTTTTAATGCTCAGACGTGTGTAATGGTATGGTGTCATCTGTGTCTATTGGTTATACAGATATTGAGGAATCAGATGCTCTTGATGTTCTGAACATGAGAATTCATTGTGACGTTCGTTGGGATGATCACATATTTCGAGTGACGAAAGAAGCATTCAGTCTCGGTTTTTTAAGACGGTGAAAAGAATACTTCACTCCATCTGACCTTCTCAATATTTACAAGACCTATATCTGACCCAAAATTCAATACAACTTTCATGTATGGGCCGGTACTTCAAAGTCTATTTTGGAACTTTTCGACCTCGTAAGGATAAGATGAAGGTTTAATTAATGACGCTAAGGTGGGTAGTCAACTCTAGTGAATCCTTAGAGCACCGCCGCAACGTGGCTTGTTTTTCGTTGTTTTATCGTTACTATAACGGCAAATGTTCAGACGAAATTAGGATATTATTTCCCAACAATTATATATTCATACGTAGTACTCGTATTTCTCGTAAAGGGCATCCCTTTGTATCTGATTGTCTTTTGAATCGCAAAACATATTATAGAGAAAATTCATTCACATTGTTCGTTTGTGCAACTATCTTCCAGCGAAAGTCTTCCCTGTTACCTACGAATGAAGTAAATTTAAATCAAACATTCAGAAACTCTATTTTCTTTTTAATACTTCTCATAACCTATTTTTCTAGTACCAGCACAATGCATTGCATGAGTAGGTGCTGATCGCACGAAAAAAAAAACTAAAAAAGATACATTGTAACCCCCTATCAAATAAGAATGATAAACAAGTAAATGACTCATAAGTTGTTATGACTCATTAATTTTACCATAATCATTTTATCCAGTCTTGACAGCTAATAACGATCTACTGTATAGAATAGGTTTCGGCATGCGTGAGTTTCGGCATGCACTTTAGATCTAGAACCCAAACTGGGAGAATTTGTGTGCTATTTTTAAGGATATTATTTTCTACAGCTTTTGTCACTATTCAAGCTGAGATTTTTTAGTTCTCTAGGGAGTATATTGGGTTTCTCTAAGCATTCATTACTTTGTTTCAGTTTCATTAATCAGGTTGATTTATCCACTGTAACCCCCTCCATATCGATTGTGTAGTGGTGGTGAATATCCTTGCTAATTGGTGGCGATCTTTGCTTTAGCATTGTAATTTTTTCCAAATAGGTGGCGTTTTTTCCTCATCATTTGTCTGATGTTTGTCATCATCACCAGAGGAGAGCTGGAAGGTCAGGGGGCTTATTTTTTAGATGGAGTTGTCTGGAGGGAATGTTGGAGCCTTTTTCTATTAATTACTGGAAACGAAACTGTAACTAAATCATTTCTTTTTGTCCATACTAAAGAATATCGTCTAAGATTTCTGGAATCACGAAAATATTGGTAACGTTTCAGAGCTTTCGATCAATAGGATGAGAGATGTAGAATCATTAATTAGTACCGGTATCTAGCTCTTGCTATCCCAACTTCCTGTGATTTTTTTACGTGATTTTTTGACATGTCTCCTCGTTTTCGGCTATGCGATATATGGTGCTTATCTTGCAATCTCAATTATCTCTCTTTTTTATTATGTTTTATTATGTCCGAAGTTTCTTTACGAGTCCTTTTTATCTTCATGATTTTAAAATAAACTCATAACTATACTCTCTGTCCTATTTTCTTCAAGTTTTCTTTTCAAGTATCACAATTAAACCATAATTTGGTAGACCCTGTAGTCTTAATCTCTTACTTAATCTCTTCTGCCTTAGAAGATTTGAAAAAATTAAATTAAATATTTCAACAAAATAGTTAAGAACTGTCATGAAACAATTCAAATAGTGAAATGAATTTTAGTTGTTTTTTTATTTTATTCAACAAACTACACAGTTTTACTTTTAAATCAACAGCAAAATTTTAATAAATTTTTTTTTCCATTTAAGTTGATACATAAAATGTTTTATTATTACGATGGAACATGAACAAATTTAATGGGAATTATAAAAAAACAACAAAAACTACAATTGAATTAACAATAATTTTATAAGTATAAAAAAATAACAACAACAATAACGAATAAATATGAAGCAATAAAATAAACCGCAGATGAGCAAGAATTATAATAAAGAAATATTGAAAAATGGAAACATCAGTACGTATAAGTAATTTATTCAATAAATATTAATTAAATATTAATCATACCACGTGTGTTGTATGCAAGTGAAGAATACTCGTTGTATGCAATAAATAATAATAAAAATTTCTGAGTAAATGCATTACAAATGCATTAAATGTTTGTACATTTGTTAAGCATTTTCGACTTATATACACTCAATATTCTTCAATAACTCAGTAGTAAATAAATATAATAAAAATTTTAAAATTTAAATTTATACTTATATTTTGTCATTCTTAAGTATCTCTTTAACAACAACAAAACTTAACTTAATTTCCTATTAAAATGTTGTTACAACAAAATTAATATGAAATATATGTAAAATAATTAAATATAATGTTGAAAACACTTTACTATACAACGGCACAGCAAACAAGCTTATGTATTCATATATTATATTTACATGCTCTTTTTGAAAGAACATTGAGGTTGTAGTAGTCTTACTAGGAAATATTTGGTAAACTTCAAAATATTTTTTTATTCGTCCTCGGCGGTAAGGGTATATCCTAACCGCTTCCATTTTCTTCTCGATATTTGTCGCAAAATTGGTTCTTCATTTGCGAGTTTCCATAAGTTGACATTGCTGATGGTTCGTAGCTAAAACTAAATGAGAATACTACCATGATCGAAAAGTTTCCGGAATAACCCCCGTGTTCAATTGAGTTAAAACATCATTAGGTGGAACACTGAACGATGGGACCGCTACGCGGGAATTATTCTGGAAACTTTTTGGTCAAGGTAGTATTTCAGGTAGTAGCAAGGACCTGTAGCTATTGAGTAGTTGTAGTGTTGATTTGACAGATTAATTGAAAATTTGCATTTTAGGTTTCCTCGATATCTGATTTGACCGCCAAGTGTTCCGTAGCTTTTCGAGTCTGTTAGTTATATCATTGCCTATGCCAACATTTGCCGACATTATGCACCTAAGTAACAAAAGCTGCTAACGTATTCCATGCGTTGATTTTCAATTGTAATAAAACCTCGGTTGTTGCAGTTAATGTGCTTTGCCTGTATATTCTTAATGTTAATTTCCATGTCCACGTTCCTAGCCAACGCGACCTGGTGACTGATCTTATCTTTCATGTCACTCAGCCTAAGCGAAATGAGACAATTGTCGTCCGCCTAACCCAGATGTTCTAGGTGACGGTCGATGCCTCATTGAATTATCACCTTCTTCTTTCATAGCTTCGTCAAATACAATTGCAAATAAGAATGGCGATAAATGACATCCATGTCTCACCCCAGCATTAGTTAATAATCCCTTGTCATCCCATTATGAAGTACTTGTGTGGGGTGGGCCATTTAAAAATGCAATAAAACAAAAAGGGTTTACAATTTTGCCAAACTAATGTTTTTGCTGTGCTCCGGTTAGAAATGATATATTATTTCATTCATATGGCTGCAGTGGCTGGCCTCACAGTACCCCATTAGATCGGACCAAATTTCGAGATTTTTTCGAGTGTATGGGTTCGTATCTCGGCAATGGTATCACGAATGTTGGCTTTCAAATACTCAATTGTCTCTGATTTGTCAGCATAAAACTTTCACACACTTTAACGGCATCCTACAGAAAATAGTCCAACGGTGTCAAATCGGCTAATTCAACGGCCATCAAACATTTGATGCAATAAATCAATTGCGACATGGGATGTGCGGCAAGTTGCATCATCCTGTTTAAACCAAACATCGTTCACATCAATACCATGAAGAGTGGACACAAAAAGTAGGCCGTAATGGTTGTGCTGTATCATGTACAAAGAAATATGGGCCATTCATGCCTCCGCAATAAATCAATTGCGACATGGGATGTGCGGCAAGTTGCATAATCTTGTTGAAACCAAACATCGTTCACATCAATACCATGTAGAGTGGACACAAACAAATAGGCCGTAATGGTTGTGCTGTTATCATGTACAAAGAAATATGGGCCATTGATTCCTCCGCTCTACAAGCCGCTCCAAAAAGTCACTCGTAATGGGTGCATTGAGTTCTGTGAAACCACGTTTGGTTTTTCTGGCATTAAAACACGGCAATTTTGCTTATTAACGTACCAACCAAGATGAAAATAAGCTTCATCCGAAAGGATGACTTTTTTTTATTTTGTCTTTGTTTTGGAAATAAATTTCCAATTTATCGAACGTTGCTCAAACGTAAATCGATTCATTTCGTTCAGTGGAGATAATATACTGAATTTTGTGACAGAATAGAATGACATAAGTATTGCCAGATTCGAAATAACCGTTGGCTTAAGTGTAAACCTATAGATGGTGCACACGATATTTTACTATCTTCGTACACGATGATTGCCGTCATCTTGTCTGCGACTCCTTTGTTAGACAAAGACTTGTTTAAAGTCTACGAAAGGTAAATAGAGTGGGGAGTTCCATTCAATAGATTGTTGCATTATGATGTGTAATATATTAACTTGATCAATACAGTTACGGTACGGGCAGAATTCTGCTTGTCCGTCTCGTAGAGTACTCTTAATGCACTGCAGTCCTGCACTTATAACTCTTGCCAGTATTTTGTGTGTCGTATTCAATAGCGTAATTCACCGCCAGTTATTACATAGCATTCTATCATCCTTCATCGGAATCTTTGTTATCTGTTTCGTTAGCCACGATTGATATGTTCTTCCTCTTACCCACGCTTCTTTAATGTGTGGAAAAATTAATTCCGCTGATGCGTTTGGGTCTGCCTGAAGTAGTTTCTGTGGTATGCAGTTTTCGCCTGGGGGCGTATTTCTTTTTAGCTTCAGTACGCCACTTTTTACGTCCTGCATAGTTGGCGGTTTATTTGATATGCGGATGTCGCGTCGGCAAGATTCATTGTCGTGTAGTGGTTGTTGTGTTTCAGTTTCCATATTAATGTTCCTCATTTTCTCGTTCTATACACTCCACCTATTATGTCTCTTAAAAAATCGCACATTTTAGAAAAAAATGAAAAAAAACTTATCCATAGAATCTGAAATACTGATGATTTTTAAAATAAGGCTATCACAGCGCAGCAAAAAAATTATAGCGATTATTCATGGTAAGAAAAATTTTTCCCATTTGTTGCATAATGTTATTTATGGCATCCCTAATGTATGCTTTGTTCCAAACCGTTGTGCATAAAGGAAACTAATGTGCATATGTGTTTATGAGTAACGAGGACTAACCTATAAATGAAGTCAAAAATATTGTGATTTTTCCAAGTCTAGCAAACTAAGTCTCCAAAAATATTTTCACAATTTTTACATTATGTTACCAAAGAATACTTTCCTTATGAGTTTTTATCCTGTTTGACATCAACATCCCTCGTTCATATAAAAAGCATATTTAAAATGTATTTGAGTTTTATAAAGTTTGCCCTTAAAGTATCGTTAAAACGAATCGATAATGAAAAAGACTTTAGTTTTTGTTTTGTTCTGTAATACCTATAACGTCCAAAATTAACAGTGCTAAAGAGAATTAATTCTTTCTGGATTTATAAAAACAGGAAAAGCTGTGCGAGAACTTTTTTAAAGTGACGACATTAAGCAGAAAAATAATTAACAACAACTAACAGGAACAAATTTGGGAAGAGATTCCTTTATCTCTTACCACGATCTCTTTCTAGCTCAATTCACTTTTCCCTGCGATATTCAACAGCTTTGTTATTCTGTTTATAGAAAGATTGCCCTTCTCTCTTCCTTGCTGGTAAATCTTTTACACCGAATTATTTGTTTTAAATAAGGAAACAAATATGGTGCATGAGAGGCAATTCATTGACTTGGTGATTACAATATGGGGTGTATGAGCTGCTGCGTTATTTTAATGCAACATGACTTTCCTCTTCGTCAAATGTGGCATATTTCCTTAATACGAGCGTTACTGTTTATATTTCGGGAATAGCAAATAATAACAAATATTTTTAAATGTAAATGGTCTTATTGATTTTCAAAATATTTCCCTTGGTGATCAATACACTTTCGCTTTAGTTCAAGTCATTTCTCAAAGCACATTTTTCCATTCCTCTTGATACACTTCCAAAACATGCCTTTTGAACGATTCAAGAGCTTCTTCGGTGCTCGTAAATTGTTGATCACGCTGTTTATCTTTGATATTCGGGAACAAGAAGAAGTCATTGGGTGCCAAGTGTGAAACTTACATTGTCATGATGGAAAATGATTCGTCTTTGGCGGTTGGTTTTACTAATTTCTCCGAAAACATTCAAAACTGACCGTCCTACAATACAAAAACAATTAGAGGAACCAATAATGCATCTGAAGAGGATGGCGATCACAGATGTTGATGTTTGTAGACTATGCTCACAGGCATCAGAGACGGCATAACACATGCCGTGTGGTACTTGATAGGCTTAGATAGAATTCACCATTATGATTTCAGATTTGCTTGTGCCTTAGGAAGACAGCAGATCTGCTAAACAACCTATACGAGTAGACCGGAAAGGCAGAATAGATCCCATGGATTGCAGTGTCCTGCAATAGTGCCTGATCGGTATAGTAAAAATAATGATGACAATAATGCTCACGTTTTGACTTAATAGCTATTGAACAAGAAGTAAATGAAGTCAAAACAAGACGTAACCTACTTTAAAATTAAATAACTGTAAGTGACCCAGCAAAATACTATTCAAAAAAAAGAAGGGCGTTTATTCGCAAGTTCAAGTTTTATATGTCTAGTTATGCAGACGGATTACTTCTAGATATAGTGGCAAGATTGAGTACAGTACCCTCTACAGTTTCATATTCATCATTTGAAAAACAATAACGAATTTACAGAGCTATTGTTTGGTGACGTAGGCTTGAAGCCATATTATTTCCACCGTTATAACGATATCAAGAAGATATTTACATACATTGTGTTGCTTTATAAATACAATACTTTCTTAATTATGACAAATTGTTAAGTTTTTTTCCTTATCACAATTTACAGTATGCCAAATCAGTATTCGTACTTTTTTTCAGAAAAGCCTCTTAGAGCCCCTTTTTTAGCAAAATAAATAACGAAAATAATCTTTTTTATACGATATTGGATCAACAAAAGTTTTCTTTCTTAAAAGAAATATACGAAAAGTATATTAATTTCTAAGAACAATTTTAAAATTTAAATAAATACAATTGAAGGTTTGTAAGAATTAGTATTTTTCATATTTTATATCGGGTCCGCCATCTAACGTTTTTTTTTTTTTCAACTACTGCTTATTTCGGGAATGGTAACACTTAGCTCATGTCTGATTCGACAGATAATTAGTTTTATCCTTCCGCTGAACGAGTATGGTTGTGTATACGCTTGAACAATGCTGGGAAATATTGCGACATTACTTTGAAAATCATAGTAATGTTGCAGAATGTGTGCGAAAATTGTGTACGGATTTTGGAAGAAGAGAAGAACCGTCAGCTCCGTCTGTTCGTTATCTTTTGAAATAAGTGAAAGAAACTGGCATCCTTATCGATAAACCTAAGCGTGAAAAGCCAAAAACAGTGCGTACACCCAAAAATATTGCAGGTGTGGCAGAAAGTGTGCGTGAAGCGCCAGTAACATCAATTCACCGTCATTCTCAACAATTGAACATTTCGGAGACAACATTGAGATGAATTTTGCATAAAGATCTTGTATGACGCCATACAAAGTCCAATTGGTTCAGAAGTTGAAGCCAACTGACCATCCAATGCGTTTTCGCTTCGCTAAATGGGCCTGCAATCGACTTACAGAAGATGTCAATTTTGCCAAAAAAAAAATCATCTGATCTTGGCGAGTATATAAACAAGCAAAAATGTTGCATTTGGGGCACAGAAAACCCGCACGCATACATTGAAAAGCCAATACACCCAAGACGAGTCACTGTTTGGTGCGGATTTTGGTCCAGAGGCATAATTGGGCCATTTTTCTTCGAAAATGGGCAAGGAGTGGCCGTTACAGTCAATAGCGATCGTTATCGGGTCATGTTGAACGAATTTTTGTTCGCAAAAATTGAAGAGGTGGATATTAGCAACATTTGGTTTCAACAGGACGGCGCTACGTGCCACACAGCCGAAGCTACATTCGATGTTTTGCGCCCTGTTTTTGAAGATCACATTATCAGCCGCAGAGCTGATGTCGTTTGGCCACCTCGGAGCTGCGATTTGACACCGTGGAACTATTATTTGTGGGGTGCCGTCAAAGATAAGTGTTACGCCAACAAGCCAGAGACAATTGACGCTTTAAAGGACAATATTCGTGAAGCCATTGGTGATATACAGCTGCACACAATCGATAATGCTGGCTACTGC
Organism: Wohlfahrtia magnifica; assembly: GCA_023159175.1. Lineage (NCBI taxonomy): Eukaryota > Metazoa > Arthropoda > Insecta > Diptera > Sarcophagidae > Wohlfahrtia > Wohlfahrtia magnifica. The sequence continues at coordinate 521,224 of JAKWBJ010000173.1, read as the reverse complement.
TTGGCCAGCCGAGGCAGCCATTTGAATGAAATTATTTTCCATTATTAGCCGGAAGGATTGTACTTTCAAATAAAAAAAGAAATTTGAGAAAATATTCAGGAGTTTTTTTTTTATAGCATTTAAAAAAAGAAAATTATTTGGAGGACCCTATATGAGAAATAAAATAAATATTGTATTGCCGGTTTCGAATATGAAAAAACTTAAAGTGTACTTTAGTTCAAATACTGATATTGAATAAGAATTTTAAAAACAAGGTTTATTAGACTTAAACATTTAAAAATTTAAATTTTTTGTGAATATAATCGTATGTTGATAAATATAAATATGGGCTTAGTCTGCTTAACGTACAAATATTTAATTTATAAAATAAGCCTTTAAAATGAAATTTTTTTAACGGCCACAAAATTTTTTATACATTTTTTTCATTGGAAGACTTTTTCTTATCCTTAAGCTTTCTTTTTAACATAAAAGCTTTTGATTTAAAGCCTTAAGCTTAAGAGTGGTCAAAGCTTTTTCATAAGCTTTCTATTGAACATAAAAAGAGTAGGGCAACTTAAAAATGATTTTTATGTTATTTTTCTCTTTAATATGGTGAAAAAAAGGACTCTCTTTAAAGCTTTTATTTGTGTTATTGCCGGCTTTTATTCCAAACAAAAGGACAAAACACATGTTTTTCAAATTTTATAAACAAAACAAACACGAAAGCTTAGCGCTTATGAAAGTATAACAGTTTTGTTATATATTGTTTATGAAGTTTGGAATTGTAAAAAACCGCTTATCATACAAGCTTCAGTCATCAGTCAAATGCCGAAGCATTTAAATCGTTTTAGTAAGTAAAACGTGCACGGTTTCTAAAATATGAAGTGAAATGAAGTGATTTCTTTGGCAATAATTAACAATAAAGCAGAAAAATTAAAGAAAATGTAACGGTTTTATGAAATTTACAAAAAATAAGAATTAAAGAAAATAGAAAAATAGCTAAAAATATTGAAATTAAAAAAAAATGATAGAAATATTGAATGAAAAAATAAAATTTTAATTTAATTAAAAAAAAAAAGAAAGTGTTTGAGTCTGTGGTTTTAAGTTCATTGACTTAAAAAACATTAATTATTTTCTTGAAATTTTAATTAAAGTGCACTCGTTTGTGGTCTTTGTGGTTAGCTCAAGTTGATTTAAATAGAAAAAGTCAACAATGTAATAGATTCAAAAAAAAGAAGAAGAAGAAAAATGTTTTTAATTTTGTGTTTATCAAACGTTTTACGCTCATTAGTATTTGTATTCTTTAATTTTTTTTTTTTTTTTTTTTTAATACACTCCGGTTCAACAGAATAGAAGCACCTTGTGTTTTTATTTTAAAGTACCATAAATCGCGAATAAGGAAACAATAATACCTTAAATTGTAAATTAAACTCTAAAATTAACTCATTGTATTGACACTTTTTTTCAACTTTCAAGTCAAGCAGAAAATGGTTCAACAGTATAGAACCACTTGCAGTATTCATTAAGATCGGGCGTTCGTTGCTACAAAATTTTATAAAAACTCTATAAAATTAAAGTTAAGGCTAGTGACTACAGTTAGGACATAAAGCTCCTCGATAATGGTAAAAATTTATGTTTACCACTTTGAAGGATATTTTGATCGTGAAATCGCTAACAAAAGTCGCTGGTAATCAGGTGGTAATGAATTAATTAAAAATTCGTGACACTTCTAAAAAAAAGTCCAAAAGACCTACACCTACACAACTTTAACGGTACAGGACACAAAAAAATTTAATGAACTGCTTAAAATTCAACTCATTTGATCGCTAATATGAAGCATTTAACATGGTGTACATACTAGTAAATCGGCTTTTCGAGGTTCTATATTTTAATGTGCCGCTGTGGTATGGTGGGTAAGACATCCGCCTACCAACCAGAAGGTTGTCGGTTCAATGCCAGTCCAGACTTGAATGAAGATTTTGAAAAAACCGTATTCGACAAAACAAAAAAAAAACGGTCGAATAATAACTGTCCGATCTACCTAGTAAATACGGTTTGTTAAAAACTTGCTCTCTCTTGTTAGGCACTGTCGAATAGATGGTAATGAGGCAGCGAATGTAGAATCTATTGGCTAGAAAAGGTTCCGTGACACCATACAAACTCGTATTTTAGCCCGGAATATTAATGTGCAGCACCGGAATATTAATGTGCAGCACCATGACTACCATCCTCAATCTAAACAAACATTGAAAAATATCAGATGCTTGGAACACTGGTATGCTCAAAGAGGAATTTCTGAGGTTCCTAAATATGGCAGGACGGGCGTAGAGCTCTTCGTGGAGTCTCCTACATGCCACTGTGGACTAAGTCCGCATCTAAAGAGAATACCGGCCACAGATATGAATGTTTGTAGACTGTGCACACAAGTATCACATATGTATGGTACTTGATAGGCTTAAACAGAAATGTTTAGCTAGACATACGGTAACTATGCTTGTGCATTAGGAAGGTAGCACATCTGCTGAATAAGATATAGACCAGAAAGACTCAATAGATCCCATGGTTCGCAGTGCCCTGCCATAGTGCCTGATCGGTAAAATGAAAATAATGATGATAAAAATGCTCTCGTTTTGTCCTTATGTCTGTTGAAGTAGACGTAAAAAAATCAAAACATTTAAGATGGAACCTATTTTAAAATTAAAAAATTGAAAGCGATCTAGCGAAATATTATTCATAAATAAGAAGAGAATTTATTCGCAAATCCAAATTTTATTTGTTTAGTTAGGCAGTTATTTTACACCGGCTAAAATTAAATATAGTGGCAAGACAGAGCGCAGTACTTACTACTGTCGCATTTGATTTTTAAAGAAAATAACGAATTTTGACAGCAATTACTGGGTGACGCAGGCTAGAAACTAACGGCATTTTATTTTCTCTGTTATAACGATATCAAGAAGTACACTGTCAATGCCGTACTGCGTACTGCGTCTTTGACAGCACTGCCAAATCGACCATCTTTACGTAGAAGATAGATATGTGACACATTTCCGGAAGTTTCCAACCTGTATGCAATTAGGTATATAAAGGGACTGCTTTACCTACACCTCCGTTAGTTATCGTTTTGCTGTCGTAAGTTAAAGACGTGCTTAGGCAAAATAAAAGTGTTGTATAAGCGAATATTAAGTTGTTATAAACTGTATAAAAGTTATCGTGTAGTAAATAAAAATATATGTGTAATATATAAAAATAAGTAACAACAACAAAGTGGTGTTATTTCTACTTTAACGCAATTTAAACGAATACAAACGTTTTAAAAAGATTAAAACGTAACAACATATACAACATTTTCCTCAATTATTAAAAATTTGTTAATTTTTTCATTTTCATAATTTACAGTATGCCAAATCAAAATTCGTACATATCTTCAGAAAGCATGTTTTTCTTAAAGCTCCTTTTTTTACAAAATAAATAATGAAAATAATCTCTTTATACGATTTTAGAATCAACAAAGTTTTCTTTCTATACGAAAAGTATTTCAATCATAATTTTTTTCCAAAAAAAAAAACGAAATTCAAGTAAATACAATTTTCAGGTTGTATGAATTTTTATTTTTCATAGTGTAAATGAGAAATAAAATAATTATAGTATTGCCAGTTTCGAATATTAGTAACCTTAAAGTGTACTTTCATGATATAAGAAAATAGAAGGTAGTGCCACTCTGTCATTTTTTCTGACATATTAACATTTGACAATAAAGGCGAACTGACATTTATGTTAAAATTTGTGCTACCATACCATGGTCACAAAATTTCATTTTTGACATAAGTTTGACTTTTTTTTTCGAATTCGATTCTTAAGCCTAATATAGGGCAAAATAAAATTTTGAATGTGAAAACAAAGAAAAAATAAAAAAAAAATAACAACTTGAATCAAATCTAATAAAACTTTGATATTTCTTTTTTCAATACATATATTTCAGTATTAAATTTGAAATAGCCTGGGTTGAAAAATATACGAGTACATTCATTATAAAGGGTCCGCCAAATAATTTTTTTTTTTTAAATTGCTATAAAAAAACTACTGAATATTTTCTCGATTTTTTTATTTTTTTTATTTGAAAGTACAATCCTTCCGCTTAATAATGGAAAATAACTTCATTCAAATGGCTGCCTCGGCTGGCCATGCCGTAACCTACACGATCGGTCCAATTTTTAAGCACATTATCGATTGTGTGCAGCTGTATTTCACCAATGGCTTCACGAATATCGTCCTTTTAAGCGTCAATTGTCTCAGGCTTGTTGGCGTAACACTTATCTTTGACGGCACCCTACAAATAATAGTCCAACGGTATTAAATCGCAGCTCTGCGGCTGATATTGCGATCTTCAAAAACAGGGCGCATAACTTCGAGTGTAGCTTCGGCTGTGTAGCACGTAGCGCCGTCATGTTGAAACCAAATGTTGCTAATATCCTCCTCTTCAATTTTTGTGAACAAAAATTCGTTCAACGTGGCCCGTTGGCGATCGCCGTTGACTGTAACGGCCACTCCTTGCACATTTTCGAAGAAAAATGGCCCAATTATGCCTCTGGACCAAAATCCGCACCAAACAGTGACTCGTCTTGGTTGTATCGGCTTTTCAATGTATGCGTGCGGGTTTTCTGTACCTCAAATGCGAGAATTTTGCTTTCTTACATACCCGCCAAGATCAAAATGAGCTTCATCTGAAAAGATAATTTTTTTTGGCAAAATCGGCATCTTCTGTAAGTCGATCGCAGGCCCAGACTCCCAGCGTTGTTCAAGCGTAAACACAACCATACTCGTTCAGCGAAAGGATAAAACTAATTATCTGTCAAATCAGACATGAGCTAAATGTTACCATTCACGAAATAAGCACTGGTTGAAAAAAAAAACGGTAGATGGCGGACCTTTTATATACAAAATTAACGTTGATACTTATGCTATAAAATTTTAAATTTAAAAACTTGACTAAATTACACAAAATTACTACAAATTTCTGGGAATATTAATCCTTTTTCTGCATATGGAACCCTTTTTTAAATGTTTACATATAAAACATACTTCAAGAATCTCGTTTATTGTCAAACAATTTTGAGTTGCACTACCTTCTATTTTCATTTACTATCATGGTGTACTTTAGAGAAAATACTGATTTGAATGAGAATTTCTAAAAGAGGTTTATTAACCTTCAAGTGTATTTTAACTAATTTGTATTTGAAATTCAAAATTAATTAATTATTGTGAATATAACCGTTAGTTTTTATTTTCTAAATTATTTAAATTAAAAATATACCTCAATGTTAGTTAAAGTTGCTAAGTGATAGTCCCAAAGTATATTTCTAAAAAAATATCAATCAAATTAACGTCAGTGTAAACACTGACCATTGCTTATTAGTTTTTGAAATTTTTCTTTCTTAAGAAATTTCATTGTTTTTCGAATGTTTCGAATATTTGAGTATTTACTTAAGTTTCATATTAAACATCAACTCATTTCCTTCTTTTCTGTCCTGTTAGCATTACAAGTGCAAATAAAAAAAATTCTTTTTTTCCTAAACAAATATTCATAAAAATGAAAAGGCATATATTGAAATAACAAAAAGACAAGACAAAAAACGACGAGAAAAAATTAAAATAAAAATTATAATCATTTTTATTGAAATGTCTTTATAATATTTAAAGTCATTCCTTATAAAGGAAAGTAAATATTTTATTAAAATTCTGCCATAAAAAAGAAGTGAAATTATGCGCCATAAATGACAGTCATAATGAGGCTGTTTTATACGAGGACATTAAAGTCTTATTTGTCCGGAGCAAACTTAATATTTCTGTTCGTTTTTCTCTTTTATCTTTTTTCTTGTTTATTCTCCTCATTAAATAGACAAAGTTTAACATTTTTGCCCTTAATGTGTAGGTCAATGGATTAATTTCAATATATTTTTTCTTATTATTAAATTCAAGAAAATGATTAAATATGCAACATTATCATGGTCTAATATTATAATGGCCCATTAACATTAAAAAACAAAAACGTTTTTCAAATAGACATGATGTTTATCCTGCAAATTAAGTTAATTAATACAAATTTTCTTAATTATTGCTAGAAAATTAAACACAAATGTAAATTTAAAAAAAACTTTAGAAATTAAAAAAAAACATTTTTTTTTTCATTTTATCATTGCTTTCAAACAAATATTGGGTGTTTGACGAAGACCGTTTACAAGTTGTCCTTGGACTAATTTGACCAAACACTCTATAGCTTGTTTGAAAGCATTTTAAGCTTAACTTTGTTAAACAGCAATGTTAATATCGCTTTTTATTGTGAAAAATTATCTACGTCTCTATTATAGAAAAGGTAAGAATGCATCACAGGCTGTTGAAAGCATTTGTGAAGATTATTGAGACGATCATTCTGCCCGGGCCTATAGCAGGAGACTGCAACCCATTAGGACTATTGTACCCCTAGTTGAGTCGAAGCTATAACTAGAAATACAGTAGCGAAATGGTCAGCCCGTTTCCGATCCGATGATGTTTAATTTTTACCTCGCCCCTCCACCTTGCCACCTCAGACAAACACTCAAAACGTCAATGAAATAATGGAAAAAATTGAGAAAGATCGGCACATAAGCAGCGTGCATGTTACTAGAGAACTAAGCATTGAACCTTAAATAATTATCAACCATCAGAACATACACAAAAAAGCTCGATGTTTGGGTGTCACATGAGTTAACGGTGAAGATTTTAATGTTTCCAATATCCATTTGCGCTTCACTGCTAAAAAGGAATTAAATCGAACCATTTTTGAAGCAAATGATCACGGGCTGTTAAAAATGGATCACTTACGACTATTTTGTGCAAAAAAAAATATTACAGATGAAGCAATTTAAAGCTTCAGAGATGGTGGCATAGTCATTATTGACTCTGTCTGTTTGGCTTGGAAGGGAATTGTTCATTGTGAGCTTCTACGAACTGGTCAAATGATTTATTTTGATCTTTACTTCCAACAACAAACGAGATTAAAGTAAGGAATTCAATTAAAAGCCCCAGAGAGCTTTAATAACCTGCAAGAAACTGAGAGAACCTGGCGGGAAAGTTTTAAGGCATCCGCCAAATAGCTCGGATCTTGCAGCTTTAGATTATTATTTGATTCGAGCTCTGTAGAGCTATCTTAATAGTGTAAATTTATGATCCGTAAATGAAATTGGATAATTTTTTCGCTCAAAAAACCCGGCAGTTCCACACTGATAGAATAATAGGTGTACCCTAAAAAATGGCAAAATTTTATCGATAATAATTGGTTAAATAAAATTCATCTCAAATGTAAAAAATGTGTTTCACTTTCGGTCAAATTTTTAACCGGACTTCAGAAAACACCCAATATACATATTGTATTAAAAAAAATTTTCTCGTTTGATTTGTTTTATGTGTTTTTCCCTCATAGCTCATAAATCCCGCGGCATCCTTCCATTTTTATACCCATTGAAAGGAACCTATAGCTTAACTCCTGTGCCAGATGCATTAATTAGAGAAGTTTTTCATACAGTAAGTACCCCTAAGCAGTCGATAGAAAACCACAGCGGACTTAATATCATAGTGCCCTTAAAATCAGCTATAAATACTTGTATTGCTTAAGCTTAGGCCTACTAAGTCTTTACTAAAAAACACATCGGCTTTGCCGTTAAAGTCTCCGCTGCTCTATTGCTGGTGGTAGTTGTAATATAACATACACACCGAGTCAATAGCCTCAACTTGCGGTTCGGATCCAAACCACAACTGCTGCGTCAATTATTCGTAAGGCCGTACCCAATCTTGGGTGATAATCTAAGTTCCCATTGCTACCAGTGGACCTTATTCGGGTTAGACCTCGAAATGTCCATTCAATCACCTCTCCTTTTTAAGAGTAGTCCCCTGTTTGTAAAAACTCTAAAGTACCAAAGTCTAACCGAGCTACCGAAGGTTTATCAATTTTAAATTAAGATTTTTCTCTATTTTTTGATATTTATTGTTTCTCTTTAGCAGCCATTAATGAATAATTCCCTTCCAATACCATCTAAAACTAAAAACATAAAATTTTTTGCTGTCAACTAAGGCTTTGGTATCATTTACGCAGAATGACCAGCTCTGGATTATGATCTTTCATTTAATATTCTAGTTTTTAAATCCAGTTTTTATTTTCCTTACCGATCCACTTTAATTTATTTATTTAGCATCGTTTCTTTGTGGCGTTCAAACACCAAGTTTCTTTAAGTAAATGGCTTTTTTCATTAGTACCAAACTGCCATATGGTTGATGTTCAGTTCCTCGGTTATAATCTTATAGCCTCTAGTTGTATATTGTCACTCTTACAGTGGTTGCCCAACAAAAGCTTACCCTCTCGCAGACAACAGACACATTTGTCATTCACATTACTTTGATGGTAGGCCGGCCGGTCCTTTTAAAAAATTTTGGGCAAATAAATAAAATGTGAATGACAACTTCACAAATGCCCTGCTGAAAATCTCCGAATGAGTTTATACGAATGGATTCGATTTTAATGCAAATAAAGCACAATGTTTTTCTTTTAACGCTACGTTCACACTACAACGTTTTTTTCGTAATTCGCTCTCTTACTCAGAATTCAACCCCCATACAAAATTGTAAGAGTGTATCGCACAAATTGTGAGTAATTTTATCTCAATTAGTCTGTGAATTACTAAAAAATCAATGTGAACTCTAATTTGTATCGGTTTTTTTATCTTCACCAGCTGTCAAGCATAAAAAACAAACAAAAAACAAGGTCCGCTTGCTGCACTGATTATTTTTGCTTTTTAATTTCTTTTCTTTTACTTGCTTTTCTACAATATTTGCTGCAAAAATAATTATTTCGTACATTCCTTTGAAATTTATATTTTAATTATAAGAATAATCAAAAAATATTCCCTTTTGTTGTTTACACACATTTTACATTATTCAACAATAAGCAAAAATAACTAAGAGAGGAAGAAAAACTGTTAATAGTGCCGTGTGAACAGTGTAATTCAAACAAGTAATTCAAGCAGCGAACGAGGTAATTTTAAATCTCGTGTAAACTTGGTATAACACCTATACATACATATATGGTGTTGATGTCGAGTCATCTAGATAGAGAGAAGACTGGTGTTCTTGATGTTCATTCTGTTTTTTTCCAAATGCCGTGAGAAGCATCCAAGCGGCTTTTTATTTTGAAACGGTGTTACTAAGATTTCACTCCATCTGATCGTCTTATGTAACATTTAATAGACTCGGTTATAAGTCTATAAAATGAAATTTAGGAAAGGAACTAATTCCTGAGCATATCTGTTTGTTGTCAAGTGAATCCCACAGAGCATAATAGAAAAATAACTGTTTTTTAGCCGCACAGTTAAAAAGGAAAAATAATAGATTGAAGTTAGTTTTTTTGCTTGGGGGTGGCGTGGTTTAGTGGCTGCAGCGCACGCATAACAATTTTCATTTTTGTTACTAGTGCTTAATAAAGAGTCTTCAACTTTCCTCCGGGAAACTCAATCGAAAAAATAAAGAGAAATCTCCTCTGATAACAAAATCAGATAAGTGAATGATCAAGTAAAAAACCGCCCTCTACTGGAAAAAAATTATAATGCTAAGTAAAGATCACCACCACCACTTAACAAGGATTTTCACCACTAGACACAATCTTATAGAAGGTAGCTACAGTGGATTAATCATCTACTTAGCTTACCAATCAACTTGATTATTAAAACTGAAACAGAGTAAAAGAAGCTTTGTGGATAGGCCATATGCTCCCTAAAGATGTGACGGAGAAAAAAATTTTTTTTTTTTTTTTTGCTTAGAAAAAGAATTGAGGAAATTTTTCTTGGGATTAATGTTCACTCGCAGTATTTCTGCCATACAGTATACAATATTTTTTTCAGATCAGTATCTTTTTACAAGAGCCACGAGCTATAGAACAGTATTCACTAAAAAGGTAACCTGAAGTGTCAACTTGCAAAATGTGTTCCTCGTTTGAAACAATTGAATTAATGTTTCTCATCTAGTGGCAAAGAACTGTGGATATTTTTAAGCATGACCTAATTGGAATCCCATAAGCTTTAAGAGCATTCATTTGGTCAACCTGGAAAACTCTCTTATTAAATGCTTCTACAAATTTCAAAAATTTCTATGTTTTGGACTTCTCAATTAAATTACAATAAATAAATATTATGAAATTTATATAACGCCCTTATAAGCCACCATAATTTTTGTGAATAGTTCTTCAATTAAATTTCTTTTTGAGCAATAATTTTAATAGAAATTTATTTTTGGCAAAATAAAGTCTTCTAATCTAATAAGTACAAAGGGAGGGTAGAGAATTGACTTCAAATACGTCATAAAACAACTTATTTTTAGTAATCAAATATGAAAGTTACAGGCTCATTAGGGACTATTTATAATCTTCTTTTCCCTTACCACCTCCCTTGCTCTAATATAAACTTATGTCAGACTATTTTTGTAAGAATGTGTACGTAAGTCAATATGAATAATAGAAAATGTTATCTTCCAAATTGTTTTTTTTTTTCTATATCTTTCTTTTCTTAACTGTCAATAATAATTAAACAATTTATTTATTTTTATTCTCTCTCTATTATCTACTTTATCGGAATCAATGAAAATGAACAGAAATGTTAAAGGAAAAGGAATATTATTAGCATTCATATACAATAATCATATACAATATTTGCTATCAATAGCAGAAATAATTTACGGATTAAATTCTTGCATTTATGAGTATTTTTGCTATAAAAGAGCAATGCAGTTGCCAGTCGATTTACTTTTAAATACCGGAGCTTAAAATAACAGAGATCATATTTGTACTTTCTAAGGAATAATAATAAGAATACTTCACTTTTTTTACGACATTAGTATCGGGTGATTTTTTAGAAACTTTCTTTTGGGCACCTCAAATCTTTTCGTGTAATATTATTGCGAAAATGAAAATGCTGAGGACAAAACCCAATACATCAAGGAATTATTATGAGCTTTTATCTATAAAGTTTATTGGCTTGTGTTAAGGCTTAATAACTGCTAAGATTACCTGTCCTAATTAAGAATGCTACCATCCGTATGGAGTTGCTAGTTCGATTCCTTTCTGTGTTTATAGTGTTATTTTAGACTATTTGAATTAACGTAGATAAATCGAAGATTCGTGTCTGTACTAGAACACTCGAAACTAATAATGAAATACTATAAAAATATGCCGCATTGCAGTTGGTGAGTTAGTGATCATTTGGCTGTCAATAAGTAAAGTCGCGTTCAGGCGTAAATAAAAGTGTTGTTGTATAAGCGAATTTGCTGTATTAACACATAGTGTATAAAAGTTATAGTGAAATTAATAAAGACCGTAAAAACAACAACAAAGTAGAGTTTTATTTTATTTTAGCGCAATATAAATGAACTCAAACGTTTTAAAAAGTTTAAAACGTAACAATATGTTACTGTCAAACATATTCATTTCGGTCTATATTTTAACCATGAATCAACTTGCAAGCGAAAAACGTTTGAATTTTATTATCCAAATTCATGCTCTTTTGAGAAAATGCACTGAGTACTTCTGCCATTTTATGATCAGCTTATTTCAGGTTTTTTTGTAAGAGTTGGACTTGATGTCCACATGCCAGACAGCAGTATTGCATTAAAATCAGTCAAGTCGTTTTCAAGTTGTAATAAAATTTATTGACATAACTAGCATATATTGGGCGTAAAATTGCCACTCCTATAAAAAAGAAACATGAGCCCGATAGAAAAAACTAAAAACGGATTTGAATTTAGCGAATCAAAATCATTATATTTTACAAAGTTTTATTTAAAAGTGAGAAATTTTTTTTTTTTTTTTTTTTTTTTTTTTTTTTTTTTTTTTGTAGAGCAGTGTAATCAAAATTATAACTTTTCTTGAATCTTTTAATAAAACAAAAACTGATTTTTATTTATTTTGTTTTGAAAAACAAACTTCTTTTAGTCAGAGCTGTTTAACCTAGCAAGCTGTTTAGTCTATTTAGTTCCTTGTTAATTAGTCTGATTCTAAATTTGAAGAAATTGCTCGTTATTGAAATAAACAAATATTTTTTTTTAAAGATCTTGAGACCTTATAATATGGATCAAAATAGAAAAATGATCGACTAAATCTAAAAAACCTAAAAGCAACTAACTTGAGAAATCAAATACTTTTGGCGAAAAAAAACTGTTGTTGCGAAAATAAAAATACAACACTGCATCGAGGGAATTTGGTATATTTTGTGTCACTTTGTAAATTTTGCAGCACTGCCAGATCGGCCATCCTTACGCTACATTTGAATTAATGGATATGAAAGTAGAAGGTGGTCGATATTTCCGGAACCTTCCAAACTGTAGGCAATTAGGTAATATAAAGGGGCTGCTCTACCTACACGTCAGTTTAGTTATCGTTTGGCTGTCAATAAACAAAGTTGTGTTAAATCGGAAATAAGAGTGTTGTATAAACGAATTGTGTTGTATTAAGCCAAACAGTATAAAAGTTATAGTGAAGTAAATAAAGAAACTGCAACAACAATTTAAACGAACTCAAAAAAAATTATTTAAAATTTAAAAAAGTTATTCCTTTTTCTCTCCCTCATTTCTTTCATTTGTTTTAATCAAACATTTAAAAAAAAAATGTTTATTTAGTTTTTAATTTAGCAAAGTGTTAATTGAGTTATTATAGTCCAATTATATGGCCTATTTATTTATTTGGTATTTTCTTATTTTTATAGTTTATTTGTTTACTTTTTATTCTGTTTATTTAATTCTAATTAAATAAAAGCAATTTTCTAATATTTACAGAGGGCACTTGTTGCCTGTTACGGAGTTGTTTGTCTTTCGGCTTGTATTCTATTTAAACAATTGTTAAGACAATTTCATTTACAGTTTATATCATTAGCCTCTAATGTTTATTTAAATTATAAATAAATAATAAGACCAACAAAAGCAGGCAAAAAAAATATTGTGGCAGCAGCACAGCGAACGGGGAAGGACTTTGAAAAGGACAAACAGTGTACAAGCAAAGGAAGAATATACAAACGGTTATCAAGATTGGGTCAAATTGGTTTGAATTTTTAAAGCTGAAATTCTTAAATCTATTTAGACAAAGAATTAACATAAGAAAAATGTATAAATAGAAACAAAATTAAAAAAAATAATTGACAGTTAAGTACACATATGTCATAGGTAATAGCAGAGCAGTAAAGGAATAAGTTGTTGTTGTTAAGTAATATTCTTAATCATAAAAAAATGTTAAATGCATTCGTGTCCTCTAAAACATTATTTGAATAACAACAACCAACTTTAGTGTTCGAATTGAAAAAGTATATTTTTACCAGTATATGTCTATATCAAGTGGGCCATCTATCAGTTTTAATTTGAACCAGTGGTTATTTCGAATCTGGCAATATATATGTCATTCTATTCTGTCACAACATTCAGTATATCTCCACTGAAACGAAATGAATCGATTTATGCTCGAGCAACGTTGGGATTTATTGGAAATTTATTTCCAAAACAAAGGCAATTGGTCGGAAATTGCTAAAAAATAATAAAATAAAAAATAAATAAAAATGAGTACGATAATATGCAAAATTGCCGTATTCAGGGCTCAGAAAACCCAAACGTGGTCTTACAGAAGCCAATGCAAAAAAATGCAAAGACGGTGCAACCATTACGGTTGATGGAGACATCTATCGCACCATGATATCCAATTTCTTTGTGCCTGCTCTTCATGATATTGATGTGTACGATGTTTGGTTTCAGCAAGATGTTACAACTTGCCGCTCATCTCATGCCACAATCGATTTATGACGTCAAATATTTGATGACCGTTTTATTAGCCCACTATTTTTTGTGGGATGCCGTTAAAGACAAGTGTAATGCCGACAAATCAAAGACAATTAAGCATTTGAAGGCCAACATTCGTAATGTCATAGCAGATATACGACACCATACACTCGAAAATGTTCTCGGAAATTGGTCCAATTTGTTCTCTGTGGTGCTCCATGCTGCGCAGCCATAAAGAAGCACAGCTCTTACACTGTAAGCTGTAAGAACCGCTCTGACTTTGTTTACTCGTTCCCTCATATCCAACGCTGAAACACCATCCATTGTAACTTGGCTGCTCAAATAACTAAATCTGTCAACATTTTCAATTCGCTCTCCGTACAAAAAAAGGGGGTTAGAGTTGTTAGTACCAATCCGTATTTGTTTTCTTAATATGTATACTGAGGTAGATCTTATGTCAAAATGAATAAGTTTTGTGTGAATGTATTTCAATATGTGTACAAGCGGTATACCCTTACTTCAAAGAGCGGACCAGACAGCACACTATCGTACATATCGTGTCGAATGTGTAGACTTTAGGTCGCCCGCGATTTGCTAATACATTCAGAGGCCCACTGTGCTACCCACTAAAGGATATACTCATGAAGATCGAAAGGCTGGCCATGGCAGATTTCTAAAAATCCTCACCTAAAAAATCCAAAACATCAATACTCTCACGTTAGCCCTCCCGTAGCCCTGACAAAGTCAATCAACTTCGGCAGTGACACATCCCTAAGACAGTCCAAATCATGAAAATGACATGCACTAAGGTGCCTTAGTTGAAAAGGGTTGATTGTTGTTAATAAATTTGAAAGTGGATCGCACAATATAGTGCAGGCAGAATTCGTTCTTTAGCTGCACCATTTGCAGGTGTGGATATGATTTAACGCTAAACCTAAGAACACGATTGCTCAAATACAACGTCTATACTACACCGCTTTATGGTTCTGATGTGTAGATTTTATCATTCGGCTCAATGAATAAAATAGAAGCATTCGAAATGTGCTGCTACAGAAGAATGTTAAAAATTAGCTGGACTGATCACACAACCAACGCTGACGTTCTAATATGCATGCAAAAAGAACGATAACGATAACTGCTTTATAGCATTAAATGACGTGAATTAGAATATTTTGGTCAAATTTTGTTGCACCCAGAAAAATATGGACTACAACTCAAATTACTAATCGAAGAAAGAGTTTTGTGACCTAAAAGTCTTACGCCAATGGCTCAATACGACTACAAGATCACTTTTCAGAGCAGCTGCTGTTAAAGTGAATATTTCAATTATGATAGCCAACGCTGGAAATGGTTATGGTATATTAAGATGGAGGTGAAGATTAGCACGTGGAAAATGCAGCATTTAAATCCAATATTTCTTTTTCATAAACATTTAAGTAAAATTCGCCCTGTTTTATTAAGGCGCAGCCTGCTGATTCTTATAAATTCATAGCTAAATGAACAAGTGTATTTATTTAAGACTTAAATCAATTTTTATTTCCTTTTCCCAAGGCCATTTATGCCTTTTATGTTTTCTATCCTTAAAATCCTTTTCGTGACAACATCTAAATGGAAGGAAGTGTGAAAATTAGCTTCACAATAATAATATTTTGACAGTAGACTTGCCTTAAAAACAAAACGCAAATGAAGCAAAAAACATATTCTATTGGAAGCAATAGCAATAACAATAAAACAAAATAAAGTTTAAAAGCTTTGACATTGAGCCACAACACAGCAACAGTTGTTATCATTTTCGAACTTGTAGACTAACTAAAAAGGGAAAACTTCCGTTTTCCCCTAACTTTTCTCTAAATATTTTTGAAAAATATTAAAAATATTTATTATTTTTATTTTTATTTCCTTAACACTTTAGAAAAAAAATCTATTTACTCTTAAAAGGAAATCATGTCAAACATATAATGGGACAAGTAAAAAGCATAAGCTTATACAACACAATCCCCATTAGTATTACGATAAAAACAGTAAAACCAACACTGCCACTCACTCAAAGGCACTCTAAAACAAAACGTATTGTTTATGAACCCTACACGACTGTAATTGTAGATGGTTTAGGTATGTGTGTGTAACTTAGAGAAAAATGGTGTTTTGCCTACTTTTCGTTAAACCGATCGATTAGAAATAACTTTTTAAGCTGAATACATCATATCCATCTGTGTTTCTAAACAAATTTTATAATAAAACTACAAAACTACCGCTTATCTTCAACTTCAAACCCACATCTACAATCTCTAGTCCCAGTAAAAAAGCATCGAGCGTGACATGTCCCGCCAGTAAAAATTCCAGACTCAATTCGAAGCCAAAGCCAGGACGTTCTTGTATGAGCATAACGTCACTCTACCGCTATCGTCCAACGTGCTTGCCACCTCTGGATGAGAGTCCCATCAAAAATCGACGTAAAACCCTCTAACACCCTCATTCGCCATATCAAAAGCAAAAATCCAATCACTATCCAGAAGTGCTAGTCTCTTAAACGTAATAGCACGTCATATAACATCCAAGTCAAGGGGTGCCGTCAGTTGATACTGTCCTGCAAACCAGCACATATACTAGATATCCCACTCTCTGGCAGGTCAGAGGCCTAAGGCGAACATTAACAGACTTGACTGTCTCGTACCAGGTATTCCAGGCCGTCATAGCATAGAGTACTAAGATTTTTTAAAATTTTAGCAACGGTTGCTGAAACGTACTCCCCGTAATGGTTTTTAAGCTCGATTGAACAGAAAAAAGTCACAGGGAGACAAATCAGGGGAATTCGGTGGCTGTTGGATGGTATTTATTGCATATTTCGTCAAAAAATTTCGAATAATAATGGCACTCTGCGCTGCTGGTGCGTTATCATGGTGCAAAATCCATGAGTTTTCGGCCCACAATTCTGGTCGCTTTAGGCGAAGTGCTTCACGCAAACGTCTCATAGCGCCCAAATAATACTCTTTACTTACTGTTTGGCCTTCTGGCAAAAATTCATGAAGAGCTACACCGTTGTAATCTATGAAAACCGTGAGCATTGCCTTCTTTTTTTGACTATCCAGAACGGTGAACGTTTGGTGATCGCCATTCACTTTCCTGATGTCTGGATTGAGTATCATACTCATAAACCCACGTCTCGTCTCCAGTTCTGATCCTTTTGATGAACGTTGGATCAGATTCAGCCTAGAAAATCATGTCTTTTGCGATCTCATTACGGTCAAAAATGTAAAAAATCGCCAACGCAGATAGAGATAGATGTACTCTTGGCTACGTAGCTTTTGCAAATCTCAAGCTATGACGCTAAGATTTAGCGAGAATATCAGCAACAAATGTGTGTCAACCTAACAAAAAAAAAAGGAAAAAAAACTCAAATCGGAACGATGGGACCGCTACACGAGAGTTATTCCGGAAAATTTTTGATCAAGATAGTAAAAATAAAAATACTTTTTGATGATGGGCCATGACAGAATACCTTTTTCTCGCTGAATGGGGCTTTTGGTTTTGTCCGTGACGCTGGGGCGCACAATAGGTCCACTGTGGCTTAGGTATAATTTCTTTACTGGGGATGGCGTAGCTGGATCCTTCTATCTCTATCTGCCCTACCAGGCATCTGATTCTTATTGAGGTCAGCTTAAAACTTAAAAGAAAAATACTGTAGAAGTCAAGCTTCTTAAGCTGAAAGTAGCTATTATCTGCCATCAGTCAATTTTTTGTTAAACGGTCCAGATTTGGATTAATAAAGACCTCAAAACAGCTTAAAAATGCTTAAAACTTGAGTAGATGGCTAAAAATTGTGATACTACTTGTGGTGTAGGCTATTATATAGTCTTGCTTGACCGACCTTATTATACATATTTGTATCCCTTAAATTTTTGTTTTGGCTTTAAAACCGTTATCTATGCATTTGTTTCTATTGACGTTTTTACTAAACAATAAGCCATGACACATTAAAAAACCATAACAGACACTTATTTACTTACTCCGATAGAACACTTTGTATTTGTTTTTTACTTTATATTTTGAAAAGGATATTGAAAACACCTAAAAGTATACAAATATGTATAAATAGCATATTAGTGTGTGTGTGTTTGTGTTTTTCTAAATTGTTTAGAAATTTTAAACCTCCCACTCTGCTTTTTCCTACTCTTTTACACGTTGATTTAGAGGTTGATTTAAAAAAAAAATTTTTTTCAATATGAGTCAATAGACCGTAAAATATCGATTTAAACCATAAATTAAAGAAAAATATAAAAACAAATTTTAATTTGTTGCCTTTCTCTTGTTAAATAATATAAAATAACAGCGTCATTGTAATCTTAACCGACACTACTACCTCCACTAAAACCTTTTAATATATTAAAAAAGCAAAGGAGAAATAAATATTAATTTTACTTTACAATTTTCGTACTTTGGGTTTATTTTTTATTGCCATTTATTTTCAAGTTTCGAAAATTATTTGGCAATTCATCTTCCTTTGGGTTTAAGTGAGTGTTACGCTTTCTTTATTCGCCTGTTGCTTTTCCAATGACAAGGGGCTCGCGTGGCCTTACTTTTTTTTATAAATTTTGTTTCTTTGGTTCAATTGTTTCTAATGCAAGGACAATCAACCACCTACGGTCAAGTATTATTTGTTATACAAAAAAAAGCACAAAATAAAAAATGACATGAGTTGAGAGAAACAAACCAAAATAATAAAAAATATTTGACCATAATTTTTGCTTTTTTTTGACAGAGAAATTTTTATTTATTTGTTGCCTTAAATGTTTTAATTTTTTTTCTAAAGCTTTTTGCCAGTTCACATGCCACAACTCAATAAACAAACAATAAATACACAAAACTAGCAAGTAAAAGTACCCTAAATTCATAATATACCGTATGATAGTATAAATCACTGTATTTGATTTGTGAGGAAGTTAGTATAGTACAATCGAATTCTATCTACACTTGTATAGGGTACAAGACCAAAAGTAAACAAAAATTTTAAAAATGTTTTCAAATGAATCATTTGACCAGAAAGGTATTAAACATTCAAATGTTGCCAGAAAAAAAGGAAAAACGAAACTGAAATGGCCAATCATAAGTCATAAAAAAACAATTTTTGAAATGACTTAGGGGACCCATTTTTGTTATACACTTGTAAAGGGTACGCCAAATAAATTTTTTTTTTTTTTGGAAATGCTATAAAAAAACTACTGAATATTTTCTCAAATTTCTTTTGAAAGTACAATCCTTTCGGTTAATAATGGAAAATAATTTCATTAAAATGGCTGCCTGGGTTGGCCATGCAGTAGCCTACACGATCGGTGCAATTTTTAAGCACATTATCGATTGTGTGCAGCTGTATTTCACCAATGGCTTCACGAATATTGTCCTTTAAAGCGTCAATTGTCTCTGGCTTTTTGGCGTAACACTTATCTTTGACGGCACCCCACAAATAATAGTCCAACGGTGTCAAATCGCAGCTCCGAGGTGGCCAAACGACATCAGCTCTGCGGCTGATAATGCGATCTTCAAATGTTGCTAATACCCTCCTCTTCAATTTTTATGAACAAAAATTCGTTCAACATGGCCCTATAACGATCGCCATTGACTATAACGGCCACTCCTTGCTCATTTTCGAAGAAAAATGGCCCAATTATGCCTCTGGACCCAAATCCGCACCAAACAGTGACTCGTTTTGGGTGTATCGGCTTTTCAATGTATGAGTGCGGGTTTCTGTGCCCCAAATGCGACAATTTTGCTTGTTTACATACCCGCCAAGATCAAAATGAGCTTCATCTGAACACATCGCACATATTCTGCAACATTACCACGATTTTCAAAATAATGTCGTTCAGCGGAAGGATAAAACTAATTATCTGTCAAATCAGACATGAGCTAAGTGTTACCATTCACGAAATAAGCACTAATTGCAAAAAAAAAAAAAAACGTTAGATGGCGGAGCCGATGTAAATCACTATATTTGATTTGTGAGGAAGTTTGTATAGTACAATCGCAATCTATCTACACTTGTATAGGGTACAAAACCGAAAGTAAAAAAAAAATTAAGAAAATGTTCTCAAATGAACCATTTGACCAAAATGGTATTAAACATTAAAATGTTTTCAGAAAAAAAGGAAAAACAAAACTGAAATGAGCAACCATAAGTCATAAAAAAACAATTTTTGAAATGATTTGGGGGACTCATTTTTGTTATACACTTGTATGTATTCGTTTAGTTTTTTTTTTTTACAAAAAGGTAGTCAAGCTACTGTACTCATGCAAGCATTTTTTGATTCACAAAAATGTTGGTCACACTGATTAAATACGAATACTGCGATATCTACATGCTTCCTACACCATCGTCTGAGTATTCTTTTCTTGTAAAACATCAACCTTTTGCCTCCATCTCAAGATACGTCAGTCTGATTTATATTCATAAAATTTATTTTCCTTATTTGCTGCGTCTTGCCAATGTTTGATTTTTTCGTGTAAACTTTTTAATCAGCACAGTTTAGCACTCAGTGTACAGTAAAATGGCGTAAAAGTTTCCTTTATTATTGCAGCAGTTTCAGATAACGAATTATCAAAGAGTTCTTGTTTAAGTCTTCCTAAATTGAGATTTATTGGCAGAGCTGCTGCCTTTGCAAAGAATGTTGCTGGTCAATGACCTCCAAGCTTGCCACGAATTAGTCGCTTAATATAACCATTTCCTGCTATAATAGTATATTTTGTACGATTATTTCGACAACCAAAAAGTGGCGACTTGAAAGATTTCAATAGCTGGGAGTCTAGTCACTCTGTTTGACTAGAAGTCATAATTAGGGAGATCGATTATTCGACTTTTTTCAAAAACCGGTTTTCGAATAATTCGAAAAGTTTTAACTTTAGAAAAGCCGCTTTTGGGTTAAAAATATATCAAATAATCGGTTAACCGGTTCTTTTGCTCATTTTAAAACAACCGGTTTATTCGGTATTCGAAAAATTGGCTTTTTAAAAATCTGTATTCGACAAAACCAAAAAAAAAACGGATAAAACCGTTCGATAATAACCGTCCGATCTCCCTTGTTATATAATACCGGTGAAGGCTTCAGAGCAAAATAGAGAATATATTGCCGCTGTGGTATGTTTGGTAAGACACCCGCTTGCCAACCAGAAGATGCTCGATTCAATACCAGGCCAGACCATCTAAAAAAAAGAAAAAGGTTTTTCAACACCTGTATCACCTCATAACATTAGCTAGTAACTGGTTATGAGTATTACAACTATTGAAAACTTCTCTAATGCATATGCTGTTCGGAGCCGGCATTAAACTGTAGGCCGCTTTCAATGAGTCGAAAAGTAGAATCGGGTGTAGCTAATTGACTGGAAGAAATCCCCGTGTTCCTTCATGGAATGTTATGGGAATTAGTATAATTGCGGGGCTTCCGGCCAATACTACGCATCATAATAGAACAGTCTCTAGAATAGCATACCTGTCTGTACCTAATGTTCACCGACTTCAAGAAAGCCTTCCGTACTATCAAAAGGACTTCCATATGAAAAGTGCTAAGAAGAAAAGCTGTACCCCCGAAAATATTACGAATATTAAGGGCAATGTCCGAGAACGCAAAACTCTGCCCTTCACAACCATACTAACGCTGTAGTTAAAGCAAGGATGTCCGCTTTTACTGGGTGATATCTTGAGCGAAGTCTGTTCACAGAGAGGAGGTATAACATGGATTTTGTTACAACAACTCGAGGATCTGCATTATGCAGCTGAAATTTGTCTGCTCTCATACAGAATCTCCAACATGCAGTCAAAACTAAAAGACCTGGAAGACTTGCTGGCAGTGTTGGACTTAAATTTAATATCATGAGAATTGATGATAATATTACGGGGAAAGTCGTGTTATAGGGCCCACCAATTGAGTATGTAGATGGCTTCTGCTATCTGGAAAGCATAATGGCGATGAACGGCGGTATACGACAGACTCAGCACTTCGAGAGCAGCATTCAAGCTACAGCTGTCAGTATTAATAATAGAAGGATGACATTTAAGTCAAGGATGACATTTAAGCCAAGCCGGTCGACAAAGAAACACCTGCAATGCAAAATTATTCAAAAGCTAAGGCAAAAAAAATCTTACATGGGAAGAGAAAAATAGAACAGCAGTGTAAAACGTTTAAGATGGAAATTCTTTGTGGAAGTCGTATGGTCTCAAAAGGAGTAATGGAAAAAAATTCTTGCCAGCACAAGACCGCTTTTAAGCGGCCTTAGGTTTTTTGAATTTTCTTTTAAATATAAGAACATAATATCGCTAAGTTGCTATATACGAAATTTTATGATCCATTTTATTTTATTCATATACGTGTTTTTTGCTTGTGCATTTAAGGGTTAAGGTCGCAGAAGCTGTATGTGACTAACATCGGCTATATCTTGGATGCATCAAAACTACTCAGCCAAGCTAGCGCTATTGAATAAAAAGTTTCTGCCAAAGATGTGTGTGGTCTTTATTAACTATGGCCATTTAAAATAAATAGTTTTCTTCAATCTTGTTAGTTATGGAAAGTAGGGTTTAGAATCACTCGTTGGAGAAGGTTATAGAAGCACATAATACACTTCTAATCCCTATCGTTCTTGGTGCCAATCTTGGTTTTGCCACCGTCTTCGAAACTCCACCTTGCTTTGTCTATCACCTTTTCGCACATTGTTGTCGTAAATGACCCACTTCATTTTTCGTTTCGTTTAGTAGTGAATCCCAAATGGAAATTCGGTCAGTATTGCACCCAAACATCCAGTTAATTTATGTGTCCAGCTATGTTCAAATGACCCAGATCCTTAATAATATTCAAGCTGCCAGTCATGCCAGTCATGCCAGTCATGCTCATTTTTTTAATTATTTCAACGACTACTTTGGTGATTAGTCGACCAGAGCGATATGCAACTTTCACATCAAAATTACCAGATCGAAAACAAGCGAATTTTTTTGTTGCCCTCTTTCAATCGATAACAACACTACAGTAAAGTTAGAAGAGGCCGTACGTAGCGCTTTTCGACTCTTAATACCTCCACCATCTCGTGGATGCATATAAACTACTCAGCCAAGCTAGCACAGTTTCTGCCGGGTCATTAAAGATGTGTGTGGTCTGGCGTTATCATAATGGATCGCAATACCCTTTCTGTTCATCAATTTTGCCAGTTTTTTTGAACTCTTTGCTTCGATCATGTTAAATATTAACGGTAAAGTTCAATCGTTTGAACAGGCTGTAGAAGATCATTATAAACAGTTCGCTTCCAATTCCACCAGACACACAACATTACCTTTCTTGTTGCAAATCATAGCTTTGCCACCGCCTACGAATCTTCGCTTCATTATATTTTTCGCATAATGTAGTGGCGTAATGTAGTGGTTAGAGTGCTTCCATACATCACAAGCGCTCAAAGTTCTAGTCCCCAGCAGAGGACATGATTAAAAGAACTCATTGTGGCTTCGACAAATCTATCCAAAGGAAACTCGCTTGACCTTCTAGCTTATACCTCTAACGACGATAACAAACACAACACGAATGATCAGAGAAAACGCCACCTACTGGGAAAAAATGGCAATGTTAAGGAAGAATCACCACCATCAGTTAGCAAGCATCTTCACCACTTCATGTAGGTGAGCCACACGACAGACTAGTCATCTTCTTAGCTTGAATTCAACTAAATAATGAAACTGATACAAGGCAGTGGATGTTCTGTGTAAAGTCATATGCCAAGAGAGCCACTTTTTATTGTCCGTAATCATTCGGTTCAGAAATGGTTCGATTTCGTTTCGTTTTACAAGTTAATCGCAAATGAAAATTCGGTCCATTAAATTTGTCTCTTTGTGTATTTAGCTTTTTTAAAAGGATGTTAATCTTGGCTTTGAAAACGTCTGCGAAGCTTCACGTTGCTTCATCCATGGTCTTTATCGCACGTTGTTGTCGTAAATGAGTCCCTTTTTATTTTCCGTAATCATTCGCTTCAAAAACGGTTCGATTTCGTTCCTTTTTAGTAGTATTAACGCAAATGGAAATTTGGTTCATTAAATTTTTTATGTAGCACCCAAACAGCCAGCTTATTTATACTATGAGCGTCAAAATTAGGTAAACACCACATTCTCTAGAATTTAGTTTATATTTCAGTCTTTGAACTTAAACATATTATGCTCTTTTAAAACTCTATTTAAAGCTTTACAAAATACTGAAAAACAACAAAAAAATTCTTACCACAACTGAAGTTATACAACGAAAACGTAGGATACACTAATTTTTAGGTATCAAAAAAGTGTACAAGAGATCTATGTTACAAAAAAAAAGAAAATGACGTAGAAATGCCTAGGAAAGATACCATTTTTTTTAATGGTGCTTTCTAGTACAACAACAATCATAATTTTGAATTTTCGTAACAGCTCCAAAATCATGAGTTACGTTTAAAAACCCGGTTTATCGTACCTTAAGGCACTTATAAGCTAATAACTAAATATTAACCGATTCTTAAACGCTTTCTTAGACGATTTTAAAAGTAGTGAAACATATGTATTAAATAGTTATACTTTACTTAAGTGAAATTAAGGAACCTGAGTATATTATTCAAGCAAATTAATTTCTTGTCGAACTCATTCATAATTTTCCAAGTTTAGAGACGTTTTCACACGCTATATTATATAGAGACCGTACTGTTTTTGGATTTGTTGAAGTAGTATATTTAATTTTAAATAAAATAATAATTTTCTAAAATCGAATGGATGTTGGATATTGCATCTATGAAGGCAAAGCACTTTATGAAAAAATATAAAGTGTCCGCCATCTAACTTTTTTTTCAACTAGTGCTTATTTCGTGAATGGTAACACTCAGCTCATGTCTGATTTAACAGATAATTACTTTTGTCCTTCCGCTGAACGAATATGGTTGTGTCCAATGCGTTTTCGCTTCGCTAAGTGGGCCTGCGAACGACTTACAGAAGATGCCGATTTTGCCCAAAAAATCATCTTTACAGATGAAGTTCATCTTGATCTTGGCGGTTATGTGAACAAGCAATATTTTCGCATTTGGGGCACCGAAAACCCGCACGCATACATTGAAAAGCCGATACACCCAAGACGAGTCATTGTTGGGTGCGGATTTTATTTCAGAGGCATAATTGGGCCATTTTTCTTCAAAAAGGAGCAAGAAGTGGCCGTTACAGTCAATGCCGATCGCTATCGGGCCTTGTTGAACGAATTTTTGTTCACAAAAATTTAAGAGGAGGATATTAGCAACATTTGGTTTCAACAGGACGGGGCTACGTGCCACACAGCCGAATCTACATTCAATGTTTTGCGCCCTGTTTTTGAAGATCGCATTATCAGCTGTCAGTCAATGGCGATCGCTATCGGGCTATGTTGAGCGAATTTTTGTGCAAAAAAATTGAAGAGAAGGATATTAGCAACATTTGGTTTCGATGTTTTGCGCCCTGTTTTTGAAGATCGCATTATCAGCCGCAGAGCTGATGTCGTTTGGCCACCTCGGAGCTGCGATT
The DNA here is from genome assembly GCA_023159175.1 of Wohlfahrtia magnifica. Taxonomy (NCBI): domain Eukaryota; kingdom Metazoa; phylum Arthropoda; class Insecta; order Diptera; family Sarcophagidae; genus Wohlfahrtia; species Wohlfahrtia magnifica. The sequence goes on along the minus strand of JAKWBJ010000173.1, from coordinate 495,882 downwards.
TGACACAGTTGGACTATTATTTGTGGGGTGCCGTCAAAGATAAGTGTTACGCCAACAAGCCTGAGACAATTGACGCTTTAGGGGACAATATTCGTGAGCCATTGGTGAAATACAGCTGCACACAATCGATAATGTGCTTAAAATTTGGACCGATCGTGTAGGCTACTGCATGGCCAGCCGAGGCAGCCATTTAAATGAAATTTTGAAAATTTTCAGTAGTTTTTTTTTTATAGCATTTTCAAAAAAAAAAAAAAAAAAAAATTATTTGTCGGAGCCTTTATTTTTAAACACAAATAACTTTGGCAGAATAATACGATTTTATTAATGCCTTCTAACAAAGTGAAGCTTAAAATGTCACCTTTCACTCAAGCTATACATATATAGTTGCCTGATGCTACATTATAGTGTAGTGTTGTTATAGTGTTGCCCGATTAAGTCTACCGACAATTTGTAACCGAAGTTTTTCAACATTATTTTAATAATTTATTGAGGTATTTTTTAAATTCAATAAAAAAATTTTGTAATAAAAATGATTTGTGATTTGTGTACATTTTTATACAGAATTTAACAGTCACAACTGTTTCAATATTTCATACTTTTTTTTATTACATTCGTACGTTACTGTAGAAATAAAAAGTACCAAAAAGAAACTAAATTTTTCATTTTTTGCAAAAGTTAAGACACATGACAGCATCTTATACCTTTCAAACTCCTTTCTGTTTAGAATTGATTCGAAAAACACTGACACAACAATGTTTCTAAAAAAAAAGAATTTGAAAAAGTTATAAAGGAAGGAAAAAACCAAATGAAATAAAAATTGCCAATTTACTATGACTTGCTGGTTGTTTTATGTGCAATTCTCTTATACCATATAACACTCTAAACAGTAGTGATGCCATGTGCAACTACATTGTTTTAGTCAAGGTTGCAGTAACATAAAACCCACTTGTATTACACTTTAGGATACATAAGCAAATTAAGTCATGCAAAATTGTATGTATGAACATGCGTCTGCCTATGTAATACTTGTTACCAAAGTGAATAAGACATTTAAAAAATCAATTTGATTTCATTTGGCAATGGATGCTGGCTAAGTAGCATAATGTGTCCAAGTTCTCCATTATGTTATAATATCTTTTCAACGTCTATCGGCTTCGGGACCAAAATTTCTTTGCTATTTAATGAATTGCAATGTAATACTTCTAATTCCTCATCTTCAAATTGTTTCGGCTGAGCCGGCCTCTCCTTGTCTTCTGTGTCGACTATTGAATCGCGCCAATCATCCTTCCCAAATTTTTTGAGTTTGTGCATGTTGACCGTAAGCTTCTACCAACAATCGAAAGAAGGTTATCAGACTTGTCCACAAAACATCATTTTTGGGCACAAAATTCAAGATTATTATAGCGATTGAAAAAACTGTTTGTTAACACTTTGGCGTCTATCGAATACTGAATTATAATGACAGATGCTTACCCTTTAAAATATCGAACCATATGTGATAGTTATGCCATATATTGTGCAAATCGATATTATTAACATGTATACCCATTACATTCTAAGATATTATGTAGACGGTGTCCGCCGGGAAGGTATACTACTTTGTTTTGCCACCATTATGGTAAACATTAGTCTTGACAGTTCATATTTGGCAGCAGTGAAGTAGAGACGTGGCAAATTTATTATGGAAAATATACAGTAAACCAACGTGTTTTAATCGTTAAAACATTTTATCAAAATCATTCATCGATTTTCATGAAAAAATCATAATGAGTGACGAGGCACATTTTTTTTTTTAATGATTATGTGAATAAGCAGAATAGTCGGTTCTGGGCAATGGAAAACCCTCAAATTATTCATCAGTCACCTTTGCATCTATCTTTTGCATTAAAGGTGACAGTCTGGTGTGCAATTTGATCAGGAGGATCTTACTTCTTCGAAATCGTATACGGCGTAATGGTAACTGTCAATTGGGAATCGTGATATGATTGAAAACTTTTGAACGCCACAACCGCATGCTTTGGGCTTGACTAACAAGACGTTGCCACATCGCATACAGCCAGCATTACAATAGAATTACTGCGAGACCTTTTTCCACAAAAAATTATTTCAAGAAATGGCGATGTTGATAGACCTCCATGGACTGTTCCGGACTTCCTTTTGAGGGGATAGTTGAAAAGTAAGGCTTTTGCAAACAAACAAGAAACGCTGGAGCAACACAAACAAAATATTTGTGATGAAATTAATGAAATACCACGTGAAATATGTGAGAATGTAATGAAAAGGGCTCGCATTTATGAGGCTAATAGAGGCGGGCATTTATCTGATATTGTATTCCATACATAATTGCCGACATTAAGCAAAACATTTATCAATATTATAAACAAACAAAGTAGTATACCTTCCCGGCGGAGACCCTGTATTATGTGTGCAAACTGTTTCCTGTTCGCCACAAGTCGAATTAATTCTCCAATTGATCGAATGCGAGTCCAAGCTGTAATATTTCGTAACCAGGACGTCTGTTAATGTCCAACTTCACGCCTACCCTCTATTTTACCTACGAGCTTGGTTTCAAAACGGCACTTTGTTGCTAATTGTAGTTGATCTAGTCTTGGTTAACTAGCCAATTTACTTACCTTTTGGAAACCCGATGAATACCTAATAAAAATTTGCGACGAGAAAATATTACCACTATAGTGAATGTACGATAGCATATGGGGATCTACCATTTATTTTTTGCAAGCTCTAGCATAAACATAAACCTTTTAATCTAGCGAACTTTGTAAGAAACTTGTATAGCGTTTGAATACAGTAGTGTGTGTGTATGTAATATGGTAAAGACATTCGTTTTTTATTTATTGTGTTTAGTAGTTATCACACACATAATAGTTATTGTTTTTCAATGTCGCTTAATTTTACTTAATCTTGTAGACTTGTAATAGGTATTTTCGTTATATTTTTGTACAATTTCATCTCCTTAATAATTTTTATCGTAGTCCTTGATAAAGATCATTCCTGACTTTTTTCAAAAATGGGTTTTCGAATAATTCGAAAAATTTTAATTTTTAAAAAACCGGTTTTAGGTTATTAATTTATCAATTAAACGGTTAACCGGTTCTATTATTAAAATAAAAATCTTCTCAATTCTAGTTACACTAGCAAATAAAATTGATAAATCTTTGTGCCATGTTGTGGTTTCTAGCAAGTAAGAATGCTAGAGCAACTTTTTTCTTTTTTAGGGTCTTAACGGACATTTATTTCTCGACACTGCAACGTCCTAATATTTCATCCAGTAATTCATTTTTCATAGCGTACTTGCCAGCATCTAGAGACTGCTTGAAATAGAGTCAAGTTGTTCTTGCTGCACAATAACGTCAATCTCATAAACATATTTAAGGTGGTTAATAATTTCTGGTATCGAAGAGCTTTTTCAGCTTCGTATTTAAAGACACTCTTTATATCCAAACTTATCCTTTCAATCAATTTCCAAATATTTTCACACTTCAGAGGACATGTGTAGAAACATAAATGCCTGCACCGCGTATTCGATAGTCTGTGCCACTGTGGTTATGTTAGGTAAGACATCCGCCTATCATCGAGTAAGTTCTTAGTTCAATCACAGGCCACACCATCCGACAATTTTCAACAGCGGTATCGCCTCACTACATTGCTAGCGGCTGGTTATGAGTATTTACGCTTGAAAAACTTTACTTACTATAACATCTGCTGTTCGGAGCCGGTGTTTGTCAGTGTTTCTCAATGAGTCTAGGTGATCATCATTAAAAGTTATTTACAGAAAATAAGAAAAAGTTATTGTTGCTCAAGTGAGCATATCCATTTTGATCTACCATGATTTGCACGCTATTTGTGCGAAGTTCAAGGTTGTCACATACAGTATAAAAATAAAACGCTATATATTAAGTTTAACGAAATATTTAAATAAAGAGCATATTTGCAATAAAAAATTGAAAAGCGTATGAAACCTATACATATATAAATTAACCGGTTATTCGTGTTAAAATAACCGGTTTATTCGGTATTCGACAAATGGATATTAAAACAAAAAACCGTATTGGACAAAATCAAAAAAAAAAACCGACTAAAACCGGACGAATAGTAACCGTTCCATCTCCCTACTAAAAACAAGCATCGTATAATCGGTCTTAGCTGCTTATTTTCTATAGTCATTGGTCATTATTTTTCTTTTTAAATTTTTATTGTTTTTATAGCAACACTTGTTGTGATGATTTCCAGTTGTTCAATCATCTCCGCTAAAGCTATAGTTTACTATTTTTCTTATTTACTTCACATGTCTCGAGAAATATCTTTAAATTAAAATGTTTGAAAAGTTTTATTGGATGACTCGTCTTTTGTAAAATGCCAATTCAATCTATTCAAGCGTAAATAGCATTTTTCAATGAAATTTTTACTATTTTCTAAAATTTTTACACATGGCTTTGAAATATGTGGAAACACACATACACGCAGCACTCACACATCGACTACTAAAAAAAAAAAATAAGCACATCTGCACTTTCTTTCATATACACATACTATACTACATTGTAGTTCTACTCTTTAATTTAGTATGCAGTGGCAGAAGTTTTTCTGTTCTCTTCTATTCTTTAATTTTTATTTTATTTTTTTTGTAGCATACTTTTCAGTGTTTTGTGATGGAGTTTATGTATATGATTATGTGTGTTATTTTTATGAGTGGCTTTTGTATTAACTTCTTTTTAAAGAACATATGCTGTACACTTCCTTGCACTTAATATTGCAACATTTTTATTATTTGCTTGCCATCATTTATCAACTTCATCAAAAAGTATCGTTTCGTAACTGGTAACAGATAGGAACTATAAATAGACTCTTTAAGTAAAGCATATTTAGCACAATTTTAAGGAACAAAAATTTCGCAACTTTTAATTATTCCAAGGTAGTAACTTTCAAGGCCCTAGTGCTCTCGTTTACTGAACTCTGCCAGTGAATTTCGAGCAAGCTTAGTTTATTAGTAGGTTTTACAAACTTTTAAAAATTTATAGCCTTTGGAGTTGGGTCATTTAGCTCCTCTAAGAAGCTAGTTCGTTCACTTGCAACAAAAAGCATGAGCGTAAAACAACATTTCGTTTATGTATGTGTGAGTGTGTACACACATATGTGTTCTTTAGCTCTTCTAATGAGCTAATGAGCAACTCTAATAGCCTCGTTGATTCTAACGAAAGTTGAAACCATTTTTTTTACGTAGAAAACCTTGAACAAGACCAGGGATAAGTTTTTCTAATTCTATGAGAACTAAGCGTTATCAATTCCAGTGATTAGGACCTAACTTACTGAACTCACTTGTTATGGTAGCAAGTTAAATGTCATTCCGGCTACTTAAAACAGTCGTCAACTCAGAAATAGTCATTAATATACATGGCATGTAATTTAATGATCAGCGAATCCGAGGTGCATGATGCATGCGTATCACAATGTGCGTCAATACTTGGAAATAAAACTGCTATTCGGATAATAGGTAACTCGTTTACTCAAACTTGACCACTCAACTACATGACCACTCCCAAAGAGTGTTGTACAAAAATCAGGTGCAATTAGCTCGAATTTTAATCCATTTTGTAAGTTCTAAGGATACATGGAGCCATCTCAATAAACTAGAAACTAAGGAAGTAGCAAAGCAATGAATTTCTTTTAGCAAACGCGAACCATTCTGTAACTTGACTTTACATGGATCTATTTTTTTTTGTCACTCCTCTAGGGAGCATATCGGATTTTCAAAAAGCGTCCATGGCTTTGTTTCACTTTATTTAATCAAGTTGATTTTCAAGCTAAGTAGATTATTAATCCATATCAATTAGGTAGTGGTGGTGTATATCCTTGCTAATTGGTGGTGATCTTTACTTTTGCACTGTAAGTTTTTTTCCAGTCCGTGAAGTTTTTTTCTGTTCATTCCTATAATGTTTGTCACCATCGCCAAAGGTAAGCTGGAGGGTCGGGGGGCTTCTTTAGATGGATTTGTCTTGACGGAAGTTGAAGTCTCTTTAATAAACACTCGAAACCACAATTAAATTTTTCTCGTCATGTTGAGGATTCGAACCTTGGCCGCTTGAATTATATGCGTACGCACTAACAACTACATTACTCCACTCCCAAGGATAGGTTTGTTAGGCTATTCGAAAAATAATCAGTCAAAGTGTTATTCAAAAAGCAATCATTTGGCACTCAAAAAAGACACGATTTTCATAGTAATAGTCACGCCCATGCTTAAGCAAAATTTGAAAGGGCTTTTGAAACGTTTTATAAATGTGTATAAAACGTTGCTTCATCGAAAGGTTTTTTTTTCGTAATTCGCTCTCTCATTCATAATTAAAACTTCAATTATGAGCCGAACTACATAATGTTATTCCCCATACAAAATTTTGAGAGTGAATCATCCAAATTGTAAATAATTCAATTGTAAGTAACCCTGTAGATTACAACAAAATCAATGTGATTTCTAGTTTTTATCGAGAGTTTGTTCATGCCAAGTTTATTTAGTTTATTTCAAAACACAATCTACCGGCATATACATGGAAGTAGAACTAGCGAAACAAATTGCAATGGTTTGATGTGAACGATTTAATTTGCATAAGTAACTTAAACAGCGAACAAAATATTTCGAAGTCTTGTGTGAACATGCGATGGTGTCATGTGAACAACGTAATTCGAATAAGTAATTCAAAGAGCTAACATAGTAATTCGAAGTCTCGTGTGAGCATTCTATTTAGGGATTACCAGTGAATAGGGCTGAAAACTTTTAAACCGTGATTGCCCACACTCAACCATAACCGCCACCATATGAGCACTTAATAGTAATTTTTAGAGATGGTGAGGTGTAGCTCGCATTAGTTTGGCATTGTTTTGTAACTGTACACGAAACATGGATTAAACACAATAAGCTAGAAACCAATGAATCAAGAATGCAAATTATGAGTCTAAATAGGCACTAAACTGTGTTGCTAACATGGATCATTTTTTAAAAAGTAAAACAAATACCCGCGGATTTAATCAGGGCCTTTAGAGACAGTGCAACGCATGGGTGCATATACTGAGTCAAAAATGTTTAAATCGACTTGCGAATTTCTATCCTTTCTATCATCCTTTCTAGATTAAGCATTCTTGCTACTATTTCTTGTTTGCAAATTTGAACAGACGGCCGGGTGTTAAGAGATCTAAGTCAAGCTATGATCGTATTAAACTGAAATACTACTACTTATTGTTTAATGTTTGAATCTTAGCCTACTGGGGCTACTTGAATACTTTAAAGAGAAACTAAATTCCTTCAAAAGCTATACAGTCTAACTTATTGAGATAAAACTCTGAAATCGAACACGAGTAATAATATTATATATCATTGCATGAGAATATTCTACTCCGTATGTTGTACAATCGAACAAAAAAGAGGGTCCGCCATCTAACGTTTTTTTTTAACTAGTGCTTATTTCGTGAATGGTAACACTTAGCTCATGTCTTATTTGGCAGATAATTAGTTTTATCCTTCCGATGAATGAATATGGTTGTGCATACGCTTTGCTTAGTGGGCCTGCGATCGACTTACAGAAGATGCCGATTTTGCCAAAAAATCATCTTTTCAGATGAAGCTCATTTTGATCTTGGCGGGTATGTAAACAAGCAAAATTGTCGCACTTGCGGCATAGAAAACCCGCACGCATACATTGAAAAGCCGATACACCCAAGACGAGTCACTGTTTGGTGCAGATTTTGGTCCAGAGGCATAATTGGGCCATTTTTCTTCGAAAATGAGCAAGGAGTGGCCGTTACAGTCAATGGCGATCGTTATCGGGCCAAGTTGAACGAATTTTTGTACACAAAAATTGAAGAGAAGGATATTAGCAACATTTGATTTCAACAGGACGGCGCTATGTGCCACACAGCCGAAGCTACACTCGATTGAAGATTGCATTATCAGTCGCAGAGCTGATGTCGTTTGGACACCTCGGAGCTGCGATTTGACACCGTTGGACTATTATTTGTGGTGTGCCGTCAAAGATAAGTGTCACACCAACAAGCCAGAGACAATTGACCCTTTAAAGGACAATATTCCATTGGTGAAATACAGCTGCACACAATCGATAATGTGCTTAAAAATTGGATCGATCGTGTAGGCTACTACATGTTTTTTTATAGCATTTTCAAAAAAAAATTATTTGGCGGACCCTTTATAACAACAAGATAATAACAAATAAACAACAATTTTTTTCAGTTCTGAGATAGATGTTGATGAAAGCAGACAATTGTTGCTTTGCGCATTAAAATTGTTTATTTGAGTTGTTGTTTAAATTTTTAGTTTCTTTTTCAAATCATACTGTAAAGGTTTACTACTACTACAAATTAAGCTTTTTCTCTGGCCACACTTGGATTAAACTAAAAAGTTTCTGTCTAAAATGAACCTTAAAAATAGTAACTTTTTCTGTAGCAGCAGAAAAATAAGTTGAAGTTTTCTTTTTTTGGATTTCTTATTTTTAGGGATATGTTTAGTTTCATTTTAACCTCATATTCCTTACTTTTTCAAATTTTTTTTTTCTTTAGTTATGCTTTTGATAAATTTTAAATGTCAGCAACTTTTTACAGTTCAATTCATAATATAAGAGAACTATGTATGTTTTTTAACATTTAAAAAAAGAGATTAAAATTTTATATTTTATAGTTTTATAGCGTAAATGTAATAACAATCAACACGAATGATTTCTGAATGACGTCAGTGCGAACTGTGCACTCAGACAATAGCAATGATGATGGCGATGGTCATGGCTGCTTTGATTCAAACCCCTACTCTACTAAGACTTTTAAATATTTTTTTTTCTTCTTTAATTTTTTTTCTATTTCAAAATCTAATCAAGCGTATTTCCCCTGGCTGTTTGACAAACAAAACGTTGTTGTCGTCGTTGTCCTTTTTAGACTATAAAAAATGGATAGAAAAAGAATAAAAAATCTGTGCTGAGAAAATCCTCTGCATTGGTTTGTTTGATGTTGGTGTGTTGGTTACAGGATTTACTTTTTATTCTCCTTCTATGACATTTAAAAAAAATCTTTTTTTTTCTTTTTCAGTATTTTTTTTGTTTTTTTTTTTTAATGAAAGACAATGTTAGTGAGTTGGAAAGTTTAATTGGTCAGTGCTAAGGTTTTTGAATAATCGAATTTTAAATGCTATTTGTGGAAAAATTACACTATCCAACTGGCTGAATTCGAATCTGTAAGTGGTTTTTCTCTATCACGTCAGGTTTTCAAGATTAAAAAAAATGTTTTTATTCGTTTTTTACATAAAAAATTACTTGTTTATTTAAAAATCAATGAATTTTCAAAAGTGATTGGCGTTACTTGAACGTTTTTGTATTTTGTTGGTTCGGTTTCACGTATTAAAGTCCAGCATTAGTCTCCCAGCATGCTTTTGTCCCAAAATCCTTGATAATTTCTTTCAGTTTTCATTAAATCTTGGTGAGCAAGTTTCCCTTGTTCGCTCACCAAACCTAGGTTTTGTGGAAAAAAATCTAAATTCGAATGAAGAAAATGCATTTTGATTGACATTCGTGCACCTTAATCACGAATTAATTTTTCAATAATTCAGCAACAATTTGTCAGTAGTTTTCACTCTTATTCTTTCCAAAGAAACTGCTCACGTTGCTCTTGAAAGATATCCAGGTGGCATATTATTTATCTAATAAAAATTGTGAAAAATTGTCATCATTCATTAGCTTCCTGATCTGAGGACCAAGAAATATGCCATCTTTGATTTTAGGACTAACATATTTAAATGCTGCACCATCTTTGTCCAGAGGCTTGACAAAGTTCTTAAAAAGGCCCAATTTTTTGTGCAGCGGTGGAGAAAGAATGCCATTGGGATCAATTAATGATTTATTTGATATGTTTTGTCTTCCTGGTTCTCCTGGCGTTCATCATCAGCCTTAAACAAACTACCACTGCTGGTGAACGATGTTTCGGATTCACTGCTCATAGCACTGTGAATGACTGGTAATGGATGGTTTGGTGGACGTTGAACGTAACGACCATTCGCTTAAGTAATATTTTTCGATTTTTCATACTGAATCCAGCAAATTTTGTTAAACAGAAATAACAATGATCCTCTCCAAAGTACTGCAATTGAAAATCGAAATGGATCTTCTTGCCAGTTGACCACTTGTATAAAACAATTCTGCAACTATTGCAAAACATTTTCGCGACACACAGTTTGTCCAAGTTTCTGGCAGCAAAACGAAAATAACGTAAATATGCATATTTTAATGGTTGCACATCCTTACACATAAAGCAAAAATTGCTTAAATCAGTAACACACGTTCTTCCTGACATGCTTAAACGCTACTATTATGAAGGCCTAGAATGATAGTGGGCTTCTGTCAAATTAATAATTGTGAAATTGTAGTGTCAGCATTGGCTGTTTTACAGTATTGCCAGCATGCGATAAAAAATTAACAAGACGTGATAGCCACATTTTTATGCCAGTTTCGAATTCAGCGCACCCAGATTAGTTAAAAGGCATGCAACGTTTCTGCAGTCAAATTTTTGTTCAAAATTTGCAGACCTATTTATTGGGATATAAGTAAGCATTTAAAAAAATCAAATTCTACGAAATTACTCTAATGTTTTTACCCCTTAAAAAAGTTTATTTATGAGTTCGTAGATTGCAGTTAAAATAAAGTAAATCTTATGTTCGGTTTCTAGTTAATATTCTTTATTTAACACGGTTTTGTGTTCCACTACTCGTCACCTTTTCATGAGCAATAACAATTCCTATTCTTAATTACTCTTTCTGTTTATAACTCTGTAAACAACAACAATTACTCGACAGATCTAGCTACCTAAAGATCTTCCAACCCGATCAATCACAAGTTTTTCAGCCATGGGTTATCCACACTCTCTTTGCTGAGTTAGCTCCAACTAAACTGTTTTTTACCTCGTGAATCACTTCACGAGTTTACTTCTTATTAGTTCTCTTCACACTAATAAACTCTACTCGCTGAGTTTACAACACACAAACAGACAGCTGACTCCGCATCAATGTTCTTTTTCTATGGCTGAGTAAACAATACTTGAAAAGCTCTCGAACCTCCCTATATTTCAGGTAGATTCCATTTCTTTCCTTTAATAACTTTTTAATATTTTTGAAGCCATGCGAATGTAAACATTTACTTCTTTCAGTTCTTGTTTTTCGTTGCTGTTTATTTAGTCTGTTACTTGTTTTCTTTTCTGCCCGTTTTTGCTGTTGCCGTTTATTTTTATGTATTACATTCAGTGTTACCATATTAGCTTTTTTTAAGCTAAATTTGTTTTTTTATGTTCGATTTAGTTTCGAAATTTTTCATTTAGCTTTTAGCTCTTTCTGCCTTTTTCCAAAAATTCATTTAGTTTTTTTTAGCCTTTTCTTATATTTTCACAAAAAAGGGCAATAGTGGGTCATCAAAAAACAATAAAATTGTAACATCACAGAAACAATAGTTTCTGCATTGCTTACATGCTTAAATTAATTAGTAAATTCGTACTCTTTTTCATATGAGTTTGACAGAAAAGTTGAAAATATTGCTTTTTTTTGTTGCCGTTCCTTTTTTGTATTCATTAAAAAAATAATAATAATACAACGGAAGGTTTTGTATTTATCTTTTAAAATGTTGCCTTTTAAAAATCCTTGATATTTTATATTTTAAAAGATGTTTAGTGACAAAGAACAGAAAAAGTGCCAAACTTTTTTGTCAGATAAGGTAATGCCATAAGCAAATAAACAATAAAATAATTTGATTACAGATTTCTTTCTTTTAATATCTCAAAAAGTGTTACTACCATAGTAATTAAATATAATATTTTCCTGGTTTTTTCTTTACTATTGTGAACTTAATCGCCTGTGTTGTGTTTGTTATTCATATAAAATTGTTCCCATAAATCGTACGAAACTAATTCGATTGAGCAAATGGAGCACATATTTAAAAGATGACATTTCAATTTACACTTCTGGTCACTGGAGTTATTTAAATCATCGGTAGTGTTAAAATTTATATTTTTTTAAGTGAATCAGTACGGGGAATGAAAAACTAGAAAAAGAGTGAGGATATTAAATGAAATAAATCTTAGCTAACGTTAGATTATTACAATACCAATGGACATTTTTGATTTGCCGAAAATTGGCTGCGAACGTTCAAGTCATGCACGCTTGAAACCGGGTTCCACCTTTTTTCAGATTCTGCAAATCTATCATATATGTAAGACAAAATATTAGCCAATGACTAATAATAAAATTGACTAAATAAATTCAAAATTTACCAAAAATGTTTTCTAAAACCTTATTTAAAGCTATCTTTACTGATCCGGTGTTGCCCGAGAATCTATATACATATACTGTATTATAAACAGGCTTAACAATCCCCTTTATTCAGATCCTATTAGTTTTTGGGCCACCTCTTTGTTTTTATAAGAAAAATGCAAAGACGTTTGACGTATATGATGTGACGTATATATAAAAAATTGCTTTTAAAAGAAAAAATTAAAGTAATTTCAGACTACTGGTTTGGTGGTCTCCACTACTGCATTTTTGTAAGTTGGAATTCTAATTTTAACAAAATCGGTTTAGTTCTTTAAGCGTGATTGGCTAATAAACGAACCGAATAAACAAAACTATTTATTTGTTTTATTCGCATACTTTTAGGTTTGCCAATTTAATAAATTTCTAATATTAAGTGGCAACTCATGTGACTTATTTTGGCCGTTTCTAATAGGCTCAATTTTGAAAAACAGCAAAGCCTTCTTCGTTGGCTGGATCTTCTTCTGTCCTGAAAATTGCAGTAAAGCCATATACGAGTGACAACAAACAAAATTATAATGTATATGTATATCGATTTGAAAAATGTATGAAACTGAAAATTATCTGCATTAATATATTTCATGAATAGTTTGACTCTTATGCCGATCAAATAGGTTTAAAAGTGATATCTAGTTTATCACCTAAACAATTGTTTTTACTTTGGATTTAAAGAAAGCAATTTAAAGGGTCCACCAACTAATTTTATTTTATTTTTTCTGAAAATGCCATAAAAAACTACTGAATATTTTCTCAAATTTATTATTTTTTTTGAAAGTAGAATCCTTCCGGTTAATAATGGAAGATAATTTCATTCAAATGGCTGCCTCAGCTGGCCATGCAGTAGCCTACACTATCGGTCCAATTTTTAAGCACATTATCGATTCTGTGCAGCTGTATTTCACCAATGGCTTCACGAATATTGTCCTTTAAAGCGTCAATTGTCTCTGGCTTGTTGGCGTAACACTTATCTTTGACGGCACCCCACAAATAACACCGTTGGGTCATATCAGAGCTCCGAGGTGGCCACACGATATCAGCTCTGCGGCTGATAATGCGATCTTCAAAAACAGGGCGCAAAACATTGAATGTAGCTTCGGCTGTGTGGCACGTAGTGCCGTCCTGTTGAAACCAAATGTTGCTAATATCCTCCTCTTCAACTTTTGTGAACAAAAATTTGTTCAACATGGCCCGATAACGTCCGCCATTGACTGTAACGGCCACTCCTTGCTCATTTTCAAGGAAAAATGGCCCAATTATGCCTCTGGTCCAAAATCCGCACCAAACAGTGACTCGTCTTGGGTGTATCGGCTTTTCAATGTATACGCGCGGGTTTTCTGTGCCCTAAATGCAACAATTTTGCTTCTTTACATACCCGCCAATATCAAAATGAGCTTCATCTGAAAAGATGATTTTTCTGGCAAAATCAGCATCTTCTGTAAGTCGATCGCAGGCCCACTTAGCGAAGCGAAGCTCAAGAGTATAAAATCTGGTCATACTGACTACATTTCTGCTAATGTTTTTGTTGTCGATTTGGTTATTTGTAAGCAGCACGTATAGTTGTTTTTGCGGCTTTTTTATTATTTTTTTTAGCAATGTAATAAGCGACAGGGGTGCCCAACCTGATTATTGTAACAATACATATGAATTATAAAATTTTATGTATTTTGGGGTCTGATGGCCTGTTTACTAAGATTTTAGGATTTATACAAAATTATCAGTTATTTGACGATGTTATTAATTCCTTTGGCGACACGTAGGTGATCATAGAGCCTTAGAAAATTATTTACAGCTGTTTCTGTCTGCAGCTAATGCTTTTATCTGACTTCAAATGGTCCTATGGGAAGCAATTTGTTCCCTACTTTTCTTCTCCAAGCATGGCCTGGTTTTAAAATTAAAGATATTTTCTAAACAAGATTAATAAGTCTTGTCCTAGGAGATCAAATAGGTATAACATTTACAGGGTCAAACATAAACACAGACATGAAGTAGATTCCATAAATCATTGAGAACCAAGTCAAAGACACAGAGCGTGTCCATTAACGTCTCACATTATACCACACACCCTGTAGAAATCAGGTGTGGCTGTGTCGCACAACCTAGTTTTTGCTCAGAAAAGATATAAAAATTATAAAAGCTCCTTACTTAGATTCGGGACCTATACCGTCCTTGAACTATCCGGTCTGGGTTATAGCAGCCCGGAGATGCCACGAATTTCCCTGCTCCTGCATGACACATCCAAGCTTCAACGAATTTATAGGTGCATCAGAACAACGAAGAAACTCATCGAGTGTCTTACACACCCGACCGCTAAATGTATAGACTTTGCTGCACCCTCTCTGCAGTCTCGTTGTTCATCTGCAGTCTCGTTGCCAACTATGTATTACTATTATTATTATTGTTATCATCTAGTTATAAAAGTACTGCGACTTCTCAATCTATTGTACAGCTCTCCTTCCATATAGCATTTCCCTATAATAAGTTTCCTAATTCCGTCGATCTGACGAATTTCGGGATATTGGTTGACGCCAACCACGATACCTCCTTACCAAGTATCTGATAAGCACATAGATATTTAATCCTAGAGTGCCTCACATGTCCCTAGCATGTGTTCTGGTGATTCGATCTCATCAATCTGCACATCGGGCTTGAGACTATTCCCATTTTACTCGCATGTCCATTTAGCCTGGTCAATATCCTCATTTCTATACAGTATTCAAATATTCTCCTATTATACTTACAAAACAAAACTTTAGATTGTCTCAGAACTGTAAGGCCAGAGAAGAGTACCTGCTTCTCATAAGCCCCATTTTCCAGTTCACAAAAATGAAAGTTCCCTTTTTGGCCAGTTTATCGGCTCTTTCATTTCCCAAAATTTCTACGGGTTTCTGGCTAAACAATTCCAAACTATCTTTGAGTCAACTTCATAGGAGCCAAGTACTTGAATGGCGGCCTGACTATCAGATAGTATGGCTATGTCCTGTCCTCTATATTTCCTTTTCAAGTTCAATTGAGCACTCTCTCACTTGTATAAACTACCGCCTGGAATATGCTGGCGAGCACTATGTAGCAGTGACTCAGAACCAACACTGTCTTACACTGTATTTGTCCAAGACTGACGTAAGGGCCTTTCTGCAAAATGAGACCAGTATTTAGCTGATGTAAGACCCAGTTCATCTTTTTATTATAGCCTAACTGTCCAAATGGAGACAGTTGGGAGAGGCATGGGTAGTGGTTAGAACTTACGCATAAAAACACAAACGACCCAGACTAGAGCCCCAGCACATGACATGACGAAGAGAAATTTAATTGTGGTTTCGAATGCCTAATAAAGAGGCTTCAATTTCCCTCCAGACAACTGAGCTTCCCATACATCTGGCGATGATAACAAACATCAGACGAATGATCAGGAAAACACGCCACCTACTGCTAAAAAATTACAATGCCAATGTAAAGATCATCACCAACTAGCAAGGATCTTCACCACTACGCAAAAAAATATGGAGGAAGCTACAGTGAATTAATCAACTACTTAGCTTGAAAGATCAAAATGATTAAAGAAACTGAAACCAAGCAATAGATGCTTTGTGGAAAGCCAATATACTCCCTAGAGGAGTGACGGAGAAAAAAAAGAAGAAAACATATGTGTGTGACCACTCTCTGACCCATAGCGATGTGAACCCAGATCAGATCTGCCGCCTTAAATACTGCAAAGACTTCAGCGTAGACACTGCACTTATCAGAAAATCTATCACACAACCCTTCGTACCATTCGTTCTGATAATTCATACAAACTTAAGCTGATGAATAATCCACTGATGTCGTAGGTGCCAGGCAAACTGTTCGTAAAATATTATTAGTTTTATGACACCGTTATGCATCATGGATTGATTTCTTCTCTGCGTTAAGAACAGAAATAAAATATAAAAATTAAGTTGGTTTTTCGATATAAAACAAAAGCTAAATTTCAAATCTTTTTTTTTTATACAATTTTTTGGTTAGAAACGGCAAAACTTTTCTTTTAAAAACTTTTGCATTTCTTTCATCTGTCATTTGAATTTTAAAGGATTCCTTTTAATTTCGATATTAGAATGCAAATTAAATACGACTGAATAATAATACAAAAAAACATATATATTTGACTACGCACTGTCAGTCATTTCAGCACTCTTGCAGTCAGTCAGTCGTCAGTCATCAAACTATTCATCATCATATACATCCTCTAGAAAACTAGAAAAAAAACTTTTGGCAGTAAATGTGTTGATGTGTATAGTTTTCTCAGTATCGTTTTAATGTCATAACATTGTTACGTTTTATGTCATGACATTGATGTTATTGCCTTACTTATATTTTTATGTTCTTCTAATATAAATGCATGGTTTTAGGTTTCTTTTCTATAAAATCCAGAATTTTTTGACTCACTTTGTTTAGTTAGTTGGTTGGTTAGTTGGATTGGATTACGGTTCGTTGAATTTTTAAAATATTTTTTTTTTTTGCTTTGTTTTTAGTTATGTTTGAATTTGAATTGAAATGCAAATCAAAAACAAAAAAAAAAACATTAAATATTTATTTTGGTAGATTTTAGTTTCGAAAAAGCGAAAACTTTATTTATATTTTATATTAAAAAGAGTATTTACCCTTCAAATGAAAGCTATAGAGTTAGAAATTCTGTTAAAAAGTGAAATTTATTCAAATTGTATGCCCTTCATTGTACAAGAAAAAAAACCAACAACTCCATTCCCATGCTACTCAGTCTCTTTGGTTCGAATAAATTTCTAAAAAACTTTCTTTCGACATTTTTGAATTTGCCCTTTTTCTTTACATTTACATACAACATATAGACGCTATGCGTTGAAACTAAAAGTATGAATTAAATATTTAATAATTTAATTTTCTATTTCCTTTACACTTTTCAATTAAATTTTGTTGCCTCTTAAAATTAAATAAAATTTTAGTTTCGTTTGTTTTAGAAAGTTTTCTTAGATTTGTCTGCTATTTGTTTCACAGCTACCGACACATCCTTTATAATATTTAAAGGAGCACGAGCGTAAATAGTTGAAAACAATTCATGTAAATTATACTGAAGCAGATAACAGGAATAAATTAATTCATTGAAGTAGACCTTCAACACAGACAAGAGTTTTTTTTAAATTTGAAAAACAAAATGTTTTCTGTTCGAGATAACCAATAGCTTTTAAGTGGATTATGTTGAATTATAATCGTATATATTCTGAATATGAATGTTGCTTTGGACTGGTGTAACTGGGTCCATAATTAGATTTGTGGGTGAGATGATTGTGACTGTTTGAATCTCGAGTCCTGCATTTAGTACTGCAATTGCTCGCACTTGGCCATAAACGCTACTTTCTGATGACTTTCAAGGAGAGTATACAGCTGCTGAAATGCATTTTGTAACTGAAGATAAAACATAAATCCCTCACAGAACACCAGCGACAATTCAAAAAAAAAAAAAACGTTTCAATTCCTGGCCACAATTTATTGAGTTGCTGTTGGTGTAATTTACTTCCATTACCTTTTCTTTCTATTTGTTTCTTTTTTTGCTTTGAAACGCAGTTTTTTTTACAGCTGGGGTATGATTTAGTCGGTCCAGAATCGGAACAAAGGTCTTTAGCTTAAATTCCCATAGATTTGGTTCGGGGAGTTGGATTTGTGGTCATCGCTGAGGTGGTCAGGAAACCGGTCGTCTTGGGGTTATCTGGCAGGATTACAGCAACTGTTGTCGGCAATTAAACTGAAAGTATTACAGGACGGTTGTCGACGGCTAATAAGACATTATAGCTTAGTGATAGTTAATAGATAATAGTTTAGTGGTGTCAATACAATAAGATGCAGGCAACAGGCGTTTTAAAAACGCAATACATGAAATTAATGTATATTTCAATGCGAAAAAATTTTTGGGACACTACTGTTACGAATGTTTTGTTTAGGTTATGTTCAATGTGTCAAATTAGATGTTTAATCTGATTAAGTAGTTGACTACTTGGCTACTTTTGTAGCCAGCGTCTTTTGTAGTCGTGTAGTCGATGGTCGGCAGCCATGAATGTGTTTATAGCATAAGGAAAAACTGACGGTTCAGTTAAGAGCGAATTTAAGATGTCGAAAATAAAATAAAATCAACATCTCTGCACCAAAAACAAAAAATTATAAATGAAGTAGACAACAGGAAAAAAAAACAAAAGCGCAAGTTTGTAGAGAATATAATACAACAGAGTCCACATTGTCCACCGTTAAAAAAAAAAAGGTTTTTACAAAAACTTCAAAGATATGGGTAAAAAAAAATCCGTGGCCCAACAAATATTTTGTAAAGGGCTCTACAGCTATGGTTTAAACAGGTTCGAGCTTTAAAGATATCGATAACAAAAATCAGTGGCTCAACGAATATTTTGTAAAGGACCCTACTAGAACTGCAAAACAATCGTTAGTACTATCGATAGTATCGATAGTTTTGTTTTTGGCTGCCCATCGATAGTTTTTTCTCATTATCGATGCTATCGTCAAATTGTAAGAGCAAATACGGAGGCCGCTAAATGTAGTTAAAGTCACATTTGCAAAAATTTGTTCAATGCGGGTTGTCAGCCGTCTATAAACTTTTATAGTTATATATGGACACAGTTTAATAGTTTTTTAAACTTTAAGTTGGCTTTACTTTTCAAGATGGCGACCGATTTAACAGCTGTGAAGTGATTTATTATCAGTTTGGTTTGGAATTCATCATGAATAGACTCAAGCCTGAACAACGCTTGCAATAATGGCAATTTTCATTTTTCATAAGTGAATTTTTTTTTCAATTTCCAGTCTTCAATTTTCATAAGCGAATTTTGTTTAGCAATGAAGCGCACTTCTGGTTGAATGGCTACGTCAACAAACAAACTGCCGCATTTGGAGTGAAGGTAATCCTCAAGTGTATGTGGAAACACCGTTACGTCCAGAAAAACTGACTGTTTGGTGCGCTTTAGGGGCTGGTGGAATCATTGGTCCGTACTTTTTCAAAAACGATGGTGGCCAGAACGTTACAGTCAATAGTGATCGGTATAGAGCCTTGATTACTAACTTTTTCATTCCTGAATTGAATAACCATGATATCCAGGAGATGTGGTTTCAACAAGACGGCGCAACATGTCACACAGCTCGTGCCACAATAGAATTATTGAAAGACATGTTTGGTGACCGCCTAATTTCACGTTTTAGACCTGTGAATTGGCCTACATGATCTTGTGACTTAACACCGTTGGACTACTTTCTGTGGGGCTATGTAAAGTCATTGGTCTATGCGGTAAAGCCACAAACGTTTGACCATTTGGAAGACACCATTCGCCGTGTTATTGCCGACGTCCAAATGGGACTACATCCGCGCCAGCCGTGGCGGTCATATGCCAGAAATCATATTTAGAATCTAATGCCACAAGATTATCTTCCGCATAAATAAAATTCATGTCAATCGAATAATCCATCGTTGTTTTATTGCAACTTAAAGTTCTATACCTCTATAAAAAACACCCTTTATTTATTAAACTCAAATTATGAATTGTAACTAAAATATATTCGTACATACGATTATGCATTTGACGCAAACAAATTAATCTTCGTTTTGTCAGACCATATAATGTGGTTCCAATTATTATGGTGCAGGTGTTGCTTCGGTTTGCTGAGAAATTATACATTTCGAGGACATAAGTCCAGCTTCCATAAGATTTTTTTCTTATTGCGCGACTTGAAACAGGTGAATAAGTCAATTTTTAGGGCTCTTTTATGACTTGAAGAGATTAATCTTTGAAGTACGAATTAAAAGTTTATTCCCATAGTCTTTGCAGTTTTCTTTCACTGAATCTTATTACTTATTTTAGTTTTGAAGCACTTCATGGTATGAGCAATTTTCGCTATATATGAGGATTAATTTTTCATCAAAAAACTTCAATACATAAAATTTTATTTTAATCTGGAAAAAAATAAATTGTCCGTATTTTTTGTTTAACACTGTATATTTCTTATTATTCTTTCCTTTCACTTAAATTCTAATATTGGTGCCACTAGGAGTATTTAAAGGAATTCGATAGTATCAATAGTTTTTTTGCAAACTATCGAAAGTATCGAGTGGGCCGACTATTGATAGTTTTACGGCTCTAGGCCCTACAGCTGTGGCTTAAACAGGTTCGAGCTGAAAACATACTACTTTCTGGTCTACTGATATCAGAAAAAGCGAAAAATTGGCAAAGCAGGTTAGTATTGAGCTTATGGCAACAAACGGTTGATTGAATCGTTTTAAAGCCAGAAATGAAATTGTTTTAAGAAAAATGAATATGACAGAATATTGCATGCCACTACGCTTATTATGAACTTTTTTTATAACGAATTTTATTTATTAGTCAACGGAGTTCGTTATAGCTGAGTTTTGCTGTATCTATTTCTTTATACCAATTCAATTACAGTAAGTGTACAATCTCATTTTAAGTGTGTTTTTGAAGTTCTATTTTCAAATGGTTTTTATAGCTTTTTACTAGGGACACTTTAAGCGGCTTGTTAACCTCACAATTACGTTTTTTAACGCTGCTTAAGTTCTTACCGTAAGCAAAAAAAAAAAAATCCTTTTTTATCTCTTAAAAAGCAAGTAGACAATGCGTAATATACTCTGTTTGTATAGGCTTTGTTACACTGCTTAAAGCTTTAAAAACTAAAAAATAAAATTAAATTTAAAAAAAATGGTTTTGGCAACCTTTTACGTTTTGGAAATTAATAAAATATTTAATGGAATATTATTTTAAATAAAATTTTAAAAAAGAAATAAAGTCCATTACCTTCCATTTTTGGATAAAAAAAAGAAAAAAAGCCAAAAGCAGACAATTTAATCTTAAAAAAAAGGAATAATGGAATATAAAACAAATTAAATTTAAAAAAATAAATGGATTTTTTCATAACAATTTAATTTTCTAAAATCAAAAAAAATAAAATAAAGAAAAAATTTCGAAGGCAAGGCGATTAAACAGAAACAAAAATTAAAGATTTTACCAACAAATTTTGCGGTTTACGCTGAGTTCTACATCCACTGGCTGTTGCTGTCATTATAGGGAAAGAAAATTCTAATTTTTTAGAAATCGCTGCTCTAGAAAATCTTTATTATTTTTTTCTTTATTTTTTATATAAATTTCTTGCTAAACCCTAACAAAAAACCTGGGCTTTGTTTTCTACACTTCAAACGCCTTAAAAATTCATTTTATTGTTGAATCACCATCAAGCTTTTTGCTCTGAAAATTACTAAATAGCGACGACGGCAATAACACAACAGCAGTTGTTATTAATGTCCTTTTAACGGCAAAAATCTTTAATTCACGTCCTCACTGTTGTATTTTTAATTATAATTTCATTTGTTGTTGTTGTGTTTGTTATTATTTTTTATTTCTTTTTAGAAAAGTAAAAGTAATGAAAAGAAAAAAGTAAAGATTCCTAACCAATGTCTGTCGGTTGCTTTGCCTCTCCGCTACCTTTGTCTAAATTGAACAATAATGACCCATTTTTTGCCTTCTTTGACGAGTTGAATTTAATATTTTTTTTACGTTTTTTAATTTTATTTTATTTTTAAAATGAAATTTTAAAATGATGTGAATTACTAATAAGGTTGGCTTGTAAAATCTTTCGAAAAATATTATCAAAACCCTTGAACGGTTGACCAAGGGACTGTTTTGTTAATAAAAAATAAAATTGAATTTGAAATATTTTTAAGAAATTTAAATATTAAGTTCCAATTAAAAGGTAAATATTTGCTACTGAAGAAAAAAAAAGCGGAATTTACTGTCAATTTTAATCTTATTAAGTTTTATTTAAACAAAAACAAAAAAATACAAATCTGTGACTCATAAGGCTACTTGTGAGGTGCATTAGTAAAAGAAAAAAAAATACCTTTAAATTCTCATTAAATATTAAATTTTCCTACAGGGAAGCTGAAAAATTTTAAATCCTTTAAACACTACAGGAAACAAACTTTTATTTCAACGTAAGCCATGGCTGTCATCAGTACAGTAAAGGTTTTGTAAAACCCTTACCTCTGAGTAAGAAATCAGCAGCAATAATTCATAAGACTTCTATAATACAGAACCATGGCTTATTGGTATATAAAGGGTGTTTTTTACAGAGGTATAAAACTTTAAGTTGCAATAAAACAACGACGGATTATTCGATTGACATGAATTTTATTTATCCAAAAGATAATCTTGTGGCATAACATTTTAAATATGATTTCTGGCATATGACCGCCACGGCTGGCGCGGATGTAGTCCCATTTGGACGTCCAATTTTCGATGACTTTTTCCAACATTTGTGGCCGTATATGGGCAATAACACGGCGAATGTTGTCTTCCAAATGGTTAAGCGTTTGTGGCTTTACCGCATAGACCAATGACTTTACATAGCCCCACAGAAAGTAGTCTAGCGGTGTTAAATCACAAGATCTTGGAGGCCAATTCACTGGTCCAAAACGTGAAATAAGGCGGTCACCAAACGTGTCTTTCAATAAATCTATTGTGGCATGAATTGTGTGACATGTTGCGCCGTCTTGTTGAAACCACATCTCCTGGACATCATGGTTATTCAATGCAGGAATGAAAAAGTAAGTAATCATGGCTCTATACCGATCACCATTGACTGTAACGTTCTGGCCACCAACGTTTTTGAATGATTTTCCAATGATTCTAGCACACCAAACAGTCAGTTTTTCTGGATGTAACGGTGTTTCCACATACACTTGAGGATTACCTTCATTCCAAACGCGGCAGTTTTGTTTGTTGACGTAGCCATTCAACCAGAAGTGCACTTTATCGCTAAACAAAATTCGCTTATGAAAATCGGGAACAACGGTAATCGCGTTTTGTTCTCATTCGACGAATCTACGCCTTACTTGATGATCGTTTGGCTTCAATTCTTACACGAGTTGGAATTTGTAAGCACGCAAACCAAGAGCCTTCCGCAAAATCTTCCATAAAGTGGTTGGACACAGATCCAATTTCTGTGCTCGATGGCGGATGGACTCATTCGGGTCTTCCTCAATGCTACCCTCTACAGCAGCAATGGCTTCTTCTGTACGCACCATACAGCTTCTCTGGGCATGCGAGTTATCAATAAGAGTAAACGTGGTGCGAAAACTTTCCATGGTTAATCGAATTAACTGCTCTGATGGACGATTATGTCGACGATAAAATGGAGGTAGTGCGCGATACGTTTTCCACACAGAACCATTATTTTCGGAATAAAATTGCATTATTTGCAAGCGTTATTCCGACGTGAGTCTATTCATGATGAATTGCCAAACAAAACGGAGAATAAATCACTTGACAGCTGTTAAATAGGTCACCATCTTGAAAAGTAATGCTAACTTAAAGTTCTATACCTCTATAAAAAACACGCTATACAATGGCTCAATACGCTTCATTATGTCAAACGACGTAATTGTTTTTCATCATGTTACGCCGTCGATAGAAAATAATCTGAGTTTTAGACCAATAGCCTTATGAAAGCTTAACAACACTAAGAGAGCCTGTGACTTTTGAAGAACTGTAAAAGGAAGAAAGTATTATCGTGTAGAGTTAATAAGTTAGATCTATAAAGTCAGCGAGAACAATGCTCCAAACCCAAGCTTTAAGTCTATGACCTTTAAGCATAGGTCTATCGTCTTAAAGCATTAGGCTGACTTTTCTTTTTTTATTACATTTCCCTTCTTGAGACTATACGGCTTTCGCTAATGCATTCATTGCCTTGTTTTAGTTTCATTAATCAGGTAATGTTTAAGCTAAATTGATAACACTGCTCTACAAAAAACAAAAAAAATTTTCGCCTTAAAATTTTTCGCTCTAAATTTTTTTATGGTTGTGGCAAATATTTCGCCTAAAATATGGTAGTTATGTTAATATACTTCATCATAACTTGAAAACGACTTGAGCGATTTTGATGCAGTTACAACCAAACATTTAGGAACAAAATTCCTATAAGTCATCTGAAAATCATTTTTTTATATTTTTAACAGTTTCGGAGTTATTCACAACTTAGCCAAATTGAGAGCAATTTTTTTTCAAAAGTCATAAAAAGTTTTTCAAAATGAAAATTTTAGATGTTAAGCACTTATATTAAAGCTTAAAATGTTGAGAATAAAATAGGCTTTAAGTCATGGAAATCGGTTGACTTTTGCTGATTTTATTCAAAATTAAATGCAGGTACCTAACTTTGACCAAAATTCGCGATAAAATATTTTCTTGTAAAATTAGCGAAAAAATGTTTTAACATTTTAACCTTTAATTTAAATGCTTAATATCTGAAATTTTTATTCTGAAAAATTTTTTATGATTTTGAAAAAAAAAATTGCTCTAATTTTCCGCCAAAAAGAAATTTGTTTGCAACTAACTTATGAATAACTCCGAAACTGTTGAAAATACCAAAAAATATTATTCAGGTGATTTATAGGAAATTTCGTTCCCAAATATTTGCCTGTACTTGTGTTAAAATCGGTCAAGTCGTTTTCAAGTTATGATGAAATATACTGACATAACTATCATATTTTGGGCGAAAAATTGGCCACGCCCATGAAAACAAAAATTTGAGCCCGATGAAAAAAAACTAAAAACGGATTTGAATTCAGCGCATCAAAATCATTATATTCCATACAGTTTTATTTAAAGGCGTTTTTTGCTGTAGACCAGTGCAATTAGTATACTATAGCTGGCCTCCATGTGATTGTATAGTGCTGAGTTTGCTTGATAACTGATAAAGGACTTTACCTCACGGTGCCATAGCACAAGTGCATACAAGGCGTCTACTAACGACCCCACCTACGATTAAAATCACCAGTGAGTACCAATCCGAAGACATGTCATTTGGACATGACCTCCGCCTTGGTGAGGTGTCGGACACTATATAAACTCCTACTGAGCTACAGGTCATGGCACCCGGTTAAGAATGTAACTCCACACCGAGCCAGCATAGTTCTCCCAGCGATATGGGTCTAAACCACATCCACTACCTTCGTACCACAAAGATGCCTCACCGTAGTCGGGCTGGGAAAGAGGAGCTCCCGACACCCATGGTACCAGAATTAAGTCTCCGGTCAGCCTTCGTAGCATAAATGCTACTACCAGTGTAAGTCCCAAATGACTCCGGACGGGTGCCAATGATGAAAACAACAAAACATAAAACACGCAACAACACAAAAATGAACGCAGTCACCCTCAAGGGAGAACTCAAAGTCACATGGTGCGCCAGAGATACAATACAAAAGAACAAAACACAAGTAGTCAAGGATTGATCAGTCATCATACTACACCATGGTCGGCAGCAACAAAACAGGTAACTGAGAACAGCAAGCAGCACACCATCGACATTTTTGCTATAAAGGCTGCTAAGGAGACCACTAAGATGGCGGTGCGAGTTCAACTTCCGCTAAAAGTGCTGTCCTTCTACGCCTTAATACCTCCAAAGTAAAAGCTCCCAACCTCCCATACGTACGATCGTCCAACAAGACACTACTGAAATCCCATACCCCCCAGTATGAGTAATACACATGCTATCTAAATTCCTAACGTTATAATCCGAGCATGTAGTATTCAGTCTTCAATTTCCAGCTCACACTGGTAGTCCGCAGATTCAGTCCCGCCTATTCGATGCAAAAATGTATTAAAAGTGTCGTGCCCCATCAGTATGAATCCCAGGCTCAAGTCGAAGCAAAAGTCTGAGTATTCCTCTACGAACGTAGCGTTCTGAATAAATTCAAATGTCACCCTTCCCTTCCCTTGACGCTGTTTGTCCATCTTATCTGCCACCTATCTACGAGGCACCTCTGCAAAAGGGCCTTATACCTATCTCTCCCATTCTCCAGCTTTGAAAGCCAATCATTCGTTCCAAGTGGCAGTCATGAGCTCTTGACCATGAAAGCAATAACTGATTAAGTCAGTGGTTTAACGTGAGTACCTGCCCTAGGACGTTACCTCACGGTGCCAAAGCACGAGTGAATACAATGCGTCCACCAACGCCCCCACCTATGATTAAAATCACCAGTGAGTACCAATTTAAAGCCATGTTATTTGGACATGACCTCACACCTTGGTAAGGTGCCGGAGACTATCTAAACTCCTACCGATCTATGGGTCACGGCACCCGGTTAAAAATGTAACTCCACACCGAGCCAGCATAGCTCTCCCCGCGATTTGGGTCTAAACCACAGCCACCACGTTGCTCCCACAAGGGGGCCTCACCATAGTCGGGCAGGAACCGAAATTCCCGGGGCCCCCGACACCCGTGGCACCAGAATTAAGCCTCCGGTCAGGCCTCGTAGCATAAATGCTACTACCAGTTTAAGTCCCAAACAACTTCGGACTGGTGACCAAGATGGTATTAACAACAAACAAGAAACACTCAAACAACACAACAATAAACGGAGCCACCCTCACGGGAGAATTCAAAGTGACATCGTGCGCCACGGACACAATACACAACAACAAGAACACAACCAGTCAAACGCACAACACCCAAAACTGCAGCCACAAATCAAGCCGCAAACAGCAGGTCGGGAAACAGCATACAGCAGACAATCACAGCAAGCAGCACAACACATCAAAACCGTCAGCACCCCAGCGGGACGCCAAGCTAGAAAAAGGCTAGCCAGGAGACCGCTAAGATGGTGATGCAGGTTCAACCTCCGCTAAAAGTGCCGTCCTTCTACGCCTAAACACCTCAAGGGCAAAAACGCCCAACCTACCATAAGTACGATCGTCCAACAATACCCTACTGAAATCCCACACCCCCGCAGTATGAGTAATACCCATACTATCTAAATCCCTAACGTCATCATAGTCCGGGCACGAAGTCAGTACATGCCTCCAGTCCTCAGTTCCCCTCCCACACCGACAGTCCGCTGATTCAGTCTGGCCAATTCGATGCAAAAATGCATTGAAAGAGCCATGTCCCGTCAGTATGAACCCCAGACTCAAGCCGAAGCCAAAGTCAGGGTGTTCCCGTACGAACGTAACGTCCGGAATAAATCCATAAGTCACCCTTCCCTTGTCGCTGTTCGTCCATCTCGTCTGCCACCTATCTACGAGGCACCCCTGCAAAAGGGCCTTATACCTATCTCTCCCAATCCCGAGCTCCGAAGCAGAAAGCCAATCTTCCGTCCCAAGTGGCAGTCCCCTCTTGACCCTGAAAGCAATGCTACGACGCACCACTTCCAAGTCAAGCGGAGGTACACCAACAAGGACCTGCAAAGCATCGGTAGAGACCGTCCGACACACCGGAACACATGCCAAGAGTGCAATTCTCTGACACGTGAGAATCTTACTCTGTCCAACAACAGACATGACCGTCTTATACCACACCGACGCGCCATACGCCGCACAAGCGACGAAAAGCCCATCGTATATGATACGGACGGCACGCCTGCTGAGTCCCCAATCACTCCTCAATATGCGCCTAACCTTTCCAACGATAGCTGCCAGCTTATGCCTGACATGGGTGAGATGAGCCTGGAAGCTCATACGCTCCCCAACAACTATTCCGAGGTACCTGACCTGAGTCACATAGCGAATGCTGTTGTCACCAATTCTAATGAGCGGAGGTCGCCCGGTTGACAATATGCCCTTAAGCAACATCATCACCGTCTTATCCACTGCGACGTCCACACCAACCCCTACACCCCACTCACAAGCAATGCGAATGGCCTGGGCACCCCTTCTCTCCAGCTCAGCACGAGACCGGCCTTCGATCAGGATGAGCAAGTCATCCGCATACGCACACAGTTTGAATGTCAGCCCGAGCTGCCTCAACAGAGTATCCATCATGAGATTCCAAATGAATGGACCACAGATGGACCCCTGCGGACAACCCCGAACAACCTCCATCCAAACCGTTTCAAAGGATCCAACAACACACGCTTTCCTATCCTCGAAATAGCTGCTCCAAATGCCCATCTCACGACAGCCAACCTCCGATAGCCTTCGTAAGACCTTGTCCCACGAAAGATAATCGAAAGCTCCCTTAAAATCAATGAAAAGCCCAAGCACATATTTCGCAGATGATTGTTCGACAGAACTCTTCACATGCATCCAAGCGTCTTCGACGCATTTGCCTTCCCTAAAACCAAACTGGTAACATGAAGGGCCCTCGCTGTAGCATTCCTTGAGTCTGTACACCATGACTCTTTCCAGCACTTTTCCAAATACTGGCAAGAGGCTGATGCCCCGATAAGAGCGAGGATTACTCCTCACTCTATCAGGCGACTTAAGGAGTACCACAACACGAGCACATTTCCATGCCTTCGGGAAGTAGCCCTCATTAATGCACCTACCGTACACCGCCTCCAGGTATTCAGGGATGGTCTTCCAGATGTTCTTACACATCTCTCCGGTCAACCCATCCAAACCTGGGGACTTCCTGCTTCTCACCCGACAAAAACAGTCATCTAATTCCGACCTCACCAAGTTTGGAGGGTCAGCAACCTCCACCGGTGGGGGAGGATAGTTGCCTGGCTCCGCCCTTGGAAAGAAGACGCCCAACAATGCGTCCGTGCAGTCCCTCCATGAAGACAACACGGTGTCGCCAACATGGAGGCATCCTATGTCCACCTGACTCTTTCTACCCCTGCAGATACGGTAAACCCTACCCCAGGGGTCATCCCTATTGTCCTGTACAAATCTCCTCCACTCGTCCTCCTTAACTGTAACAATCATGTCCTTGTACGTCTTAAGGCTGCCAAGATATTCGGTCCTACGCTGAGCTAGATCTTCAGCATTGGTACGCCTACCCCTCTGGAAACGTCTCCGGAGGTGTCGAACGCGCCGCCGCATCGTCTCCAACTCAGGGGTCCACCATTTGACCCTCTTGGGCTTCGCATAACTAGCTCGGCCCAACAGTGCATCATTTACCGCAGATGCCGTCCGGACAATCTTGTCAACCTGGTCGTCAATCGTTAGTAGCCTAAAGTCTTCAATTGGCACCGATGACAATGCCTCCCTAAAACAGTACCGATAATGGTCCCAATCAACGTCACGCGTTCGCCATCGTAAAACGCCACCAGTCTCCCTAGTCCGTTGTGGACAAGTAACCCTAATCTCGATGAGATTATGGTCACTTATCCCCCAATCGTCACAAACTCTCCAACTAAAGTCCAAAGCAGTAATTGCCGCCCCATTCGCAGCTGTCACGTCAATGTCACTGACGCCCATTGGCCCATCGAAAGTATATAGCTCACTCGGCTCATTCAAAACGCTCAAATCTCTCGAGAGCAACCATTCACTAAGCACTCCTCCTCGTATAAGGTGCGGATGTCCAGACCCAAGTCTGGACATCTTACTGAACCACATACAAGAGGAGGCATCTAGGCCGAGGATAACAGGAATACTACTCGCCGCGAGTAGTACCGTATCCATATACCCTAGATAGGGTTCCAATGAAACGCCAGGCCTACAGTAGATGCTAGCCAGAAACATCTCCCCAAACCACCCTTTAACCCTAACACACACCCCAAGCTGGCTATCGACTGATTTCGTACAATCCACGTCGCTGTCCCTAACTATAATCGCAGCCTTTCCCGCACCGTCAGTAAATACGCGAAACCCCCACGGAATCCCCCTAACATCACCAATCGCAAAGTACGGCTCCTGGATCAGAGCAAAGCTAGCGTCCAGCTGACACATAGCTTGCCCCAGCTCGCACGTCACCGCCTTCGAGCGCTGACAATTCAGCTGCAAAAGGCGCAACTCCATTAGTGTCTGGCGTTCGCCCTGGCAACCATAGCCGAGTACGTGGGACACGCAAACGACAACATACTGTGGTCCGCTGGCAGGCCCCTCATCTCACAGTTGCGGCACCTCACCGGGTTAACACAACGTGAGGCCAGATGCCCCATCGTCCCGCACGTCCTGCACACATCCTGCCCCATCCTGCACTCACGCTGCAGGTGATCAAAGCCGAGGCAGCGGTAGCAGTGCGGGATCGCATCCTGTTGCCGCAACCTGAAGCTGTACCACTTCACGTAGACCCTACCGACATCCAGGAGCGCGTTCACAACACGCTCACTGCACTCCAACACAACGTTGACCTGTCCGGCAGGGTCAGACCTCCAGGGACTGGTAACCAGACGAACGCTCTTCTTGAAAACCTCATAACTCATACGCTCCTTAAGGTTCATCTCGAACAGTTCGGACATAAATTCGTCAGGAGTGATCGCCGCATGCACTCCGGCAACCACCACCCTTGGACCAAGCTTATCACTGACGGTCACCTCCAGGCCGACCTCCTCAAACTTTTTGTTTGAGGCAATCCTCGACCTCTCCGCCACCGAAGGTGTGCGAATGACCGCACCGCTAGTCCTCTTCAGCGGCCGCATCTCATGCACTCTGACTCCAAGGGTAGGTCCGACCTGCTCGACGACCTTACTCACTACCTCCTTAGAAGTTGCGCCCTTCTTCTTGTCGCGAACGACCACCGACCAGGTTTCCACAGGCTTGGGTGTAGGCCTGGGAACCATGACACCCTGTGTCCTAACCACCGCAGCAACCGTTGGGGCCTGAGCAACAGGCCTAGCAGCGGGAGCTGGCACTGTGGTCACAGACTGAACCGGCCTGGGAGACTGGAGGATGTCCAGCCTACCCCTCAACCGCTCGTTGTCCACCAGCAGTTTCATCACCAGCTCCTCATACCCACTAGCCTGACTCATGAGTCTGCCCATCGTCTCCGCACTAAGGTTCTCACCGAACAGCACCTCACGGAAACTGTCGGTGACAACCTTAACGTCGGCCACCGTAACACCCCCATCACACATGGAAAAGGCAGCAGCCGAAGCCACAGCCCTTTTTCGCTGCCTACTTTCCCTGTCAACAGATGGCAACGGGGGAAACGCCGCAGCAAAACCACCACCAACCGCAGAGCTATCAGAGATAGCAGCAGCAGCACCAGCATCTGACGTGGTACATGCACCAGAAACAGCAGCACCACCAGCAACACCACCAACTGCACCACCAGCAGCACCACCAACAACACCACCACCAGCACCACCACGAGCAGCAGTACCAATAGCAGAACCGCGACCAGCACCACTCTTAACACCATCAACAGCAGCAGCAGCAGCAGCAGCATCAGCAACAGGAGCAGACTTAAACCGCTTGGTGGTCGCCTTACCACCACTCGCCTTTACCTCAGCTTCCGACCCCGAACTGCTCAGCTCGCCCTCCGTATGACGGAGACGAGACTTCGCAGGTGGAGGGGGCCCCATCACCTCATCAGTGACTGCCCCAGACGCAGCGTCAGAGGCATCACCCTTCGCCGTCTTGCGAGATTTCCCCGCAGGAGGCATAATAATAAAAATTCAAAAGCTAGCAAACGTAACGACTCACCAAAGTCAAAATAATCACCGCCAAACAGGAAGTCAATCAACACAGCCAAGTCCGTCACCAATTCCAATTAAACACGCCCGAAACCGAAATGCAACTCGAAAATCAAAGTCCAATAAACACGCCGAACCGTCAACAAAAAACACTCTGGTAGCACCAAAACCCACCGCACGAGTATGGTAACTCCACTCCGTTAGTCCTATCTAACCTCACTTCTCCAAATTGCTACTGACCTTGAAGTCAAAAACTGAGACACCACAGAATTACCCCTGGGAGTCTCAACTTTATAACAACAATTCTTCACAATTGTATCACTCACACTTGTAAACACTTAGTTTTCACACACGAACCGTTTGCAATAAACTTAAATTCTCCGCTTTAATAAAAACACGTCTTTACACATCGACAGCCAAACTAGAAGTGAGCAATAACTGATAGTGGATATCCTTACTTAGTATTGCCGTTTTTCTTTAGTAAATGGCGTTTTCTCCTGATCATTAGTGTAATGTTTGTCATCGTCGCCAGATATAAGCTGAAATGTTAGGGTGTTTTTTTTTTAGATGGAATTGACTGGAAACGGAGACGGTTGAAATCTCTGAAATCGCCATTAAATTTTTTCGTTATGTCTCTGTCATGGTGGTTTGAACCTTGACAACTTGTGTTAAATACAGGGTATCTTGCCACATCACCACTCCTCTTCTGGGCTGACTTTAGTGATTTTAAAACTAATGCCAATGCAATACACTTGTCGCCTTACTTGTGTTTTCAATTACGGGTGCAATAAAAACCTTTTACACACTTGCGCTTTAGGCCATGCTTCTTATGCATAATTCAGTGATGGGGAAGACCTGTAGATGTGCCTTTAGAATAGCAGGTATCTCCAGCTTGAACGGTGTTGACATAGTGAGGCACATGGATATCTCATGTTTATTTATGTTTGATAATGATTCCCTCATTTGATGTTGAACAGCAACTTTAGTATCCTTATACCATAAAGAAGACCTACTAACTAACTAATAACTAATGGCTAAATACAGACTGGCGGACAAACTGGAGCTGATAAATTTGATTCCAATTTCCAAGGTGTATTAAGCATAATCAAGGCTTATGTTAGAGGATGTCTGAGTAAAAAATCGAAGTATTTGAGTGTTTGTGTTATGTCCGATAGTCGGGCACCCTAAAAGGCTTTGTTAACTTGCAGGCTAAGGTCAAGTTATGCTAGCTGAGCTATGTTAGTTTTCATGTAATGAGAGAAACTTATCCTGGAAATAAAAGCTCTGTTTGGCTAACGTAGGTGCGCAACGTGTTTTTTGGTGTTTCTGCGGGATAGCTAAGAGGAAGGGTCGGCTCCTAGGACCAGGAGGAACTTGTTTAACCTTGATCGAAAGCCTTCGGACTCAGACAAGTTAAAAAGATTATCTATCTATTCTGATAGATTCCAAAAGCTACTACTGCTCAACTAAAGCCAACTTAGGGTTACTTACTTACCGAACATTTTAGTCTCAGATACCATCAACATACTTACTTATCTTAGAAAATATTAAACTGATCTGTAGATGTAGATTCTACACAATATATGTTGAGACATTTGATCTCATACTCTGTGAGAGCTCTACTATTTCAGCTCTGTTCCTTCAGGAAGCCCAAACAAACCATTTGTTCTCTTGCCAAACACGATTTCTGAATTGGTTTGAAATCGCAATTTGTTGTGGTAAACATGTATGACTGCACAAAAGATTCTTTGAATCGTGGGTACGTTGGACCTCAATTAATCAATTAAGCCGTGCTGTTATTCTTTTATTACAGGTTATATAACCTAACTATCATAGCTGCTTATCAAATTTAATAACGTTTTTTGTTTTGTTTTTATTTTATTAAAAATGAAAATGATTTCTTATCGCAAACAGCGTATTCTCAGTGTAAAATATATTCTTTTAGATTTCTTAGTAAATTTTTGTTGTTTTTTTTTACGCCAGGCTTTTAAAATTAAAACGTTCAAAAATAAATTCAACCCTTACCCTAGACTGTGCGCTATAATTTACTTAATTAATTTGCCTTTTTTTCTGCCATTTTACTGAAAATATTTTAATGGCAACTGTTGCTTACTAATCGTCGTGGTTCAATACTCTAGAGAACATTAATGAAAAAGAACAACAAAAAAATGTTAAAAGTTTTGGGAATAGAATGGCGGCTAGACAATAATAATTGATTTTTCTTTCATATCAGTTAAGAGCTTTTTTGGGTAGGAAAGTTACCAAAGGCAATATTGGAATTTTAATAGAATTTAAATACACAAAAAAAAAACTTTTAATTACACTGTGCGACAAAAAAAAAGAATACCTGGCTAGTGATACTCAATATCTGATAACCGCTAAAGAGTAGAACAAGGATCTGATTTCTTCAAAATCTTGAGTTGCGGGTACAAATCCGGTTTTTCACACCTTCATTCACATATAAGCTTATAAATTAGCTGAATATTGCGAGATTTTAAGCCTCTTTTCAGTTTTAGAAAGGACAGAAACAGGACTTTTAAATGATGTATATGTCGCTTAAGTATTCTTGAAGAATCTGGGTGTATTTCCCAAGCAAACACATTTTTCACCCAATTTTTTCCACTTTTTTCAAGTTTATATGCATTTTTGAGCACTAATTTATATAGGAACCGTATTACTTACGACTTAATTAAGGAATTATATTAAGTTGTTGATAAGATGAAACTTAAGGCTTAGAAATCCAACCGGAGTAATAAATTTTTTTAGAAAACAATTATCGCTTATTGTACTGTTCAGGGTAACAGAAATACGAGCCTTTTACGAGGGGTACTATTTATACTCTGTGAACTGGCAACACTAATGTCAATAGCTAAAATCTGGCAATACCATAATAAAGTTTGACATTTTTTAGCTTAAGCGTACGCACAACGTTTTGTTGTACAAGTGCTATTTGTTTTGTTTACAGTGAGTAAAGAAAAACAAAAAAAACAAAAAAATAATCGAAATTTCAAAAAAAAAGGCTGTCGTTGGATTATTTCAACAAGAAGGTGTCGCTGAACTCTGTTTTTTTTTTTTTTGTATGGCGATAAAGCACCATCAAAAACTAAAATTTATCGCTGGTATAGTAAATTTCGTGAGGGTTGTCCAAAATGGGCTGTTGTGCCACAAAACATCGATGCAGTGTTTGAACTGATAATGCAAGATAGTCATGCGATATATTGTGAGATAGAAGCATCCTTGCATATTAGTTCCACTTCAATACATACGTACATAATTCCCGCAACATTCCAAGTGGAACAGGGGGGCTTTTCACAATCAATGAGCTGAACCTGATTCTATTTTTAGGCTCATTGAAAGGGACCTACATTTG
This sequence comes from Wohlfahrtia magnifica, assembly GCA_023159175.1. Taxonomy (NCBI): domain Eukaryota; kingdom Metazoa; phylum Arthropoda; class Insecta; order Diptera; family Sarcophagidae; genus Wohlfahrtia; species Wohlfahrtia magnifica. The sequence continues at coordinate 460,788 of JAKWBJ010000173.1, read as the reverse complement.
AACGACTGCTCTGAACGTCATATGTTTTAGTTAGAAAAATTTTTCTTAGCGTAAATGCTAGGGAGATCGATTATTCGACTTTTTTCAAAAACCGGTTTTCGAATAATGCGAAAAGTGGCAATTAAAAAAACCGGATTTCGGTTAATAAAAACTCAAATAACCGGTTAACCGGTTCTTTTATTTAAATAAAATTGTTCTTGATTCTTGAAGCGCAGAGCTGGACCACGTCGTTTTAAAAATAAGCTGAAGCTGACGAAGAGCTTAAAATTAAAGACGCAATCAATACTAACAATAATTCTAACACATCTCATAAAAACTATGCCAAGACGGTGTGCGGAGTTTATAAAAACAGAGGTTATTACACAAAATACTGAAAGTTGCTTGAGTTTCGAACATGTTGTATTACTTGGTAGAGAAAGGAGTTAAAGGTTTGCTATTATAGTTATAATTGAGGTGCCTTACATAACCAAAATTAAATGTTTTACTTTGAATAAATCTATTACTAACATACAAGTAGTTAATTGCCTCGACAAGAAAATTTGCTTAAGTTTCGAACAGCACTGTTTGTAAGTTCATGTACCACGTATTTAATAGTATAAGTTTTACAGTGGTATGTTCGATAAGACAACCAAGAAATCGTCGGTTCAATTACAGGCCACACCATCTGACAATTTTCAACAGCGATATCACCTCACAACATTACTAGCGACTGGATGTGTGTATTTACGCTGTGAAAAACTTCTCTAACTAATATATCTGCCGTTCGGAGACGATGTTTGTGGGTTCTTTGCAATAAGTGAAGTTGTTCATCATTCTTCAAATATAAAAAATTAATACTTATTCACCGAAGATGAGAAAGAGTTATTGTTGCCCAAGTGTGCATATCTTCTTCGATATTTACAATAAAAAAAAACATACAAACGTATAAAAATTATATTTATTTAAATTAACCGGTTATTCGTGTTAAATCAAACGGTTTATTCGGCATTCGAAAAATGATTCGGTATTTAAAAAAACCGTATTCAACTAAACCAAAAAAGCCGGTTAAAATATGACCGTTCGATCTCCCTAGTAAATACTCATAACCAGTCGCTAGTAGTGCTATCAGGTGTTAGCGCTGTTGAAAATTATCTGATGGTCTGGTCTGGTATTGAAGCGAGGGGTAGGCGGGTGTCTCACCTACCATACCACAGCTGCATACACAATGAACACTTAGTTGTAAACGAAAATTTCGCTGGATACCCCATAATATATCAATCGCTCAAAAAAAAGGGTCGCGTCGATTGGTGTAAGCAAGTGATTGAAAAGTTCGACTATGGTGCTTCAAAAGACGTGTTAAATATCATGACATTTGACGACTCACAGATATATGCGTATGAGCCGCAAATAAAACAACAATCGACCGTGTGTTAATTCAAGATGAACAAAATCCAACAACGATTGTTCGTGCCATAAGCATACCGAAGCAAGCGGTAGCCTTTTTATTCGGCCGAAGGGGTCATGTAGCCACTGTACCACTTGAGCAACGTAGCACGGTCAATTTTGAGTGCTACACAAACATTTGTTTGCCGGCGAATACGAATCATTAACAATGACAATTCGAGCTCTCACAGATCTCGTCAAACAGACGAATTTGTCAAAACATCGAATTGATGTCTCATTCAGCGTACAGTTCTAATTTAGCATACAATGACTTCTTCTTGTTGCCGAAAATCAAAGGTAAATTGCATGCTTAACGATTTACGAGCACCAAAGAAGCAGTTGTTGCGTTCAAAAACCATGTTTCGAAGGTGTCTTATGAGAAGTGGAAATATTGCTTTGAGAAATGGGTTGAACGAATGCCAAAGTGTTTTGATACTCAAGGGCAAAACCAATAAAGCCATTTGCGTTTGAAAACATGTGTTATTATTTGCTATTCCCGAATTATAAATAGTACCTCTCTTACTCAGGGTCAAATTTGGTCCACAGACCTTAAGTTTAAAAAAAAATATATTTTCAAAAATACAATTTTTTCATAAAAACAACTATTTCTCTGCCATAATGGGTTAAAATTGACCCAGATATCTCATAAAGGATCAAAAGGATATTATTGTATTGATTTTTCAATTAATTTTTTAATTTTTAATTTTTTAATTTTAATTTCGAAACCTTTTAAAAATAATAAACTTAAAATAACACTTCACCGCTCATATAAATTACTTTCACTATTAAGTATGAAAATTATGCATAAATTTAAAATTCAATTAAGTTTATAAAAAGATAATTGATAAATACATATAAAATATCCTTTAAAAAGATTTTTAGAGATAATTTTTATTTTAATTTCAAATGTGATATTAAAATATGTTGTTTTTTCTTGCAAAATAAAACACAATAATCGCATTAAGCAAAACTATATTTTCAAAAATCTTCATTATATATACGCTCGTTAGTATGTATGAGTATGCAGATGAGAGTGCGATAACAATCAACATAAAATAATTAAAACAGAACAAAAACAAAAACGTATTTGTGGTCAAGCACGACTAAATGATATACCAACTGACGCCAAAATTGTGTTCTAATGTCAATGTGCTTAAGTTTTAGTAAATGGTTTTAAGAGCCATCGTTGATTGCAAACTTGTAATTGAATAGTTTTAATAGAAAATTTGAAATTTTGTATTGAAATAAAAGTTTTTTCATTATTGAGTACGAAGTTTTGAAACCTGAAGGAAGGACATTATAGTTACTGGTTATTTCACTAATATACTATGTGATCTTACTTATTAATTTATTTTTTCTCTTTCCAACGAGTGAAAGTCTTACGAAAAATCAACGGCTTTTTTGAAACGCTGTATGTGTGGAATTTTTGAATGCACAGTTCGTCTATGAAGCCTACATACAAACCTACTCCATGGCAAGTATCAACTTTCACTGTTTCCTACATTATCCGTTCTTAATTCTCAGCGCTGTCTTAAGAAGTTTTTCCAAGTTATGAAGCATTGGATTTATATCGTTTACACATATATTCAGGCTGATCTAACTTTTCTCTGATTCTAGCAAGACATAGTAAATGCTTCCGCAATCAAATTTCTCCAGAGTTGGGTTTAAAGCAGTGGTGTTTACTTCATAGAGTAATTGTTCGCGTTCAATTCACATGCATTCTTACGCTCTTGCTTTAGTCGTCAATGAGACACCGACGAAAGCACATGTACGGAGAATGTGCGCATATTATTTTAGGTACAGAAAAATAATTTAAAAAGTTCTTACGATTTTGCTTTTAGTTATCACTGAAACAGCGACAAATGCACATGTTCCGCGGATGCTTGCTGATTTTTATTTAATTTTTTTAAGACATCAACTTTACTCTCTCTAAGAGAGTTATTTTCATGTTCTCGCTAACACAACTACATTTTTACTTTTGTACATGCCTGGTTTAAAGCAGTGTTCATCAAAAATAAAAATGTAGTTGTGTTAGTGAAATCATGGAAATTTCTTTTCAGTGAAAGGAAAGTTGATGTTTTAAAAAAAAATTAAAAAAGAATCAACATTCGTCACTGTCTCTTTGACGACTAAAAGCAAGAGCGTAAGAATACGTATGAGTTGATAGGAGACAAAAGTCCAATGACAAGCTCCTGACTGATTTAATACCATGTTCAGTCATACACTGACTTAATTTTTTAATCGAACTATTAAATTTTGTGTTCTAATATAACGCAATTAAGTTTACTCAATTAGCGTCTGAAATCTGAAATTGACTCAATGAATTGTACAATTAAGCATTTATTGAGCAATTTATTAATTGTGCTTTTGTACAGTAAATTAAATTCAATTAAGGCCCTAATTGCATCAAGTCTCTTAAATCGCAATCAAAGCTTATTTGTGAACATGGTATAAAATGAAAATGGCTAATGCTATGCTGTGCGAAAAAGAAGACTAACTGCAGATCGATTTACATGTGAATTGATTGGGAACAAAGGTCCCATGAGAAGCTCATGACTGGTTTAAAGTCATACAAGCTGTTTAGTAAACCTTGGGAGTTTTAACGTCGGGTTTTTGTTATTTTCGTCTTTTTCGTTACAATGCGATTGTCCTGCAATCTGCAATCCTGCAATAAATTGATTTAAAAAAATTTTTTCATACCAATATGCGATATAACACAAAAATTCCAAAGGCGCTTAAGTGAACTCTCTGCGTTCTTATTTACCAATTCCTTTAAACTCATTTATATGCCAGTTAAATCCCTAGCAAGCAAATTGATTGTAAACACTTTCGCAACTTCTACTTCACACTCTCAAAACATCACCTTCTTTATAAAGAAGGCATAACATTTTTGGACTTATTGCTTATTTCGAAATGAGTACCTGCTTATACTTGCGAGGTTACCATAGTTCACTCATATGAAAAATTAAGAGATTTTCTTACATGCGCAATCCCAGTGTCTTTAAAAATGAGACTTCTATCAACTATGGCCTTGTATTGTCTGTTCTATTAAGAACATCGCCGCCTTCTAAAAGGATGTCAAAGAAAATTCTTAAACATCCAAGAGACCACAATGTTCATTCAAATGAAATTTAAAAAGACAAAAAACACTCGATATGTTCCCTTATAAACAACAAACTACTCTGTAGTCAGCCTAGATCCATATGTTTCTATGTCAATAGAATAGAGTGCTTTTCATAGAGGTATAGAACTTTAAGATGGATTATTCGATTGACATGAATTTTATTTATCCGAAAGATAATCCTGTGGCATTACATTTTAAATATGATTTGTGGCATATGACCGCCACAGCTGGCGCGGACGTAGTCCAATCAGGACGTCCAATTTTCGATGACTTTTTCCAATATTTGTGGCCGTATATCGGCAATAACACGGCGAATGTTGTCTTCCAAATGGTCAAGCGTTTGTGGCTTTACCGCATAGACCAATGACTTTACATAGCCCCACAGAAAGTAGTCTAGCGGTGTTAAATCACAAGATCTTGGAGGCCAATTCACAGGTCCAAAACGTGAAATTAGACGGTCACCAAACGTGTCTTTCAATAAATCTATTGTGGCACGAGCTGTGTGACATGTTGCGCCGTCTTGTTGAAACCACATCCCATGGACATCATGGTTATTAAAATCAGGAATGAAAAAGTTAGTAATCAAGGCTCTATACCGATCACCATTGACTGTAACGTTCTGGCCACCATCGTTTTTGAAAAAGTACGGACCAATGATTCGACCAGCCCATAAAGCGCACCAAACAGTCAGTTTTTCTGGATGTAACGGTGTTTCCACATACACTTGAGGATTACCTTCACTCCAAATGCGGCAGTTTTGTTTGTTGACCTAGCCATTCAACCAGAAGTGCGCTTTATCGTTAAACAAAATTCGCTTATGAAAATTGAAAAAATTGAAAATTTAAAAAAAAATTCACTTATGAAAAATGAAAATTGCACTATTTGCAAACGTTGTTCAGGCGTGAGTCTATTCATGATGAATTGCCAAAACAAACTGAGAATAAATCAATTGACAACTGTTAAATCGTTCGCTATATAACCCATTTTACGTCCTGAGTTCAGTCTCAACCTTAAGCCATTATCTAAATTTTCACATACTTTCATCGACTTTAGATAGGCGCAAATGGAAAGAATTCGCTATCGCTCTGTGATCCCCTTGGGGTTTTTAAAAATGTAATAACAAATAACAAGTTTGCTATTTTAATTAAATAATTAAAATATTGAGCTTTCTTCTAAGTCTTGAAAAATTGACTCTTAGATTTAAGATATGTTTAAAAAAAAAAAAATTATTTTTATGCAATTTTTCAGAAATATTATCTGGAATTACGTAATTCTTAAAGCATGAAGCATTTTAGGTCAATATTTTATATTTCTTACAAAAAAATTCCAAGTAGAAAAGCGCTAACCTAGCGCGTTTTTTTAAAAAAGCGCTAAAGAGCAAAAATGCGACTTTTCGGTAGTTGAAAGGCGCTAAATTGGCAACACTGGCAAAAGCCAGTATAAATAAATATTGTTTCGTTTGTTTACATTTTCATGTTCACTTGTTTTTGTTTTGGAGAGAATAACAAAAACAAATTAAACACGTGCGGGAGAGCAGGTGTGAGTAAATGTTTACACTTTTTTTCTACATAAAAGCGTTGTGTAAATAGTTGCTTGTGTATATGGTATATATGTATCTATGTATGCGAGTACAAATTAACATTATTTCTCTCTAAGGTATTTTTTATTGTATTTCTCTTCGGTATAATAAATTATTTACGAAAGAAACATGTAAACATTAAACGTCTTAATATTAGTTTTGTTGTTATTGTGTTTAATACGCCCTATTGTATGCTGTAAATATAAAACAAATAGCAATAAAACACGTATTTTTCGTAAACAAAAAAAAATAAAAATATTAAAAAAAGAAACAATGGATTAAATATATAAATTGTCTTACAAAACATGTTATCATGGCAAGGCCAGTAAAATTGCCGAAAAATTGAGAAAAAAACTAAAAAGAAAAAAACTAAATAAATTGTTAAAAAAAAGAAAAATGCTTCAGTTTTATACAATGAAATATTTTTATTTTTAAATACAATGAAATTATTTTATCTTCTTGCCAACTAATAGCATTTAATTTTTTATTAAAACCACCCACTCAAGTGCTACTTTTTTAATATAATACCATAAATTTTTTTTTTTTTTTTGGTTTTCACAAGTCTTAATATTAAATTGAAATATTACCATAGTTACTCATAATATAAGATGCTTTATTTTATATGTTAACCTTAAAAGAAAGTTCTATTAAAAATAAAAAAATAAAATAAATTATGAATTAAGGCATGTCAACACATAAAGAATAATTTAATACAGTGGCAGTATTTAAACGTTAAATAGTATTAAATTCCATCAAATGGATAATTTGCTATGTAATATGGCGAGTGGTAGTCGTTACTCGTCATATAACTGTTTAACATCATGGGATTCATACGATAAAATACCGAGGTAAGTTAAGAGTTAAAAAAACTACAAAAAAAACCAAAAAATATATTAGACTCTTCGTTGCACATTTGCAATTTTACTACAGATGCTCTGAGTTTCTGCAACGAAGAGTGAGATTCCTTTATAAAGAGTCCGCCATCTAACGTTTTTTTTCAATTAGTGCTTATTTCGTGAATGGTAACACTTAGCTCATGTCTGATTTGACAGATAATTAGTTTATCCTTCCGCTGAACTAATATGGTTGTGTATACGCTTGAACAACGCTGGGAAATATTGCGACATTACTTTGAAAATTTTGTCAGAAAAACATCTTTTCAAATGAAGCTCATTTTGATCGTGGCGGGTATGTAAACTAGCAAAATTGTCGCATTTGGGGCACAGAAAACCCGCACGCATACATTGAAAAGCTGATACACCCAAGATGAGTCACTGTTTGGTGCTGGTTTTGGTCCAGATGCATAAATTCTTCGAAAAAGGGCAAGGAGTGGCCGTTACAGTCAATGGCGATCGTTATCGGGCCATGTTGAACGAATTTTTGTTCACAAAGAGGAGGATATAAGCAACATTTGGTTTCAACAGGACAGCGCTACGTGCACACAGCCGAAGCTACACTCGATTTTGTTTTGCGCCCTGTTTTTGAAGATCGCTTTATCAGCCGCAGAGCTGATGTCGTTTGGCCACCTCGGAGCTGCGATTTGACACCGTTGGACTGTTATTCGCAGTTTGCCGTCAAAGATAAGTGTTACGCCCACAATCCAGAGACAATTGACTCTTTAAATGACAATATTCGTGAAGCCATTGGTAAAATACAGCTGCACACAATCGATAATGTGCTTAAAAATTGGACCGATCGTGTAGGCTACTGCGTGGCCAGCCCAGGCAGCCATTTGAATGAAATTATTTTCCATTATTAACCGGAACGATTGTACTTTCAAATAAAAAAAGAAATTTGTGAAAATATTCAGTAGTTTTTTTTTTATAGCATTTTCAAAAAAAAAAAAATATTTGGCGAACCCTTTATATATTTTAACTCAATTTATTTAGCTTATCTTCTATTGATTATAAAACACAAACGCTTACGTCCTGACAACATAAATTAAGTGTTTTATGAAATAAAAATTAAAAAACTACAGTGGACAAAATAATAAGTACATTGCTTTAGTCATTAAATTATATGTTGTAGTTCAATATTATTAAACGAGCTTTGTAACCATTTTAATTTTGTTTTTTATTAGTATCCATTATTATTTTTAATAATTTTGTGTATTTTGCTTGGCATACAGGTAATTAATTTGTGGCAAGTAATGAAAGGGATTTCGTATAACGTCTTTTGAACAAAATTAAAATGTTGGTCTTTATTTTAATATTTTAAGTAGTTTTTTAGTTTTTTTTAAGTGGTTTTAGTATCAACTCTCCCCTCAGGTTTTCAATTTGATCATTTTCACGAAATCAATCTTTCACATAGCTGGATGTATGTTTTGGATCGTTATCCTGCTGGAAAATCCATCTCAGCGGAATTTTTCCTTAAGCGAATGGCAGCATTGTGTGCTCTTATATGTTTTTATAGTGTCATAGTATCGGTAATATGATAAATAGGACCAACACCATACACAGAGACATCCCCACACAATAATGTTGCCAATAACGTAACGGGTGTGCAATTCCTTACCCGTGGGTCGACGCACATTACGACCGTTATCATTTCCAAAGAAATGAATTTTTGTTTAATTACTCCACAAGATTTTATGCCACTTCTTCGCACCCGCTAAATCACACCAACTTTAATGATTTTTTGTCAAGTACAGCCTGGCCTTAAGATTTTTGTTCCGAACCAGAGGAACTTTTATAGCTATTCAATCCTGTAAACTAAAAGGCTGTAGCTTTCGTTGGACAATTTGAGCAGATAGATAATTTGTTGTATGATTTATATTTTACTCTTCAATTAATTATTCCTCATACGTCTCCGTGAATATAGCTCTTTAATACGAAGAAACCAGCAATAATGTGATTTAATAACAGGGTGTCCGCCGCCATTTTGGCAAACATTAGTCTCATATTTGGCAGTCATAACGTAGAGACGTGGCAAATTTATTATGGAAAAACATTCAGTAAACCAACGTGTTTTAATCGTTAAAATATTTTATCAAAATCAATCATCGATTTTCATGAAAAAATCATAATGAGTGACGAGGCACATTTTCATTTGAATGGTTATGTGGATAAACAGAATAGTTGGTTCTGGGCAATGGAAAACCCTCAAAATATTCATCGGTCACCTTTGCATCCATTAAAAGTGAGAGTCAATTTAGTCAGGAGGAATCATTGGACCTTACTTTCTTGAAACTTGAAACGGTATAATAGAGCTGCAAAACAATCCATAGTACTATATAGTATTGTTTTTGTCGATAGTACTGTTTTTGGCTGACTATCGATAGTTACTTTTCACTATCTAAGAGTAAATACGGGGGCCACTATAGTCAAGGTCACATTTGCAAGAATTTTTTTGTTAGTCGTCTGTAAACTTTTATAGTTACGTAGGGACACAGTTTAACAGATTTTAAAATATGTTCGTACAGACGGTTTTGCAGTTGACCCAAGCAAATTAATATTCGTTTCGTCAGACCATAGTATGTTGTTCTAACTATGACGGTGCAGGTTTTATTTCCTTATGCTGAGAAATGATACATTTCGAGGACTATTACCCACAAGTCTAGCTTCCATAAATTTTTTTTTTTTTTTATTGTGCGACTTGACACAGGAGAATATGTTCATTATGAGGCTTTATGATGACTTGAAGGGATTAATCTTCGAAGTACGAATTAAACTTTTATCAAAACTGACAGTTGTTTTACTCTTTCTTCCCATAGTCTCTGCAGTTGTTTTTCACTGGATCTTATTAATAACTTTAGTTTTGTAGCACTGTATGGTCTGAACAATTTTCGCTATATAAAGGGTCCGTCAAATAATTTTTTTTTTTTTATTTTTAAAAATGCTATAAAAAAAAACTACTGAATATTTTCTCAAATTTTTTTGTTTATTTAAAAGTACAATCCTTCCGGTTAATAACAGAAAATAATTTCATTCAAATGGCTGCCTCGACTGGCCATGCAGTAGCCTACACGATATGTCAAATTTTTAAGCACAATATCGATTGTGTGCAGCTGTATTTCACAAATGGCTTCACGAATGTTGTCCTTTAAAGCGTGGCTTGTTGGCGTAACACTTATCTTTGACGGCACCCCACAAATAATAGTCCAACGGTGTCAAATCGCAGCTCCGAGGTGGCCAAACGACATCAGCTCTGCGGCTGATAATGCGATCTTCAAAAACAGGGCGCAAAACATCGAGTGTAGCTTCGGCTTTGTGGCACGTAGCGCCGTCCTGTTGAAGCCAAATGTTGCTAATATCCTTCTTTTCAATTTTTTTGAAAAAAAAATTCATTCAACATGGCCCGATAACGATTGCCATTGACTTTAGTGGCCACTCCTTGCTCATTTTCGAAAAAAATGTCCCAATTATGTCTCTGGACCAAATCCGCACCAAACAGTGACTCGTTTTGGGTGCATCGGCTTTTCAATGTATGCGTGAGGGTTTTCTGTGCCCCAACTGCGACAATTTTGCTTGTTTACATACCCGCCAAGATCAAAATCAGATGAAGCTCATTTACCATTATTTTCAAAGTAATGTCGCAATATTTCCCATATTCCTTCAGCGGAAGCATAAAACTAATTATCTGTCAAATCAGACATGAGGTAAGTGTTACTATTCACGAAATAAGTACTAGATGAAAAAAAAAACATTAGATGGCGCACCCTTTATAATGATTACTCTTCCATCAAAAAACTTCAATACATTAAATTTAATGACATACTGAAAAATAATGTGTCCCTATAATTTGTTTCAACTTAAATTTTAATATTGTTGCCACAAATAATACTTAAAAGAAACCTATATTATCGATAGTATCGATAGTTTTTTTTGCAAGCTATCGAAACTATCTACTGGACCGACTATCGATAGTTTTGCGGCTCTAAGGCGTAACGGTAACTGTCAATGGGGAATGATTGAAAACTTTTTAACGCCACAACTGCCTGCTTTGGGCTTAACTAAGATGTGGTTTCAACAAGACGGTGCCACATCGCATACAGCCAGGATTACAATTGAATTACTGCGAGACCTCTTTCAACAACAAATTATTTCAAGGAATGGTGATGTTGATTGGCCTCCACGGTGGCCTGATTTGACTGCTTCGGACTTCTTTTTGTGGGGATATCTGAAAAGCAAGGCTTATGCAAACAAACCAGAAACGCTAGACCAATTCCAACAAAATATTTGTGATGAAATGTGTGAGAATGTAATGAAAAATGGGCTCGCATTTGTGAGGCTAACAGAAGCGGGCATTTGTCTGATATTGTATTCCATACATAATTGCCGACATTCAATAAAACATTTATCATTATAATCCATTCTCTTCACATACCTTCCCGGCGAACACCCTGTATAATGCAAATACTATAACGCATATTAATTAATATTTTAAGTGCTTAATTGTGTATAATTGCACTTAAAAACCCTCTTAAGTTGACATTGTCACAAAAAAATCGACGCTCTGTGCAACGTAATTATTTGAAATATTAAATGAGAGTGTCATGTCAGTTGCAGTGTAAATAATTGAACGATGGTTACGAACCTTTTAAAAAATCAAATTAAAATTCTTAACTTAAAATTGATACCAATAGTAGAATTCAGTAAAGCAATACATACGTTGAATTATTGTGTTTAAGGAGATCATTAAACTGAAATTGAGTTTATTGCCAAATAAATTTTGGTTGACTATAAGGGGGAGATAATAACATATATAAAGAAAAATTTGCCATAATAAAAGCAGGAATAAATAGAAAAAATTGAGTCTGAGTTTATGTGTTGCTTTTGAGTTCAATTGCCTGAAGACAAAAAATGAAGAAGAAAAAAAATATTAAGACAGAATACAGTATAAGAAGCATATACTAATGTATACTAAACCTTATTGGTATATTTCATTACAATATTATTTTCTAAATTTGTTGTTTAAAAATTAATATTTGATTTCATTATCAATTACAGTCTAGTCAAGACCTGAAGAAGCCATCTAAAGAAAAAGCAAAAAAAAAATATTTTTCATATAGAATTTCAAAATCATTTATTTTCCCTTTTTCTATTACGGTCAGCACATACGAGTAAAACCTTCACTGGGCATTAATAATTAAGCATTTAATACAAAATAGCTGCAACTATATTGACTTCTGCGATTACATTGTTACTGATAACACTACTCAGTTCATTTGTTTTTCTCTTTCCTTTATTTTTAGGTCATTGACTATAAAGACTTGCAAGTAGTGTAGCCGCACATAGAATACCCTTGGAAATTTCACGATTTCTTAGATTTAAAATTAAAGAAAAGAAATGTAATTTTTAGTAACGTCTAGCACTGTGACGTTTAATAGTTATTTTTTCCACTTGCAGTCATTAAAGGACATCAAGTTAAAGTCCTTAAGCATTTTAAAATTATTTACAAAGTCTTTTTATTTACAAAATAAAATAGTTGTCAGTGGTTAAAACTTACCTTGAGAGCGAAAAAAACTTGAGCACAATATTGACAGAATTAATTTAAATATAAAAAGTGGGCGATTAAGGTGAAAATTCTATTTACTATTTCAAGGCCTATTTATTAAAATAAGTGACTTTAAAAGGCATTTGGCTGTTAAGGCAGTATAGTGATGTGGTGAACCGAACTCCTGCATATTACTCAGGAACAACTGTTGCTGTATTGCTGCTGTAGCCAATTTTTTTCTCTGTCACTCTTCTAAGAAGCATATTGGCTTTCCACAAAGCATCTTTTACTCTGTTTCAGTTTTAGTATTCAAGTTGATTGGTAAGCTAAGTAGATCATTAATCCACTGTAGCTTCCTCCATATGATTTTGCCTAGTGGTGAAGATCCTTGCTAATTGGTGGTGATATTTAATTTAACATTGTAATTTTTTCCCAATAGGTGGCGTGTTTTTCTGATCATCGTCTGATATTTGTCAACATCGCCAGAGGTATGCAGAAAGGTCAGGAGGGCTTCTTTTTTATTTTTATTTTTCTTTTTTTTAAAGAAGTTGTATGTAGGGAAGTTGTAGCCTCTTTATTAAACATTCAAAACCATAATTAAATTTATCTTCATCATATCCTCTGCTGGGGCCTTAATCTGGGTCGCTTGTGTTATTATGCGTGCGTTCTAACTACTACACTACACCACCCCCTGCAGCAGATAGTTTTAAGAAAACCTCTCGTCCATTTTTAAGATTAGGCTTTCAAACATCCACATTTCTGCATAAAAACTTAGGTCTCAATCCTACTCATGCCTACCGACCATCAACAATGACATGTCTTTGCTATTTAGGTCCTTAAAATGCATTCAACTGATCCGGAATTCTATCGAAAAATTCAAAGGTTACGCTAACAAGCAGAAATCTCACATTAGAGGCTCTAAAAACCCTCGAATGTATTAGTGTTTGCAGCGGTTTTTAAATTGTCTTGGTCAATGACATCACTTGACATCAGTCAAAATCGATAGAGGCCTTTCTCCGGTAAGACTTCCGAGAATGACACAATAGATATAAACCGCTGCTATTCGGCCCATTATTACTTAAGCGGCGATAGCTTGCTGATAAAAGGAAACTACTGCCATGTACAAATTAGGCAGGGTACAGAGACTTGACTGCCTCGGTATAACTAGGGAAAAATGATCGTGTCCAAAAGCATCCTTGGAAGCCGCGATTGGTTTAACACCGCTTCACATTTATGTAATAAGTGTGGCTGCATGTTTGGCGCCAATGTTCTTCACCAAGAAGTTCCGAAATATATCAGAGGTATAGAGAAAAAGTTAGGTCAGAGGTTCAGGGTTAAATTTCCGTACAGGGATTGTACGGGGCCTTAGTTTGGAGCGAGTTTGGTCTAAACTGTTATAACAATGGCTTCACAATGCATGACTGTTTCAGTGTTGGCGTCCATGGACACAAACCGAGACTTGTCGATGCCACTGAAAAAATCGCCAAGTTTCTTCCAGGCTGAGGTTATGGCCATTACGCTATGTGCAAAGATGATTTTAACGGTAAGACGACTAGCGTATTCTCGAACAGCCAAGCTACCTTCAGGGCACTTGGCTCGAATCGTATGACATCTCAACATCATGACGTTACAAAAGCTTTCGCTTAAGAACAAGATCCAGTTGCTTTCGATAACTGTACACTGTGTGACACTCCATGACATTCTATATTGTTGCGGAACTTTGCACCAATTACTCCCATTCTCAATTTTGATTGAGGAATTGGGAATTTCCGACCGCCAACAAGTCCTTGCTCTGGGTCCTTAAAATGCATTTAACTGATCGAAAATTTATATTGAATAATGAGGCTCAAAGGTTAGGTTAACAAGCAGAACTATGGCATTAGAGGCTCGGAAAAACCAAGTATTATTGCTGAAAAGCCTCCATTCTCAATGTGTTAGTGATTGCTGCAGTATGACGGAGTCATCGAAATTATTTCTTCGAAAATAAGGCTGTAGCATCTGTTACGATTAATGGATTGCTCTATCGAATGATGACTAATGATTTTGTATGGGTTTGTTTTCAACCAGACTGCGCTATTTTCTACAAAAGTAACGATATCAACGGTGTTTTACGTAAAAATTTCCTGACCATATGATTTCCGAAAGAGGCTCTCACAATTGGCGACCGATATCTTGTGATTGTTTGAGACTAAATGATTAATTACGATCTTGGCCAACGACCCACAATCAATTTAACATCTCAGAGATGAAATATGTAAGTTTTTCGAGTACATACAACCGCAAGAGTACGAATTGATAATGGAAAATTTCCAAGAAAATTAAATGGTCTTGAGGCATAGCCGTGGCGGCCATTTAGATGTTAAGTTGTTCTATTCTTAATGGCATATTCTCGTGTCTGACTTTGGGTCCTTGATGAGACTTTGTGTTCTTTCCTGTGAGTATCACAACGCGTCTTAAGGCCTTTGAGTGTACTCGCTAGCTGCGGGCAATCCATGTAATCTAACCGCACCGAATATCATATCCTCTCGTACTGGGTTCCTTAACCTAAACTAAAGCCATATACTTGTCTTTAAATGGTTTTGCTTAAAAATACTAATTTTTTTACACATTAAAATGAAACCCCACATTGAAAGACTCTATAGAAAATTTATTAAATTTTGTTTGATTTCTACAACTTGTCTAACATTTACAGAAGCAGTTGTGTAAATGCGGCTGTCTTTCTAACTACTCTTGACTTCTACTCAGTTTTGAAGGATAAAGTTATATTATTGGCAACAAAATCCGGTTTACAATTTGTTCTCATTTCTTAATAAAAATAAAGGAAAAGAATTTTTTACAATTAAATTTCTTCATTTGTTTCTTCAACTACATCACACATACACATCTTTTATATTAATTTTCTTTTTCTGTTTTTTGTCAGCATTTCAAGGGAATTGAACTTTATGTTAAATGACTTATGAACTAAGTGTTAAATTATTTTCTTTTTATTATAATTTTTTCTTGTCAATATTTTGCACATACGGCAAACAACCAAAATTTATTTCACCTTAAACTCAAATTCAAGTTTAGTGCTCTCCTGTTTCTTCTTCTTTGTATTTGGTTGGCATTTATCCCCATAATTCAATGTAATTATGCATGTGTTGCAGAAATTAATTTAAAGCGTGCGGATTTTGATTGCTTTTTTTTAAGAGGCTCTTAACCTGTGCTTAATTATATGTAATGCAACTGACACTTTCAATTAAAATTTTAAACAATTAAATGCCGCAGAAAATTGATTTTTGATGACAAGACCAGCGGCAAGAGGATATTTAAGTGAAGTGCTTAAGAAATATTTGAAACAATAAAACACTTAAAATATCAATTAATATGCATTAATTATTTGCATTATAATTAAATTATATTTTTACAGATTCTTTTTTTCGATACCCACGGTGGCGTATAAGCGTTAAATAATGAAGTTGCAATAAAAATATAAGTTATACGTCAGAGTATCCAAACGGAGGCACAGAATATAATCTCGTATATAAAATTTATAAAAAATATATATATATCGGGTGGGCCATCTATCGATTTAAATTTGAACCAGCGGCTATTTCGAAGCTGGCAATACTATATACTCTATTTAGTCGTAATCGTAATCGAGATTAATCACACCATTTAATCGTAATCAAAAATAACACCAACACACTGCGCATCATAATAGAACAGTCTCTACTGTTCGTTGACTTCAAGAAAGCCTTCGATACCATCAAAAGTACTGCCATATGGAAACCATTGAGAAGAAAAGGAGTACCCCAGAAAATAATAGAATACAGAACTCTCGGTTCTGCACAATGGGAGCATCAGCAAAGGTGTCCACTAACACCTCTACCATTCACCATCGTACTCGATGAGATCATGAGCGAAGTCTGTGAGGAGTTTCATGGAGTTTCTCACGCCTACTCGAGGAACTGGATTATGCGGATGATATTTGCCTACTCTCGCGCAAGATTTCCAACATGCAGCCAAAATTAAATGACCTGGAAAAACTGGCTCGCATTGTTGGACTTGAGATAAATATCAAGAAACCAAAGCTATGAGAATTAACAACAATAGCACAGAAAACATCATACTAAAGGGTCAGTCAATAGAGCACAATGGCAACAAACGACGGTGCAGAAATAGACGTTAACAACAGGCTCAACAAAGCAAGGTCGGCATTCGGACGATTACAGTCAGTATGGAAAAGCTCATACATATTCAGACGAACCAAGCTCAGAATATTCAACGCATGTGTAAAGTCAATTCTGTTGTACGTCAGTGAAACCTGGTTAGTGTGTAACACAATCATTAGAATCATATGCAAGATCTTCTATCCTAACACTATAAGCAACATAGATCTATAGAATTTAACAAACGAATAGCCCATACTGAAGCAGATAAGGCAAAGAAAGTGAAGATAGACCGGCCATACCTTAAGAAAAAATCATAGAAGTATTACAAGGATGGCCCTTGAGTGGAATCCTTAAGGATCAAGGAACCGTGGTCTATCAAAAAACACCATTATCTAAGAACTAAGGCAAAAGAATCTTGCATGAGAAGAGGCAAAGACAACAGCAGCAAATCGTGTAGGATGGCAATGATTTGTGGAAGCGCTATGCTCCCAAGAGGAGTAAAAAAAAAAAACATCGTAATCATAATCGCACTGTCATTATGCGATTAAATTTAATTGCACTCTGCTTGTGTAAAAAAGCAACAAACTTTATAAAGTGGTTACAGTATCTTCAGTAAGGAACACAATTTTACAGCAGACCAACGTAAAAGTATCTTTTAGATACGAAAACACCTTAGAATTCTATGATACTTAATGTTTGAAAGAATAATCCTTTTGAAATCATTCATCATCATCATCATCATCATCATCCATGAATTTATTACAAAATATGGATTTTGAATTTATGTCTCAACTTTGCAATGTCCTATTGCCAGTTGAAGATCTTTGCAGCTCAAATCCAATTATATAGGGCGGGCAATTTGGAAGCTTAAACTTAAAAAACTATCAAACAAAATCGGTTTGAAATTTTGCCAAATTTCTTTTTTTTTGCAGCGGCTGGCCTCACAAGACCCCATTCAATCGGACAGTACCAATTTTTGAGATTTTTTTCGAGTGTACGGAATCGTATAACGCCAATGATAATACGAGCGTTGGCCTTCGAATGGTCAATTGTTTCTGGTTTGTCAGCAGAATACTTGTCTTTAATGGCGCCCCACAGAAAATAGTCCAACGGTGTAAAATCGCAGCTCTTTGGCTCCCAACTGACATTACCATTTCGGCTAATTAAACGGCCATCAAACGTTTGATGTAATAAATCGATTGTGGCATGAGATGTGTGGAAAATTGCATTATCCTGTTGAAACAAAACATCGTTCACATCAATACCATGAAGAGCGGGCACAGAAAGAGCGGTTATCGTGCTGCTATATTTGTCTCCATTGATCGTAATTGTTGCGCCTTCCATATTTTCAAAGAAATATGGGCTAGTGATGCCTCCGCTCCACTAGCCGCACCAAACAGTTACTCGTAATGTGTGCATTGGCTTCTGTAAGACCACGTTTGGGTTTCCTGAGCTCTAAATATGGCCATTTTGCTTAATAACCGAAAAGATGGTTTTTGGATTTTTTTATTTTTTTTTTTATTTTTTGCAATTTCCGACCAATTGCCTTTGTTTTGCAAACAAATTTTCAATAAATGCCAACGTTTCCCAAGCTTAAATCGATTCATTTTGTGCAGTGGACATGATATATTGAATTTGTGACAGATTCGAAATAAAGGTTGGTTCATATTTAAGCCGATAAATGGCTCAACCGATATTATTGAACACTAACGTACATAAATTTTACGTGTACTTCTTTATTTCTTTTTTTGTTGTTGCTACACAAACCTGTAAGGACTAAAGGGTGCCAAAATACAAAAGTAACTTTTTCAATACTATTTCAATAGATATAGAAACAAAAAGCACAGTTTTGTGGACGCTAACCTGCTTTACGAGGCCTTTGAATAATGGTTTATAAAACAAAGTTAGTATTCCAGGATTAAAGCAAAACCTCTAACTAGAATTATGCATATCTGCCAAAGAGTATGGCTTACAACTAGAAACGCAAGATAAACCAACACACTTATCCTTGACTTAACTGGTAAATAAACACAACCATAGCTGCGGCATATTACACGATCCGATCTTGGGCGTCTGCCATGCGCTATTCTATTTACCTTCACTGCGTTTATTCGTCCAAGTACAGGATGTTCATCGGGAAGGTATTCTGCTTTGTTTTGCCGCCATTTTGGTAATCATTAGTCTTGACAGTTCATATTTGGCAGTCGTGAAGTAGAGACATGGCAAATTTATTATGGAAAAATATTCAGTAAACCAACGTGTTGTAATCGTTAAAGCATTTTATCAAAATCATTCATCGATTTTCATGAAAAAATCATAATGATGTGAATAAATGAAATTGTCGGCACTGGGCAATGGTAAACCTTCAAATTATTCATCAGTCACCTTTGCATCCATTAAAAGTAGCAGTCTGGACCTTACTGTCAATGGGGAGCGATATCGTGATATGATTGAAAACTTTTTAACGCCACAACTGCATGCTTTTGGTTTAGCTAACATGTGGTTTCAACAAGACGGTGCCACATCGCATACAGCAAGGATTAGAATGGAATTATTGCGAGATCTCTTTCCACAATAAATTATTTAAAGGAATGGTGATGTTGATTGGCCTCCACGGTCGCCTGATTTGACTGCTTCGGACTTCTGGGGATATCTGAAAAGCAAAGCTTTTGCAAACAAACCAGAAACGCTACAGTAACTCAAACAAAATATTCGTGATGAACTTAATTAAATACCACGTAAAATGTGTGAGAATGTAAAGAAAAATGTGCTTAAAAAGGCACGCATTTGTGAGGCTAACAGAGGCGGTCATTTTTCTGATATTGTATTTCAGATGGTGTCACAGCGCATACAGCAACCCCTACAATAAAATTACTGCGAGATCACTTTCCACAACAAATTATTTCAAGGAATGGTGATGTTGATTAGCCTCCACGGTCGTCTGATTTGACTGCTGCGGACTTCTGGGGATATCTGAAAAGCAAGGCTTTTGCAAACAAACCAGAAACGCTAAAGTAACTCAAACAAAATATTCGTGATGAAATTAATGAAATACCGCATGAAATGTGTGAGAATGTAATGGAAAATATGCTCAAAAGGACTCGCATTTCTGAGGAGGCCAACAGAGGCGGGCATTTATCTGATATTGTACTCCATAATTGCCGACATTAAATAAAACATTTATCAATATAAAATCCATTCTCTTTCATATAATCAAAAATTATAAACAAACAAAGTTGTATGCCTTCCCAGCGGATACCCTGTATATAATAAAACTCTCATAACTGTTTCAGGTGCTATTCTCAAACTTATAGAGCAGAGCAAAAGTGTTTATTCATAGCAAACGAATATTCAATTGTACAGATTAAAACAAAAAACCATCGAATAGTGGCTTTTGTTTCTTCATCTGCTCGAATAAAAAATCTCCTTATTTTTTGGTAACACTTGTCATTTGTTTTTTTTTTTTCTTCGTGTAAATCACATCCATTGGTTAAAAACATTGCAAAAATTTAAACAAAATTTTAAAATGAAATAATTTATTTTATAGTCAATCAATTATATGCTAACACTTATCTTATTTCAACGCTGTTAAGAAAATAGACGTTTTTGCTTTACTGCCACATCACACATCAAAAAAGTATAAGAAAAAAAGATAAATATTTTCCCTCATCATTTGCAGCTCATTTGTAAAAAGGAAAAAAAACGGCAGACGAAACAAAATTAAGTTCTGTATGAAGAAGCTCAGCCATAGCAAATTGAACAAAAACCGACACCAAGCAATTACCCCAGTCTGCCGCTTCTATTTTTTCTAACTTTTTATATTACTCTGACTAAGATAACAGTTGGTAGGAGAAAGCAAAAAAAAAAAACAAAAACGAAAAAGAAAAAAATCAATGAATTTCTATTATGAAACACAAAATTGAATTATCTTTTATAGTTATATATTCGTTGTCTTACTTTGTATGAAAATTATTTTTTAGGAAAATTAAATTTCTTAATAAGGCAATAAACTTTTAACTTTTAACTTTTAATTAAACGATTTTTATAAAAATTAAATGAAATTGAATTAAAAATTGTGCAAAAAACCTATAACATAGGGGAGTAATTGTGTTATTGAAATTAGAGACAAAAGTCATTAATTGTCTATAGCTTTTCCACTAAAACAAAAATTTTATTTTGATGTGAAATATATTTTTAATACGAAAATGCTGCAACACAATTCAATCGCTATATACGCAAAATGGTTATATAAGTGCTCAAGGATAAATGATAACCTTGACACATATCTGTTAAAAACCAGCTCCTATTCAAATTTATCACAGGATGAAGAACCTATATCTGATAACAATTTTGATTGCGGTAACAGCTGGTGGCATACACACGTTTGCATTTACCTCTCTTTTTACTACAAATCAATATTAAATCTGCACATAAATGCCGAAGGGTTTAGTTGGGTTATCTAGTGGGTTGCCAGCGCTGATGCTAAAGTCATGGCCAGCGAATATTGTTTAGAGTGTCTTTGTACTAACGAACAAAAATTTTGTAGAAATTAATGACAAAAAAACCCGGTGGGTTGGTTTTTAAAAAAACCAGTGCTTTTATTAACCCTGCTTAGCATACAGTGACAACATTTCTTAAGAATTACTTTTCAGCCCAAATGTGGCAGAAAAAAACAACATATTGTTCATGCATGTCAATGTAGGTTAGGCTAGGTAAGGGAAGCAGTCCCACTTGGGCAAAATGGTTATATAAGTGCTCAAGGATAAATGATAACCTTGACACATATCTGTTAAAAACCAGCTTCTCTTCAAATTTATCACAGGATGAAGAACCTATATCTGATAAAAATTCTGATTGCGGTAACAGCTAGTGGCATACACACGTTTGCATTTACCTCTCTTTTTACTACAAATCAATATTAAATCTGCACATAAATGCCGAAGGGTTTAGTTGGGTTATCTAGTGGGTTGCCAGCGCTGATGCTAAAGCCATGGCCAGCGAATGTTGCTTAGAGTGTCTTTGTACTAACGAACAAAAATTTTGTAGAAATTAACGAAAAAAAAATCAGGTGGGTTGGTTTTTATAAAAACCAGTGCTTTTATTAAACCTGCTTAGCATACAGTGACAACATTTCTTAAGAATTACTTTTCAGCCCAAATGTGGCAGAAAAAAACAACATATTGTTCTTGCATGTCAATGTAGGTTAGGCTAGGTAAGGGAAGCAGTCCCACTTGGGCCAGATATTTGGCACATTGTGATGCCACATGCATAAATGCCAACCCGGGGATTCAAAAGTTTTCATAGGAAACCATTTAGCCTCCAAAATAAATCTCGAGTTCAGACAAAGATGACAAAAAGTAGTAGTTCAGAAACTTCGCCTTCTGGCAGCAAGAGCCAGACATTGACACATAAGTGAAAGACAGTCTCCTCCTCCTCCTCTTCGAAATCACAACTGCTGCAAAAATCATTCGAGGGAATGCCAAGTCTATCGGCATGCCTCCCGATCAGACAGTGACCCGTAAGGACCGCAGTCGTGCGGGGTACGGCCATCCGACTTTGGGAGAGAAGACAGCCTGGCGATATCGCACGTGCCCTTATGCTGCCAACGATATTGAGCGTCGACATAAACTGACTGGAGAATATCTAGCTTAATCGAGGCAATCGAGACACCAATGATAGGCACTTATTCGAAAGTATCGAGCTCAGTACCC
This sequence comes from Wohlfahrtia magnifica, assembly GCA_023159175.1. Taxonomy (NCBI): domain Eukaryota; kingdom Metazoa; phylum Arthropoda; class Insecta; order Diptera; family Sarcophagidae; genus Wohlfahrtia; species Wohlfahrtia magnifica. The sequence goes on along the minus strand of JAKWBJ010000173.1, from coordinate 438,363 downwards.
ATCCTGGCCAATTCGTTAACAACGCAATTCCCGAAGTTCCTTGTGTTCCGGAACCCATATAAGTGTTACCTTCGAGTGAACCGAGATTTCCATAGGAAACCTGCGGCATTTGTGGACTAGCATAGACGTCGAGGTGACATTAGCGAGAGACCTTATCGCAGCCCGATTGTCCGAAAAGATCAGTATGACCATGACCATGATCTCCGTCTGAAACACACAGTCAATGTAAGTGAATTATACAGCTTAAATGAATTCTTGCACAAAATTGTTGCAAATTGATGCGAAAGGCTCTAATTGATGGGTATCTCAAAACATTGCAATGTTTTCATTTGTACAACCCGATCGAATACTCCTTGGTGACCTAATTCTTTAATTTAGTAGGCAATTCCCGGTCAATAGGCCGGTTATTATTCTCAACCTATTCTTAGACTACCTGATACAAATCTCAAATCTCTAACTATTATAGTTGCCCAGCAAAAGTTAAGAGGTGTATACCTCTGATCCCCCTTCTTTGCTCTAAGCAGGGCTCTTCGAAACTTCTTCTTTGTATTCTACTGAAAGGTCCTGGTGACATTAGTGGCAATAAAATTCCAATTTTTCTGTCTTCCTACATGAGCTGGGACTCAGCAGAGGCTGACCAGATGCTCCCTTCTCACTCAATCCACTTTATCCAGTCAGTTTCATAGAGGCTTTACTGTCAGATATGTCCCTTAATTTTTACTTCCATTTCAAACTGAATTGTGTACATGTTTCAATTGCATAAAATTTTACTTAAAAACAACTTGCAAGGCCCATGGCTTCCGAAGATTTCATTCTAGGCCCAATCACCCTCGGTTCTGTACCATTTTCGGTATTTAAAAGTTTTTTCTGTCCCCTGAAGTAGTATGTAGCCTCCATTCACCGCTTTTACATAGTTTTGCCACACAGCGTTTCTCAAAGTCATAGAGATTCCTCTTGCTGTAACGGATCTGCCATCTAACATTTTTTTTTTCAACTTTTTTCAATAGTAACACTTAGCTCATGTCTGATTTGACAGATAATTAGTTTTATCCTTCCGCTGAACGAATATGGTTGTGTATATGCTTTTTTCGCTTCGCTAAGTGGGCCTGCGATCGACTTAGAGAAGATGCCGATTTTGCAAAAAAAAAAATCATCTTTTCAGATGAAGCTCATTTTGATCTTGGCGGGTATGTAAACAAGCAAAATTGTCGCACTTGGGGCACAGAAAACCCGCACGCATACATTGAAAAGCCGATACACCCAAGACGAGTCACTGTTTGATGCGGATGCAGAGGCATAATTCGAAAATGAGCAAGGAATGGCCGTTACAGTCAATGACGATCCTTATCGGGCCATGTTGAACGAATTTTTGTTCACAAAAATTGAAGAGAAGAATATTAGCAGCATTTGGTTTCAACAGGACGGTGCTACGTGCCACACAGCCGAAGCTACACTCGATGTTTTGCGCCCTGTTTTCAAAAAAAAGAAAAAATATTTTGCGGACCCTATATAAGAAACAGTCAAGGAGGGGCATTTCGACTCATCAAGCTGTGATGACCATTGAACAATCTTGTATTCGTGTTATCTTCCGTTATCCTTACCAATGTCTCTATGACTTTGTTCTTTACTACTATATTCAACGGATATAATTCAACAGAGATTATAGTGCAGCCTTGGGATATGTTCTCATTGCCTTCGTTGTACCAATGCATACTAATCTCTGCATTATGTCCGAGTTATCTTCTTATACAATTTGTCTTCTTATATGGGTGATTACTTAAATTCTACAGAGCTTCTAACGTAGCCTTGGAACAGGTTTTCATTATTTATAAGTTAGACTGAGTTATCTTCTTACATGGGCTTATAATTATTCCACGTCACCTTTGAATGATATCGCAAGGTAATCTTTGAATTTGCCTCCTGTTATTAGAACAGCATCGTCTGCATATGATTGGCAATCAATACCTGCCATAGATTATTTCGGCAAATGTTTGTCAACAACCAGACTTCACATTGTTGGTGAGAGAGCTGCTCTTCCTTGAGATCAATCTCTAGTTATGTTAACACTTAATTTTTTATCACCTGAATTAGTTTTTACAGATCGACATCCATCTCGGTGTTATATAGTCTACTCCCCTTCTTTAAATTTAGCGCACTCTCTAAGTCTTCGTGAGAGCTAAGAAGTGCATAGGAGGCCCATTTTAGTCAGTTCCTTCTTTTCCATGGATATTATAACAATATTTTCCCATTAGGGTTACCCCATAGGCTAGTGCATAATGTGCAAGTCTGTCAGCTCGATGGCCGTTGGTTCGATTCCTCCAGAGACTTTGGTCTGGATAATTATAACAATTGTCTGTAATAATTATAACAAATAAATGAATAAATATTTCCCTTTCAAAAAAAAAATAAAATAAACTTTTTGTTGAAAAACCAGAATGTGTACATCATGGCGTATGACTAATATTCATTTATCATTAAAAATCGTTCATTAATCATACGCCTACGATACACTTTTATTATAACAAACTTTTAATTTTCCCATTACAAATAGTCTAATGACCTATTTTGCAGGTTATTTAGATATGAAAAGGAATTTTTGCTTATTTTATAGAAATAACAGAAATTCTTTTCATTCTTCTTTTGAGCATTTTCTTAGCGTTTTTCAAATGAAGTGAAAAACAATCTCTTAAATGGCAAGACATGTGTTGCTATACCTCCACATAAGGCTGTGAAAATTTTTTTTCTATTTTGATATTGACTAACACACAATATATATGGAAAATAAAAAACAAAAACAAAACAAAAAATCGTTTTTTTATGTGCAAATTACCCTCATTTAAAAGCATTTTTATTCTAAGCTAATAACGACTCTTGTTAATAAATATTTGGATTTCTTAAACGATTTTGTTGTTTTTATTTTTTGTTCTGACAGATTTCAGCAGTAATTCACTTCTGTCAGATTTACGACAATTTTATATTAAGTAATAATGTTGAAATTGCCAATTTTTGCTAAACACTAAACACGCTTTTAATGAAAAGGAAAAGTGAGTTTTTATTTGTATAGTTTGGAGTGGGACAAAGAAGGCTTAAAGCGTTTAGCCTATGTAAAGGGTCTTGCTAGAGGGTATCCAGCAATTTATATAAAAATATGATAATAAGGAAAAGAGATGACAGGAAAATTAAAACAAATATTCTATGGGAACTTTCATTTACCTGATAACATTATCATCATCAACGTTAAATGGATAAACTTAGTTTTTTTAACGCATTGGCGAATAGAGGCTCTGAAATAGTCTTTGTAACAGTATCAGGGTTGACAACCCACCGGGTAATCAAATTAAACCCACCCGGGTTTTATTGGATATTATATTTAAAAAACCCGAGTGTGTTTTTTTATTTGAAGGTTTTCGTAGTTTATTTACAACAAAAATAAGTGTAATTTACGTATTGGAATAACAAATTTATTTGTTCTGTTCTTTCCCCACCTTTGAGCTAGAGGCCTCAGAAGAAAGACGCTCCAAGCTTGAAGCCAATTTTGTATATCTTCAAAGGAAGTGATTTAGTGTCATGGTAAAAGGTAAGCATGGCCTAGATGAATGATATATGAATATATGTTGCGTTTACTTGCCTTACACTTTTAGTTAAAAAACGGAGAATCTACGGTTTCTTTATACATGGAACGAAGTAATTTTGTGCTAAACGCGAATGCATTCAATAATTCAAACGGGCCGTTATAAGAAAATGCCTTGTAAAAAAGGCCCGTATAAAGTTATGTGAGCATCTTTATATTCCGGCTGTTTTTCTCATAATGCATGATTAAATAATTGCAGCCTGCTCCGATCACCAAAAGTGCAAATTGCACTACAAATACTTAATCAATATGATTTAATAAGGGCCGGATGGCATACCAGCACTGGTCCTGAAGCAGTGCTCTTCGACGCTTGCGCGTCCATTAGCTCACCTTTTCAGTGCGTCATATCGCGCCGGTATTTTTCCATCTTGCTGGAAGGTTGCTAATGTAACGCCAATACCCAAAAGGGCGAGGCTAGTAACCCTGAGAACTACCGTCCAATAGCAGTTTGTTCCACACTCTCCAAGGTTATGGAGAGTATGATTAATCACCACCTTGGGGGATATCTGGAGTCCAACGATTTACTTAGCGATCGTCAGTACGGTTTACGAAAGGGCCGTTCTACTGGTGACCTGCTGGCGTTGCTCACGGAGAAGTGGAACGAGTCCATTCATGGTTTTGGCGAGAGTAAGGTTGTGGCTCTGGATATCTCAAAGGCATTTGATAGAGTTTGGCACGAGGCTCTCATTTCGAAACTTAATGCTTTTGGTGTCGGTAGTCACTTCTCTCGATTTATATCGAGTTTTCTCAGAGAACGCTCTATAAGAGTGGTTATAGATGGGGTCTCATCCGACGAGTTCAGGGTAAACTCAGGGGTACCGCAAGGCTCTGTTCTTTCTCCTACTCTTTTTCTAATATTTCTTAACGACTTCCTTCTTCTCACTTCTAATCCTATCTACTCTTTTGCGGATGACAGCAACATTTGTCACTCATATTCCTTTGATCGTAGACCGAGCCTTTTGGAGGTTGGGGTAAGAAGGATGAATATGAACGTCACACTCACACCTGGTGAAGGCCTCCGAGTGGGGTCGTGCGAACAGGGTCGATTTTAATGCACGTAAGACTCAATGTTGTTTTTTAACACACAGGCGTGGTGGTGTGCTGTCATCTGTGTCAATGGGTAATGTGGATATTGAGGAATCAGATGCTCTTAATGTTCTGGGCATGAGAATTCACTGTGACGTTCGTTGGAATGATCACATATTTCAAATGTCGAAAGAAGCATTCAAGTGCCTTGATTTTTTGAGACGGTGCAAGAAATACTTCACCCCATCTGATCTCCTTAATATATCCGTCCCAAAATGGAATACAACTCTCATGTATGGGCCGGTGCTTCAAAGTCTATTTTGGAGCTTCTCTACCGCGTACAGGAGAGGGCGTAAATGCTCATCAATGACGGTAGGGTAGCCAACTCTATCGATTCATTGGAGCACCGTCGCAATGTGGCGTGTGTTTCATTGTTCTATCGGTACTATAACGGAATTTGTTCTAACGAAATTAAGAAATTAATTCCCAAAAATCATATATTTTTACGTAGTACTCGTATTTCTCGTGGAGCGCATCCCTTTGTAGTTGATTGTCCAGTAAATCGCACAACGCATTATAGGGAGAATTCGTTCTTTTATCGCACTGTTCGGTTGTGGAATAATCTTCCAGCGAAAGTATTTCCTGCCACTTACGACATGAGAAAATTTAAATGTAACGTCCATAAACACTACTCTCTCTGTCCTCCTTTCAATAACCTATATTCCTAGTACCAGCACAATGCACTGCATGAGTAGGGGCCATCCCCTGGGTGCTGGTCTTATATAAAAAAAAAAATAAGCAAACAAAAAATATTGTCGACTTGAACGAAATTTTGAAGCAGTTATAAAACCCAGTAAAACCCAAAACAACCCCCACGGGGTTTCGGTTTTTTTTTTTTTTTTTTTTTTTTGCTAAACCTGAACAGTATACTTTTTTGTTTTAGTAAGTAGTGGCTCCAGATCTAAACTAAAAATTGGCATTGAAAAAGTAGTATACACACAGGGTGTCCGCCGGGAAGGCTTACTAAATACTTTGTTTTGTCGCCATTTTGGTAAACATTAGTCTTGACAGTTCATATTTGGCAGTCTTGAAGTAGAGACGTGGGAAATTTGTTATGGAAAAATATTCAGCCAACCAACGTGTTTTATACGTTGAAACATTTTATCAAAATCAATCATCGATTATCAGGAAAAAATCATAATGAGTGGCGAGGCTTATTTTCATTTCAATGGTTTATGAATAAATAGAATAGTCGGTTCTGGGCAATGAAAAACCCTCAAATTATTCATCAGTCACCTTTGCATCCATTCAAAGTGACAGTCTGGTGTGTAATTTGGTCAGGAGGAATTATTGGACCTTATTGTCAATGGGAAGCGACAACAACTGCATGTTTTGGGCTTGACTAACATGTGGTTTGAACAAAACGGTGCCACATCGCATACAGCCAGGATTACAATGGAATTACTGCAAGACCTCTTTCCACAACAAATTATTTTAAGGAATGGTGATGTTGATTGGCCTCCACGGTCGCCTAATTAGACTGCTCCGGACTTATGTTTGTGGGAATATCTGAAAAACAAGGTCTACGCAAACAAACCAGAATCGCTGGAGCAATTCAACCCAAATATTCGTGATGAAATTAATGAAATCACGCGGTAAATGAGTGAGAATGTGATGAAAAATGTGCTCCAAATGAATCGCATTTGTGAGGCTAACAGGGGCGTTCATTTATCTGATATTGTGTTACATACATAATTGCCGCCACTAAATAAAATATTTATCAAGATATATAAGATCTATTCTTCTTCATATAATCAAAAATTATAAACAAACAAAGTAGTATACCTTCCCAGTGGACACCCTGCATATGTACGAGCAGGGCTTACCCATATTCCCATACTCTGTCGAAGTAAACAGATACGAGAAAGAGTGGTAAGTTGTGTATTAAAAGTAAATTATTAGAAAATATCTTTCCTTTTAAGAAAGTGTATTTTCTTTATATAGAAAAAGTTTTTTTTAATAAAGGAGACACTTTTCTTATAACGAACACATTTCCTTCAAAACAAAAATGTGGTTTGTTTTAAAAGAAGTATATTTTCTTTATAAAAAAATGTGTTTCCGTTGCAAATAATGAATTTTCCTTACTAGTAATGCTGTTTCTTTAAAAATAAGTTCATTCTCTTTATAAAAAAGTGTACTTTCCTTGTAAAGAATGCATTAGTACATATAAAAAGAACATTTTCCTTATGAAAAAAAGTTTTTCTTTAAACAGTATTTTCGTTAATACATTTTCTTTAAAAGAAAGTCTCTTCTTAAAAAAAAGTAATTTTTTTAGAATGAAGTGTTTTTTCACTATGATAAACACCTTCCCTTTCAAGAAAAAGTATATCTACCTTATGAAGAATATCATTCCTTTTAAAAGCAGTTTCTTTTCCCGATAAACAACTTTTTAAAGAAAAGGAGTATGTTCTCCATATACAGAAGTGAGTGTTTAATATAAAGGATGCTTTTTCAGCAAGAAAACTAACTTCATTTGAAGCTGAAGAATCTTCCTTATAAATAATGAATTCTCTTTTAAATGAAGCCTATAAAAAGAATTAAATTTTCCTTATGAAGAAGTATGTTTTTATAATAAAAAAGTATGTTTTCTTTATAAAGAACCATAATTTCTTTATAAAGAATACCTGTTCTTTAAAGAAAACGTATCTCTATGCTGAGCTAATTATAACAGGAAAGTCAAAGACAATTTAGTTTAGCTATAGGAAGTTCAAATATGATATATTTGTGGCATTACTCCATGAAGTTTGCTTTCAAACTCAAAAAGCACTTACAAAGTCATTTGCAGTCATTCAAGCAGTAATTTCAAAACGTTTCGGGATTTTATCGAAAAGACATTGAATAACAATTTTATATGTTTAAAGTACTGTTTGAAAAAACATGAGAAGTTTTTCATCGAATCAGATATGGCACTAAAAACTGGAGACAGCCGAATATCCGAATGCGGCCAACGTGAAGCTCTGTATTTTTTAGGAGCTGAAATTTGGTTCCAGCTAATATTAGCTGCTGAAATCGTATTGTAGCAGACCTATATAACACTTAATTAATTAGCTTGAAGCTAATAATGGCAAAAAAAAAATAAAATACGCAATAGGCGTCCAGGTGTAAAATTGAAATAAAGGGTACGCCAAATAATTTTTTTTTTTTTAAACAGGGTGCAAAACACCGGGTGTAGCTTCGGCTGTATAACACGTAGCGCCGTCCTATTGAACCAAATGTTGCTAATATTCTCCTCTTCAATTTTTGCGAACAAACATGGCCCGATAACGATCGTCATTTACTGTAACGGCCACTCCTTGCTCATTTTCGAAGAAAAATGGCCCAATTATTCCTCTGGACCAAAATCCGCACCAAACAGTGACTCGTCTTGGGTGTATCGGCTTTTCAATGTATGCGTGCTGGTTTTCTGTGCCCCAAATGCGACAGTTTTGCTTGTTTACATACCCGCCAAGATCAAAATGAGCTTCATCTGGAAAGATGATTTTTTTTGGCCAAATCAGCATCTTTTCTAAGTCGATCGCAGGCCCACTTAGCGAATCGGAAGGTTAAAACTAATTATCTGTCAAATCAGACATGAGCTAAGTGTTACCATTCACGAAATAAGCACTAATTATATGGCGGCCCCTTTATTTGATTTATAACCGGAACAATTGCACTGCAAAACTTCAAACCATTTTTGTTTCATAGCATTTCTAAATTTTTAACTTTTAAATGGCCCACCCGATATAAGTAATTCTTAATATCCTGCCTTACTTACCGGTTAGGTTTAAAATCGTCAGTTCTTGTCGGATCGTTTTGATCTGCATATATTGCCGATATATTGCTCTGAAAGTGTGTTCTTTTATTAACTAAAACGTTACTATCAATCTGTCGAATCTTGAACTTACTCGTTTGAAATTGATAGGAAAACTTCAATTAAAGAAACTTGGTTCTTGATTAGGGTGCCTTAAAAACATCTTTCCTTCTTGATTTATATCTTATGTCTTATGTTTGTGAAAATATATCTTTTTTATCTTTTTTTGTGTGATTTCGATGGCAACTTCTAAAATGAGTCATAAAATCCAAAGAAAATATTTACTCAATCATACTAAAAATGCTAAAGGGTCCGCCAAATTTATTTTTTTTTTTTTTTGTGAAAATGCTATAAAAAAACTACTGAATATTTTCTCAAATTTCTTTTTTTATTTGAAAGTACAATCCTTCCGGTTAATAATGGAAAATAATTTCATTCAAATGGCTGCCTCGGCTGGCCATGCACTAACCTACACGATCGGTCCAATTTTTAAGCACATTATCGATTGTGTGCAGCTGTATTTCACCAATAGCTTCACGAATATTGACCTTTAAAGCGACAATTGTCTCTGGCTTGTTGGCGTAACACTTATCTTTGACGGCAACCCACAAATAATAGTCCAACGGTGTCAAATGGCAGCTCCGAGGTGGCCAAACGACATCAGCTCTGCGGCTGGTAATGCGATCTTCAAAAACAGGGCGCAAAACATCGAGTGTAGCTTCAGCTGTGTGGCACGTAGCGCCGTCTTGTTGAAACCAAATGTTGCTTATATCCTCCTCTTCGAATTTTATGAACAAAACTTCGTTCAACATGGCCCGATAACGATCGCTATTGACTGTAACGGCCACTCCTTGCTCATTTTCGAAGAAAAATGGCCCAATTATGCCTCTGGACCAAAATCCGCACCAAACAGTGACTCGTCTTGGGTGTATCGGCTTTTCAATATATGCCTGCGGGTTTTCTGTGCCCCAAATGCGACAATTTTGCTTGTTTACATACCCGCCAAGATCAAAATAGGCTTCATCTGAACACATCGTACACATTCTGCAACATTATCATGATTTTCAAAATAATGTCGCAATATTTCCCAGCGCTGTTCAAATGTATACACAACCATTTTCGTTCAGCGGAAGGATAAAACTAATTATCTGTCAAATCAGACATAAGCTAAGTGTTACCATTCACGAAATAACCACTAGTTGAAAAAAAAACGTTAGATGGCGGACCCTTTACTACAGCTACTACACCTACTACAACGCATACCAAATTGGTTGAAAACAGAACATATTTTTAACAATTTCCTGCCAATATCTTGGTTTGGAAATGAATTTCTTCTGCGACAATAGCAGTTAGAACGCATGAAAATAATTTGTTAGTAAGTAATGGTAACGAGAAAGACAAAATTTCTTTTTGTTTTTTTTCTTTTTTTTTTTTTTTGTTTTAATGTAATGACATGATAAGCATGAAAAGAAAAACGGAAATGAGGGAAAATACAAGAGATGAGATGATGATTGTGAAATTCTGTTTTTATGAGACCACATCTCGTGTTGTCAATAAAATCTGTTTTGCTGTCTGTCTTACCTTCCCTTGTTTTACTTTGTCTTACCTTCCCTTACCTTACTTTGTTTTCGATATCAAATATTTTCATAAACGCACTGATAATGCGAATTGTTTTAATAGATGATTGGCTATTACAAGTGGAAATCCTTATTGTTGCTGTTAAAAAGGGATCTTAATATTTTTATTCTTTATTTAATAATCTCACAGATTAATTTAATAGTGAAGGCAATGCCGCTAAAAATAAAAAATAAAAATAAAACAAGAAAAACCTTAAAATAAATAATAAATTAGTTTCCAAGAAAATTCATACTTTTCACGAAACTTTGCTATTAAGAAGCAAGTTGTTCAAATACAAAAGAAATGTTGGTTTTCTTATATAGAAGATAAAAGGCTTATTATCATAAGCATGATTTTAGAGTTTAAAAATGGTTTTAGAGTGAAAAAAAAGAAAAAGTTTAAAAAAATACTCAGTTAAAAAATGTATAAAAAGGTATTCTTTTATTAAGGTTTTAGTAACCACTCAGTTGGGATGCCACTCTCCTCTTGGAGACTTATGGTCATGCGGTACATGTTGGTTAGGGCACAGCTACAGTGGGATGATGAACCCACGTGCTCTGTATTGAGGCAAATCTGGCCCCTATATGATCGGACTCGCTCTATGTCTATTATAAGGGTTTCGCGACGTAGGCTGCGAACTCTTGTGGCTGTGATTACTGGGTACTGAGTGGCTGGTGCTCGCTCTATGTCTATTATAAGGGTGTCGCGACGTAGGCTGCGAACTCTTGTGGCTGTGATTACTGGGTACTGGGTGGCTGGTGCTCACGCTAGGAGATTGTGTCTGCCGTTCAATGACTATTGAAGGGGTTGTTAGCATGAGGAAGAAGAGAAGATTGTCGAGCACTTCCTATGCCAGTGCCCGAGTTTTTCGGACATTGGGACTGCTTTCCTTGGCAGTCCGTTTCTGGATGGCTTGTCGGATCTGGCCGATGTGAAAATCGGCAGGATCTCTTCTTTTGTACATGCGTCTGGTTGGTTCGGATCGCACCGAGACGCGGACATATAGGTTGTCCATTTTCTGGATTACTGATGGCTATCACAGTGGGATCAATATTGAACCCAGGTGGACTGGACATGTCTGGCTACCCGTCGTAACTAACTAACTAAATCACTATGAACAAACCACTTCCATGTGCGTACTGCTGAGCTACGTTGGTGATGCTATTAGGCCAGAAAATGTGCAAGATTATTCCTAATATTGCTTGCAACAATTCAAATTCTTTGTTAGTGGCATTCCAAGTTTCGCAGCCACTGATTTTGTGCTGGCATTTAATGTTTTAATTTTGGTGTTCCTGGTTATGAACGCCGAGGGAATTAAATGCTGCACGTCCCTTGTTGATTCATAATTTAATCTCTTCAGCTGTTTCACTCTTGAGGCTGCCTATGTTACAGAATGCATTTACGTTATCTGTTGGGTTGTTGCCCATGAAAATGCTCCAGTCTTGCACCCTTGAAGCTTCACAAATAACAGAATACTTTCACGTTATCTATTGTGGTGTTGCCTATGAAAACGTTGTTTATCTTTATTTGTATTCACCTGCATCTTGATCTTAGGTATGTTAATTCACAACCCTAATAGTGTAGTATACTGCTTGATAATGTTCGGCATATCAGTTTTATCTGCATGTTTATTAGTAAGGAGGCAGATATAATCGGTTTATGCTGCATTCTCAAGATTCTTCTGTAATCCTCAGATAATTCTTCTATTATTTTGAGATGCTTACATCATTACGCCGTCGAGTACAATGTTGAAAAGAAGTGGAGATAGAACACATACTTGGCGCACTCCTTCCTTTAATGGAATTTGGAAACTTAGTTGTCTTTAGTGCCGCATTCGGCATATGGCTTCATCATATGAACTTTCGACAAGAAGGATAATTTTGCTCGTTACTCCCCTACATTCCAATCATTTCAATATTACATCGTGCCTTATAAGCCCGCTCTTTCTTCTGAATCGGTGATACGTGGCCTGATATCTGCTTATTGATAATATGTGCGATTACTTTATTTATCATATATGGTGAAGTGATTTCTCTTGCGTTTTTGCAATCAGAGAGTTTGCCTTTCTTTGGCAGCAAAATAATAAAACCTTCCATGAGTAGAAGTCCGATATTAATGGACAACCAACTTGGTAGCCCAATTAAGCGCAGTCGGGTTTATTGACTATTAAATTTGAAAAAACTCGTATGGCTGAAGACGAGACGTGGGTTTATGTGTACGGTAATCAGGCAAGTGAATGGCGTTCAGCAAATGAGCCGAGAACAAAAAAAATAAGGCAATGTCCACAGTTTTCCTTGGATTACAACGTTATAGTGCATCATAAATTTTTGCCAGAAGACCAGACAGTAAACAAAGAGTATTATTTGGGCGTTATGAGACGTTTGCGTGAAGTAGATCTTGCATCATGATAACTCACCGTCGCTCAGTGCCATTATTATTCGAACCCTTTTGACGAAAAATGCATTAGATACCATCCAACAACCACCGAATTTACCTAATTTGGCTCCCTGTGACTTCTTTCTCTTCAATCGAGTTTAAAAACCATTATGGGGAACCATAAATAATGGACATTCAGAAAGCCGACTATAAAAAATGCCTCGAGTATTGGATCAAGCGCTGGCATAAGTGTGTTGCAGTCAATGGGGCTTACTTTGAATTAGATAATGTATAGATTTAGATGCATAAACTTGTATTTTGAATTATCTGAATAAATTCCGGGAACTTTTTGATCAAGGTATTAAGCTAAGCGTAAAGAGAGTTTATTGGGGGTGGCGTGGTGTAATGGTTAGAACGCACGCATAACAACACAAGCAACCCAGGTTCGAGCCCCAGCAGTAAACATGACGAAAAAAAATTGAGATTTCGAATGTTTAATAATAAAAAAAGACAGAAGACTTCATCTAAAAAAAAGCCCCCCTGACCCTTCTCGAATACCTCGGGCGATGATGACAAACATCAGACAAATGATAGGGAAAAAGACGCCACCTACTGGTAAAAAAATTATAATGCTAAAGTAAAGATCACCACCAATTAGCAAGGATCTTCACCGCTAGACAAAAAAAAATCATATGGAGGAAGCTATAGCGGATTAATCATCTACTTAGCTTGCACTATCAAATTGATTAAGGAAACTGAAACAAAGCAAGAGATGCTTCGTTGAAAGCCAATATGCTCCCAAAAAAAAGAGTTTATGGGTGTAAACTTAGAGTGACAAGTAATTGGAGTAAATTCAAGCTAAAGGAAGCTTAGTGAGGATAAACACTGGTTGAAAAGGTTATGATCATTAGGTAGAAAAATCTGCCGGGTAATTGTTGTTGTTTACAAAGAGTTTAATCAAAAATAGTTAATAGCTAGTTAATGCTTATGAAATGCATTGCAACTCAAAACCGTGTCCATAAATGATTACTGAATTAAAACCAAACTCAAAAGTATTTTTATTTTAACTGCAATCTACGAACTCATATAATAAACGTTTCTAAAAAGTAAAAACGTAACAATAAAGATCGATATGTAAATTATATGGGTTTCTATACTTCTTTATTCTTCTGGAGTGTAGAAAAACACGCAACTTACTTATTCTGACAAAAAACAACACGAATTTTTATGTTTGCTGTGAATTGTTAATCACTAAGGTCATGTCTTTAGACAAAGTGTACAAAAACTAGCCATATGATCCTTATAGGATCGACGACATACTAATTACTTTGCTTCTGTAATAAAGGGTGAACAAATTTGAGCTAATGAAGTAAATTGGCTTAAAAACACATTTTGATTATTGGCAAATTCAGCCTTATTCATGCCAATATAAAACAGAAATATGGGAACTAATAATGGAATATGATGCCGGGCAAATGTTTACCTTTAGCACGTCGACAGACGTCCGCTCAAGACTTTGAACCACATTTTGCAACAAAGCTTCTTTTATCTCGTCAATGCAGCGTCTAATTTCATGCTTCAGAGTGTCAGTTGCTTGTGGTTTGTTCACGTTAAGCCGGTCCTTAAAATGGCCACAGAGAAACTAGTCCAGCGGCTTTAAATCACAAAAACGAGGCGGCCAGTTGACATCGTCAAATCGAGAAATTAAGCGACCGGGAAATTTCTCATGGAATAACTGTGTTGTTTGGCTGGCTGTGTGGCTTGTGACGCCATCCTGCTAAAACCAAAGATCACTGATGTCAACCTTAGCCAATTGTGGCCACAAGAAATTGGTTATCATGGTTGGGTAACGCAGAGAATTCATGATGACGGTGTTTTCTTGCGCATTTTCAAAAAATACGAGCCGATGATGCCGCCATTGGATGTAATGTTTTTTTGAGGACTGTTTGTGTATTTTATGAGCCCCATATGCCCAATTTTGTTTGTTTACATAACCGCCTAATTGAAAATGGGCCTTATCGCTAAAAATGATTTTGTTGAAAACTGCGTTGTTTTCGTTCAGTTTTTCAAGCAGTAAAATTTCACCATTAAAATTCATTGTTCAAAAAATTTCCCAATTTTTTACTACATAAGTGTACAAGGTTAACAGCTCATTTCTTGAAATTTCATAATTTGACAACCAATTTACTGCCTAACCACATATTTTTCCACCCTATATTTTTAACGAAATTACATTATTATCTTTAAATTATCTTTTGCTTATCCCGATTATGAATTAATTTCTTAAAAATAACAATAATTTCTGTAATGAAAGAACAATTGCTTTTTAAAGGCACCACACTGCGTATGTGTAATAAATCCAAATTAAATAACAATCATACGTCATGATCTTGATTTCATTCAAACACTTTACTTTTATTAACTATGTTTTTGTGTCCATTCACAATTAAATCAAAATAAAAAAGAAATTATTATTAATTTAATTATTCCCTAAAAAAAAAGGAAAACACCAACTGCCATTGGCTTCCCTCAAATTTCTTTTTTTTATACGAAATGTAACAGACAGCTGGTTAACAAAGCTGATTTGTGGATGGGAGGG
Source organism: Wohlfahrtia magnifica (assembly GCA_023159175.1). NCBI lineage: Eukaryota > Metazoa > Arthropoda > Insecta > Diptera > Sarcophagidae > Wohlfahrtia > Wohlfahrtia magnifica. Next base: position 423,264 of record JAKWBJ010000173.1, on the reverse strand, counting down.
TCAGAAACAACAAAAGCAATTGTAATAAAATATTTAAAAAAAGAAAAACTATTCGCAGTATAATAATAGTTTTCAAGGTCATGTCAACAGTCACTAGAATAATTAAAGCTAAAAATATAATTTCTTGTTAAATTTACAAAAACAACAAGAGCAACTATATATTACAAAAATTACAACGAACTTTTGTGTTCATTTATGACTGTCTGAGTTTTCAGAACAAAACAAAAATATAATTTTTTATGTTTTTTTTTTGTTGTTTTATTAATAAATATTTTATGCTTTAGAAGGAAAAAATGGGGTGAATTTCAATTAAAAAGCTAGTCAAACTTTACTTGCAAAGCGAATATAATAAATGACGTAGATTTTAGGGCATGAAATCAAGCCCTGAAATAACAATAAAAAAATAAAAAAATAAAAAAAAAATTCAAAATAATTTGTTAGAAAATATGATTTTCTTTAGATTCTGATGATATTTTAGGTACTTACTAAAGCTAAAGGGTCCGCCAATAAATTTTTTTTGAAAATGCTATAAAAGAAACTACTAAATATTTTCTCAAATTTCTTTTTTATTTGAAAGTACAATCCTTCCGGTTAATAATGGAAAATAATTTCATTCAAATGGCTGCTTGGGCTAGCCATGCAGTTGTCTACACAATCGGTCCAATTTTTAAGTACATTATCGATTGTGTGCAGCTGTATTTCACCAATGGCTTCACGAATATTGACCTTTAAAGCGACAATTGTCTCTGGCTTGTTGGCGTAACACTCATCTTTGACGGCACCCCACAAATAATAGTCCAACGGTGTCAAATCGCAGCTCCGAGGTGGCCAAACGACATCAGCTCTGCGGCTGATAATGCGATCTTCAAAAACAGGGCGCAAAACATCGAGTGTAGCTTCGGTTGTGTGGCACGTAGCGCCGTCCTGTTGAAACCAAATCTTGCTAATATCCTCCTCTTCAATTTTTGTCAACAAAAATTCGTTCAACATGGCCCGATAACGATCGCCATTGACTGTAACAGCCACTCCTTGCTCATTTTCGAAGAAAAATGGCCCAATTATGCCTCTGGACCAAAATCCGCACCAAACAGTGACTCGTCTTTGGTGTATCGGCTTTTCAATGTATGCGTGCGGGTTTTCTGTGCCCCAAATGCGACAATTTTGCTTGTTTACATACCCGTCATGATCAAAATGAGCTTTATCTGAACAGATGATTTTTTTTGGCAAAATCGGAATCTTCTGTAAGTCGATCTCAGGCCCACTTAGCGAAGCGTATACACAACCACATTCGTTCAGCGGAAGGATAAAACTAATTATCTGTCGAATCAGACATGAGCTAAGTGTTACCATTCACGAAATAAGCACTAGTTGAAAAAAAACGTTAGATGGCGGACCCTTTATTTGGGAGAGTAGGGGATAGTGTTTATATTTATGTTATGTTTCAAGTAATCAGGTCGCATTAATATTTAATGGAATGCCTTACTATGGCTTACGAGAACATCCTTTTGCTTTGATTTAGAATCGGACCATTTCTTAATGTTTTACCCATATCAGAGTTGTGTGTCATATTGTTTAAAGTGATAACCTATTTCAACTCATCTGCTAAAGCCAGCAGAGAGAATAACTATAGGCGATGCGCGAATTAGATTGTGGTTTTCACTCTCTACCAATCACCAGACAGGAATCTGAATTTTCTGGGTCCTTGGTGCACGTAATACCATATCTAAGTCTTTGTTCAGCAAAACTACGGGTTATATTAAAAAACGATATTAGAAGGACTTAAAACTGATATAATTTGGAGTTTTTTAACATATGGGTTAACGAAGTCGAATGCGTCATTTCAAAGTTATCATAAGATGTATAAAGCAGCCTCTTCAAAAATCTCACATTTTAGAAAAAAAATTCTAAAAAAAACCTGTCATAGAATCTGAAATGCTGATGATTTTTGAAGTTAGGCGACCATAGCGAATCAAAAAAATATTGTGATTATTCAAGGTCAGAAAATTTTTATCCATTTGTTGCATAGTGTAGTTACATAACTTAAACAAACAATATCGAAAGGTTAGCGGTGCCTTTAACTCATTTCTGATTAAAAAAAATTAAATTAAAAAAAGTTTTGTTTTTCATTCTTTTTATCTCCATGTTTATAGCTTTAATATGTTAAAACATTTTTTAATCGTCTTTTTTCTTATGTTTAAAAAAATATATTAAAAAAAATTTTTAAAAAAAATTCTTTAAAAATTTCCTTTTGTATTGCTCACAAGATTCTTACAAACGTTGAATTATACAAAGAAATACAAGAAGAATTCTTTAAGCAAGAGACGAGCAACTTAAAGTGCATGTTTAAGTAAAAGTGACTCTAAATTTAAAAAAAAAATAAATAAAAAAAATAATTCCTTTTGCAATATATTATTTAAGAATTCGAGGCATACTCGAGTATATAATATTTTAAAACGCGTTACAAACACGAAATTTTCATAGTCAAATAAGCCTTAAAGATAAGGAGCAGAAAGAAAAGAAACCTTGCCAGCTGTACATCTGACACAAACTTTTTTTTATTTCCTTTGGCCCGATTGTAAAACGTGCTTTAGCTTCTTGTCTTAGTTGAATTGTGATGCACATGCATTTTATAAAGAAACCTTGAAACCATAACGATACTAAATGCCTTTTCTTGTACGAATTCAAATCTTGAGAGAAGGTCTGACATTTAAAAACAACTTTTATGTTTTTGCCATTAAAATTCTATTGAAATAAGTTTTCTATTTAAAGAAATAACAAATGTTTGTCTTAAACAGTTCTGTTATAAAAGAAAATTAAATAAATGAATAATTAACTCACAACAGCTTTAAGCTGACGAGTCGGATAAGAAGCGTATACCTGGTAGCGGCAACTGACAACACAACTTTCTGAATTGTGTATGAAGTTGAACGAAATCCAGCGTCGAGCTAAAGATCAAGATCATTGCAAACACCTTTTTATGGCCGTATCAATCATTAGATCATTAGATAAAAAAATTTTCTGTTCATTTGGAAGAAAAAATTCGTACTGATCTCACAGCAGATATCGAATCGATCGGTTCTTTTATTTCGGTTATTTTTTATAAATTATTTCATTTAAATATTTATATATAAAGGGTCCGCCATCTAAGGTTTTTTTTTCAACTAGTGCCTATTTCGTAAATGGTAACACTTAGCTCATGTCTGATTTGACAGATAATTAGTTTTATCCTTACGTTGAACGAATATGGTTGTGTATACGCTTGAACAACGCTGGGAATCTGGGCCTGCGATCGACTTACAGAAGATGCCGATTTTGCCAAAAAAAAATCACCTTTTCAGATGAAGCTCATTTTGATCTTGGCGGGTATGTAAAGAAGCAAAATTGTCGCATTTGGGGCACAGAAAACCCGCACGCATACATTGAAAAGCCGATACACCAAAGACGAGTCACTGTTTGGTGCGGATTTTGGTCCAGAGGCATAATTGGGCCATTTTTCTTCGAAAATGAGCAAGGAGTGGCTGTTACAGTCAATGGCGATCGTTATCGGGCCATGTTGAACGAATTTTTGTTGACAAAAATTGAAGAGGAGGATATTAGCAACTTATGGTTTCAACAGGACAGCGCTACGTGCCACACAGCCGAAGCTATTCGCGATGTTTTGCGCCCTGTCTTTGAAGATCGCATTATCAGCCGCAGAGCTGATGTCGTTTGGCCACCTTGGAGCTGCGATTTGACACCGTTGGACTATTATTTGTGGAGTGCCGTCAAAGATAAGTGTTACGCCAACAAGCCAGAGACAATTGACGCTTTAAAGGACAATATTGGTGAAGCCACCTGTACTGTGTAAGTTTAAGTTTCCAATCAAATGTTGCAGGTCTTTTTCATCACATATATGCATCAGACTTGCAAAAGAAAACTACCGTTGCAAAAAATTCAGCTGTAGCCGAATGTACTGAATATGAGACTCTATTTTAATATTTCTTTTTGGCTAAAAAAAATCATTCACCAGCAAAGAAAACTAATCCAATTCCTTTTCGTGCTACAACAGCCATTATTTTCTTTTACAAAAAAATCAAAAATTTTATATTCTATTTCCCTTAAAAAAATATATATTTTTTGTTATAAAATAAATCCCCTTTTCATACAGTTTTGGCCACTTTATATCGCATTTTATTTTCCATAATCCTTTAAGAACGATTTCAATCGTTATAAGAGAGTATCGCTTTTCAAAAAGACGATTATGACGAAATTGTCACTGTTGGCAGCATATTGAGAGTAATAAATACGTTTTAGATATAAAATACTGTACTCATGGCATATCTAAAAATGTACTCACACACCTACATACATACATATTTAAAAACATGTAAGTAAAACTAGACACACTTTTTTTTACAGGGTTTACCATGTACATATGTAAAGCGTGGGCAAATTTTAGGTTAGGAAGTAAATTGGCTTAAAAATATATTTTTTTCAAATTTAGTTTTATTCATACGAATATAAACTAGAAATGTGGGAATTAATAATGGAATATGATGTCGGGCAAATGTGCCCCTTTAGCACGTCGGCAGACGTTTGCTCTTTTTACAAAATTTTGAACCACATTTTGCTAAAAAACTTCACTTATCTCGTCAATGCAGCGCCAAATTTCATCTTTCAGAGTGTCAGTTGTTTGTGGTTTGTTCACGTCAAACCGGTGTTTCAAATGGCCACAGAGAAAATAATTCAGCGGCGTTAAATCATAAGAACGAGGCAGCCAGTTGTCATCACCAAATCAAGAAATTATACGACAGGGATATTTCTCATGCAATAACTTACTTCTTTGGCTGGCTGTGTGGCTTGTGGCGAAGTTCTGCTAAAACCAAAGGTCACTGATGTCAACATTACCCAATTGTGGCCAGAAAAAATTGGTTATCATGGTTTGGTGACGGCGTTTTCTTGCCTATTTTCAAAAAAAAATACGGTCCGAAAATGCCGCCTAACCACAAACCGCCGCATCATACGGTCACACTCTTTTTAGATGTAATGGTTGTTTGAGGACTATTTGTAGATTTTGTGAGTCAAATTGAAAATGGGCCTCATCACGAAAGATGATTTTATTGAAAAATGCATTGTTTTCATTCAGTTTTTCAAACAGTAAATTTTTACAACTAAAAGTCTTTGTTCAAGAGTGTAGCGTTCCATAGCTAAAATTTCCCAAATTTTTACTAAATAAGTGTTGACAGGTCAGTTCTTTAAATTTCATAATTTGACAGCCAATTTACTTCCCAACCTCAAATTTGCCCACCCAGTATATCTATGAGACGATAAGAAATCCTAGGCTCAGGAGGGATCTTGCTTCACTGCTAGTCTCATTTGCTCTATATTGGGTAGTAGGCGCACCAATCACCTATTAAAGCTTGTTCGTAGGAATATATCAAATGCGTGTCTATTCCCACAGCTTATTGCATAATGGGTAGGCGTGCGGAAAGGTTACGTTTACTTGACTTTTGTCGAGCTGGCAGATTGGTCAAGGCAGAAGAGATGTTATCCGTTTCTGGCTCAACGTAGACTTCTTACATTCGGCTGGCCATATCTTGATAGCTTAGTGGAGCTATCGCTCCAAAACATCATGACTATTGTCGGATTCATTAAGCAATTAGGGGAGTCGTGTTTTTAATCGATGCCCCTGGCTGATTTTTGAAATCGATGAATTCATGTTTACTGAGCAGATCTGAGACTTCTTTTCATGTGGCACGTCACAACGGCTGACTTGACCAGGCTGCCATTTCATCCTACCCAAGCCTTTTAGGAAAGCAACTTATAAAAAAAAATCATGCAATTATAGCAAACTGGCGTTCTTTTATAATTTCGACTCATGACTCACGAAAGCGCGACCTAAATAAATCCATTTAATTCTAATGTTTAATTTGTATGGACATGAGTAGAAGTCATTATTGCTTGGTATTGTTACCCTGCATAAACTTCCATCTCAAGGGTATTTATTTCTAAGGAAATTTACAGAATTACACAAGACAGCCGCCATAGGGTCACTTTCTTTGGATGTAAGGATTTTTCGAAGACTGTTTGTGGATTTTGTGGGCCCTATATGCGATAATTTTGTTTATTGAATTTGGTACTTACTGGTGGTTTTCATCATAAGTGGCGAGCGGTGGTGGACGTATTATTCATTCGTGCCTTGGACACCGTGGGGTATGCTAGCGCGGCGAAACCCACGTAAAACTAGGATCATATAGAGGCAAGTTACACTTGACTGCTTAACTTAAAAATCAACCTGTTCAATGAAATTGAAACTGCGCAATAGTTGCTTTGTGGAGAGATAATACGCCCTCTAGAGGAGTAATGGAAAAAAATTTTTTTTGAAATTGTAACAATTAGAGTGACTAAATTTGGCCCAAATAGCTTTGTTGTCCACAAAAAATTATTAAGCTACATGGTCACTTGGTAAATTTGCGTTTAGTATACTATCACCACCTGATGACTTAAGATATTTTAATATTGAAAAGTATGTAAACATGGAATTTATATCACCCATCTTATACAGCTCTTTCTATACTTCCTTTTATTAGAACTTTATAATCACATTACCTATACTGTACGAAAGCTATGTTTTTATATAAAACGACTGCTAAGCTGAGTATACATATGCTCAACTATTGTGCATTTTTATATATTTTTAAAGAACTTTTTTCATCTCTTTTTTACTTTCTTTCATATGAAATAAAATTCCATTTTTTTATGTTTTTTATTTTTATTGTTGATCCAATATATGCGCTCGTAACATTTCAAAATGTCTATTCTACTGTTGGCAGTTAGGTAGGTACTTATATAGCATTTCATGGTTATGACTCTCTTTTGTTCTACCGGATAACATTTTTCTTTTATTTATTCTTTTTCAATTTCTAGTCTTCCATCATCATTATTTTTTGTAAAAGAAAAAGTCTTTTCTGCTCTTTTTATTTGTTTTCGTATTGTTTTATCAACTGTTTTATGTTATGTTTTCCCTGATGAAGATGTTGTTGTGAATTTTCTATGTGGTTGCTAGTGAGGGGAATAAAATTTCTTGGAATTTATTGCTGTTTTTTATTGCTGTTCTTGTTGTTGCTGTTTTATCGAGTTAAGATTTATATGCATAAGCTTGTTAACCTTCCAACCTTCTGTGTATACGTGTCGTTTGTTTTAAATTTGACACTTTCTCTTGAAAGAACACAAATAATGGATGACAAACATATTCTTTGTACCTGTGATATTTTGCAACCTGAGCGGCAACATAAAGTTTAGTGGGTTTGCGAATCAAAAAAATATCACCGATTTTTAATCGATTCAAAATATATGTACGGTCGGAACAAAATTAGTCGACCTATTTCAAAAAGACAAAAATTACTTTGATAAAAAGTGCAACTTTAGAAACATATTTTGTAAATTGCAAGGTTACACTTTGGTGCCTTCAAAGACAAACGCTTTCATTAAGCTTGTAAACAGGGGAAAAATTTCTCACTGTTACGATATGCATCCATCGTCAGGCATAACAAGCCTTCGAGCATATTTTCTCTTTTTCTCTTACACGTACATATTCATACCAGAATTTGAAGATCCATTAGATTTCAGAAGTTACCCGATAATATATTTGATAGTGTATTTTTTATCTAAGCAAAATGACAAATTAAGTGTGATATACATTAACGTTATGATATAATGGCACTGTTTTCGAATTAAAGGTTTTTACCCGACAAGCGGGGCACCCAGCGAATAAACCGTATTCGAGTACACTGAATCCAGTGCTGCTAACTTTTTTGCTAGGTTAGCTCTTGTTTTCGAAATATACCGTTATTTCGTTATGGAAGAGATTGCACAACATATATTCGCGTAACTCAAAAGCAGTTTAGTTTATTGAACAAACTAATAAACAGAAACTCCGCAATAAATTTACGACATTTATTTAATGCGCCCCGTCGTTTTAGAAATATAAATATTTTTTTGGCAAAAGAACAGTGGGATCACATTTCTACGTAATTACGTACGTATGATTGTGTTTTATAAGAGAAGCAGATGTATCACTCATACGTACGTACTCGTATTTACGTAATATGTAATGTGATCCCACTGTTCTAAAATATGTAAACTTAAAGTGCGAAAGCACAGTATACATAAACATTTGTGTGAGAAAAAAATGAATTTTTTCTTGCAGTGTGGTCTGGGAGACAGACTTCCAAAATACTATCACACGCAGAAACGGCTACGGCAACCAACAAAGTGCTATTGCATGAACATCCACCGCAGATGCGTGACCTAGCTGACACGATAGGCATTTCAAAAAATATGCTATAGATATCATCTCAGTAGGATACGTTTCCTGCATGAGACAGAGCGCCGGCTCTGTCTAAGGGTGAATGAAAGAGTGTACATTTAGTGCATCTGAGTTGCGTTGACTAGGACCATATTGCATATAGTTTTTAATCGAAGCGGATCAGTTTTACTCCCTTTGGCATTTTACCCGACTTTAATTGGAGGGCGGAGAAATTTCTATTGAAGAGTAATTGAGTGAGATAGTACCAATGAACAGTTCTGTTTAACTGGAAATCACTTGAGATTGGGGTCGCACTGTTAATTGTGTAGTGGTGATCATATACATTTGTCGTGAAGGAAAGTGTTAATTCATCAAGGCCATGTATTAACATCAGAGATTAGCTATGAATACTGAAAACATGAGTATACTCGAATCATGATTCGAAATTTCTTACACTCATACTCATTCATTTGTACTCTAAGGCTTGAAGTACTTATAATACTCATACTTATCAACATTTATGGTGCTATTGATTCATACTCATCTGAAATGATTGTGTAGACGATGCAATATGAGTATGATTCGAATATGAGGTTGTGTGTTTGCCGCGGTTCTTCTCAGTTTTTTATTTTTCTTTTGAACAATATTGCTTGCTTGCTACTTGATGAGTACTATTCGAATGAGTTAAATGAATCGAATCATTTATGAATATTATGAAAATTTCCTGATAAATAAATGAATGTTATGAGTATGAATACGATGTTTAATTCATACTCATTGGTATTTGTACTTATGAACCAAAGTTTATTATAAGTATGACTGAGTATGAGTAGTTGAATTTAAATTATGTGTACTCACTTATACCTATAAATTCATGAGTGAGTATGAGTAGCGAATAGTCATTCATTGCTGATCTCTGGTTCACATGCATCCACTATTGCAATAGCCAAAATCAATGAATTAAACTTCGAACTGATTTATTTACCTTCCTTGTCACTGATGGCTTGATTAAAGAGCTAGACGGTAATGATCCTTCTAAATATCGCTCGTAAAAGTGTGTCGAACTAAAAGTAGATTATATATTGAGAAAAATATAATTTGTTTTCCAATTTTTAGAACAATCCTTAACTTAATTTTTATTTAATTAAATGACCTTCAATTATTCCTTCTTTGCATCTTTAATAAAAAATTTAATTTAATTTTTTTTTTTTAAGAAAATACTACATGATTGAGTTTCTCTTTTTTCATTTTTCTTCAGTGTCTATCTATTTTAAATGGACTTGCTTGTGTGATAACAATTTTTCATACATATTTTTTTTCTTTTTTGATATTCTATGCCAGTGTTTTTTACAGTCTCTGTCATCCACTATAAACCCCATAGAGAATGGGGTCTTTCTTCTAGCAATTTTTGAAGTTTCTTTTTTAAGACTTAAATTTAATAACTTTTTTCCTTTTTTTATACTTTTCTTTGCAGAGTCCGTGTGGAATATTACGTTAATGAAAATACATTCAAAGAAAGACTGCAACTCTACTTCATTAAGAATCAGAGATCAAGTAAGTGATGATGAACTGAAGATGAAAAAATTACAAAAAAATTTTTAAACAAATATTTTATTTAAGCATTTAAGTCTTCTCCTTAAAATAAAATTAAGAATTTAATCCCCCTTGGGATCAATAAAAAATAAAAAATTTCTATAAAGACTTTCTTTAACAAGCTTTTATAAAAATCTGAAGTGCTTCTTAATGAATTAAGGTTTTAATCTCTTACCATATTATACATATTATGGGGATATATAATGCAATATAAATCCGTTTTATTCAGAGAATTAAGAACCTTTAAGAATAACAGGTCTTCCATGATATTATCTGCAACTTTCTAGGGACCTCAGAATTTGGCTACCATCCCTTCATTTCATTCATCAAGTAGTATAGGTGCTATCCTTATTCTAAAAGGGTCCAGTAGTTACACCCCATCCAAGCCAACTCGTTGGCGCATATATCATATTGTTACGAAAATAAAAATGCCTAAAAAGAAAACACACCACATCAGTGCCTTTGGGACTGTATTGTGGGATTTTGGTCTAAGGATTTGTGTCAAGGTTGTTAATGTGTGATTCTGGTAATGCTGTACTGATTTGTGTATTTGGCGGCATTGCCAATTCGAATATCTTTAAGTAACACAATATAACATGTTTGAAATTAACGGACATAAAATAAATGATTTGAGAGCGTTTGAGACATTTGCGGAACTTTCCAAACTATAAGCAATTAGGTACATAAGGAGGCTGCTTTACCTACGTCGATATAGTTATCGTTTTGCAGTGATAAAGTAAAAGCGTGTTTAGGCGTAAATAAAAGTGTTGTATAAGCGAATATTAAGTGCAAGATAAATAAGTTGATGTATTAAGATAAAGTGTATAAAGTTAAAGTGAGGAAATAAAAACTGTAAAACAACAACAATGTGGTACTAATTTTATTCTGTGGCAAATAAAAACAGAACTTAAACGTTTTAAAAAAATTAAAACGTAACAATATATGGCCTTGTTACGTTCAGCTATAAAATCTGGAACTCCTTCAATAGTTTGCATCTCAATGTGAAGAACGATACAAAACTTTGAAACCTCAGTTTCATACATCATTTGAGAGATATTCAAGTACTCATGTTTGTATCCGCCTACAATTTTATCAGTTCATTCAATATAGGTCTCTTGAGATTGTATAATTTTTAGTTGGGTATAGGTGTTCGAAAAAGTTTGGTTAAGAAATTGATCAAAAATTAATCACCTTTTTCCTAAATTTGAAACATGCTTTAGTACCCTAATATATGCAGTTTTGATCGTTAACATTTATAGTTTTCAGTGCCGAACTTCTGTGTTTTCTGAGGGAAAAACTAATCCAATTTTATACCATTAAGAGCGTTCTGCACAGATCGAAAAAAATGATAAACTGAAGTTATAGGGAACCCAGTGGGTGGCGTGGTGTGCAACAAGGTCCGAATCCCAGTAGAGGACATGAAAAAGAAATTTATTTACGGTTACAAATGTTTAATTAAGAGACTTCTCCCTTCTGACAAATCCCCCCCTGACCTTCCAGCCTAACTCTAGCGATGTTGACAAACATCAGAAGAAAGACCAGAAGAAAAAGTTACCTACTGGGAAAAAATTATAATGCTAAGGATCACCACCACCTAACAAGAATCTTCATCACTTCACACAATCATAAGGAGCGAGCTACAGTAGATTAATCATCAAGTAGATGAATCATCAGCATGAAAATTATTTTAATCGCTGAAACTGGAACAGAGCAATAGATGTTTTGTGGAAAAGTCGTTATGCACCCTAGAGGAATGACGGAAAAAAAATATAGTTTCACCATGTTGTAAAAGCTCGTAATGCACAAATCCCTACCAAACCCACCATACACATCGCATTACCATTTTTGGTGTCAATCCTGGCTTTGCCACCGTTTGTGAAGACTTGCTTCGTCTGTGAGCTTTTTCGCACATAACTCTCGAATGTGATTCACTTTTCATCGTCGATGCTCCCAAATGCAGTTTACCCAGTGGATTATTATGAATGTGATCATAAATTTTTATCAGGTGTTTGTCTCTGCTAAATATGTTTATTTGATTTCTTAACGTTTTTTCAATTTCTAAATCACAACATACCGGAAAGTAACAAAACAAAAAATAATATTAACCGTGAATCTAACACAGATAACGCTTTCCCGAGTTCCGTTAGTTTTTCATTCTCTTTAAATGAAGGTGTGTGTGAGGTAAGAATAGACGCTTTTTGTTTTTTCTATAAAGGAAAATAGTAATGTTGTTTAGTATACAACAAACGCTCATTTCATACCGGTACACCTGACAATTTTAAACTTCAAAAATACTTTTCTCATTACAATTTTCATTTTTAGTATAAAACATTAATATTTTATTCTTACATCACGCACACCTTCATTTTTAAAGAGTGCAAAACTAATGGAGCTCAGAAAGGCGTTATCTTTTTTATTGGATTGATAAATAATAACAAGAAAAGGAAAATGAACCATTAAAACAAATTACAGGTTTGTCATGTGAACGCAGTATTTCGTATAAGTAATTCAAACAGCGAATAATAAATTTCAAAGTCTCGTGTGAACATACCATTAGTCAAGCTTGCCTCACTATTATTTCCTTATTTGTTTCTCAATGAAAAATATCTTTAATAATCCAAAGCTCTCAAGCAACATTTAACTTTCGCTACATTTCTATTTCTTTTAAATGTATTTAAGACCTTAGAGGCTATAACATCGTTAGCCATAATCTATTTTAGTCCAAATATGTTTTTCTTACATTTTTTCTTTCTTCCAAACTAATTAGAGGTAGGAAAACCTAATTTTCGATTTTTTAGCTCCAGGATACTTGTAACAGTTGTATTGCGGTTTCTTTTCCTTTTTGCCAATCATGTTTGGACAAATATTTGTAAGAATTTTGTTTGAAACAACCGTAATAAAGATAGAGGGGTTGGGTATAACAAGGCACGTGTAGGTCAAAGAATAAAGTTGAACTAATTAAGCGAAACAACGCCTGACATACGTATGTGGAAAAGAGTCTTTAAATGATACTTGAGAAATATCAAACAATAGACGAATTAAAGCATTTGCACAAAGAATAGAATATTAATTAAATTCCTTTTTTCATATTTTTGAAATATTTTTAAAACTTATAAATGGTTTTGCATTAAGTATACTCGTATCAACCTACCACTCCTTGATTGTCTGCCTTTGGACAACTTTTATTTGGCTTTTGGTTTTCTGGTTATTTTGTTTAATGGCATCGTAATGGCATTGTATCATCTTTAGTGTTTATACACTTGTTTGTTAAAGCAAATGATTAACTGTTTTCAGCAGAAACATTTCAGAGAATTGAAATAAATCAACAAATTAATGGACACGATATGTGAATGAATATGAATAATGCTATTCAGAGAACCAAACGCCTCTAGTTGTTAAATAAGTTTTTACTTAAATTACACGTGTCTACCTGCTTAAAAAATTTTCGTCTTTAAAGTTGAAGGCTTTAACTTAAGCAGCAGATTAATGTTTTTGAAATAACTTGAGAAAATTTAAAACTTGACTAGTTTTGGTTGATATTTACACATTATCTTCAGTACTTTTCAAAGAAATGATTTCAGGATTAAAGTAAATAACTAATTTATTCAAACATTGATGAGGATTCATCTGGCTCTTATTGACAGAATTATAGATTTTTAATTAGGACTAAGCCCCTTTTGGCGATCTATTGCAATCAAATTAAAATAGGCAACAGACAAAGGACTTGGTTCCTCGACCAGGACACGTTATAACCGTTGAAAAAATTTACTTGTTGAATTGTGTATGTATCAGTACAAGGACAGTACGAAATGTTCTTATTCTAACATAGTAATGGCGGCATAAACAGCAAAAAGCTTTGTCTAATGGAGACTTCCATTCGTCAAACGAACACATGTTAAATTTCATTTAGATCTGTCAACTCATTGGCATAGTAACAGGTGTTCAAAACAGGCGCTTCAGTAATTTTTTTATATTTTGTTTATGGAAAATTTATAAATTCGTGATATGCTTAAATATTTACGTAAGAAAAGTTTCTTGGGACAAGAAATTCATAATGATATGGTGAATGCACTTTCATATGCAACCAGTTTTAAAGATGAACTACATAGTGGACGTTCAAAAACTTAAAAACCGCCAAAAATTATAGCTTAAGTGCATGATATTGTTACGAAAATAAAAATGCCTAAAAATAAAATACACCACATAAGCGCCTTTAAAACTGTATTGTGGGATTTTGGTATATCTGGTATTAATGTGTCACTCTGTCAATGCCGTACTTATTTGTGTATTTGGCAGCACCATCTTTTGGCAACACAATTTTATATGTTTAAAGTCAGCGGATACAAAATAGAAAATATGAGAGCGTTTGAGACATTTCCGGAACTTTCCAAACTGTAGGCAATAATTATATAGTTATCGTTTTACTGTCATAAAATAAGGTCGTTTTTAGGCGTAAGTAAAAGTGTTGTATAAACGAGTATTGATTGCAAGAAAAATAAGTTGCTGTATTAAGATAAACTGTATAAAGATATAGTGAGGAAATAAAAGTGTGAAACAACAACGCAAATTAAAAGAACTCAAAGGTTTTAAAAAGGTTAAAACGTAATAATATGGTATTAGAGGAACGATGGGTGAAAGTGCGTGAATGATGTAAAGCCATAGGCATCTCAAATGATCGAGTGCATTTTATTTTGAAAAACTATCTGCAGGATGGGTGCTGCATTTGTTAACAGTTGACCAAAAACGCATTCGAATGAAAATTTCTCAAGCTTGTTTGGATCGATTTAAGCGAAATAAAATGAATTTTAAGCATCACTTCATAACTGTTCATTAAACATGGATCCAACCTACACATCAGCGACAAAATAACAATCAAAACAATCCACTGAAGCTAGTGGAAGTGTACTAAAGAAGGCAAAAACAGTTCAATCGCCTGGTAAGGTCATTGCAACGGTTTTCTGGGATTATAAAGCTATTTTTTTAACCGGCTATATTAAATAGGAAGAAACAATAAATTCGAAATATTATTTTAACCTTTGGAATCACTTAAATTTGAAAGTTCGAGAAAAAATTCCATGCATTAAGGTACGAATTGCTTGACCACCATCTGACTTCTTCCTGTTTCCAAATCTAAATCAATTTCTTAGCGAATTTAACAGGACGATTTCACATATCCTACAGCTACAAGGAATTTATAATTTCACAAAAATATATGCCCTTAACTGGCCACCCCTATCATGCGACTTAACACTGCTATATTATTATTATTATACTTCTTTTTTGTGATTACTCGTATGTGACAGAGCTTATCGCAGCCATTTTATTGAAATGTTATTAACAAAATTTTGAAAAAGAAACGACATCTGTATATGTGCTCGATCTGCCCGATATAATATTTCATTTCGTAATTTCCAAACCTGCTGTCATTTTATCCATAATAGCAAATTACTTTTAGATCGGCAATTCTTTGCTAAAAATTATACGTACTTTTGAAAAAGAATGAAATGTCCTAAAATTTTAGGACAGACTGCTTTAATATAATAAATTTTGAGTTTTTAAACAAACGAAACTTATGTACAAGGTGTCCGCCGGGAAGGTACACTACTTTGTTTGTTTATAATTTCTGAGTATGTGAAAGAGAATGGGTCTTATATTGATAAATATTTTATTTTATGTCGTCCATTATGTATGGAATACAATATCAGATAAATGCACGCCTCTGTTAGCCTCACAAATGCGAGCCATTTTGAGCACATTTTTCCTTACATTCTCACACATTTCACGGGGTATTTCATTAATTTCGTCACGAATATTTTGTTTGAGTTGCTCCAGCGTTTTTGGTTTGTTTGCATAAACCTTGCTTTTCAGATATCCCCACAAAAAGAAGTCCGGAGCAGTCCATTCCTTGAAATAATTTGTCTTAGAAAGAAGTCTCGCAGTAATTCCATTGTAATCCTGGCTGTATGCAATGTGGCACCGTCTTGTTGAAACCACATGTTAGTCAAGCCCAAAGCATGCAGTTATGGCGTTAAAAAGTTTTCAATCATATCACGATATCGCTCCACATTGACAGTTACCGTTATGCCGTTTTCAGTTTCAGAGAAGTAAGGTCCAATGATTCCTCCTGACTAATGAATGCAAAGGACTGTTGAATAATTTGACGGTTTTGCATTGCCCAGAACCGACTATTCTGTTAATTCACATAACCATTCAAATGAAACTGAAATATCACGTAACTTTCTCATCGTCACAGTAATCATTGATTGATTTTAATAAAATGTTTTAACAATTAAAACACGTTGGTTTACTGAATATTTTGCCATAATAAATCTGCCACATTTCTACTTCACGTCTGCCAAATATAAACTGTCAAGACTAATGTTTACCAAAATGGCGGCAAAACGAATTAGTATACCTTCGCGACGGACACCCTGTATTAAATGAAAGCGATGTAAACCAATTTATTTTTACTTTTATTAAATTGTAAAAACATGAGTAAGATGAAGTGGTTCACACCAAGTGAATCAATATTTGTTATTTAAAAAAACATATTATATGTGCTTTTAAGTCCACCTACTAACTACCATATTTGACCTGACCTTTCATGTGCAATTTTAATGAAATTGTATATAAAATAACACAAATTATTTAAATTTACTTTAAAATGTTTTTCTATTAATGTGTGTTATCTATAGTTATTCTATAACTCATACACATTTTATCCCCATTCAATGTTTAGTTACGTATGAGTCATATTTCATTAATAAATAAACAATATTACTCATACGCCAGCGGGCACACAAACATATGAGTAGATAGACAGATGTAGTACATAGGTAGGAAAGAAAACATAGCATAGCTTAGGGCAAATATTAATTTTTATTACCAAAAATAATGTTGATGGTTAAACTTCAAATATTTATTATCAAACACATTATCTAATCGTGTATGTATGTGTTCTGATGTATTATTTAAGTTCCAAATATTACACAAACTCTAAACTCTCATGTTTATAGGAAATATAAATTAATTATTTTCTTATTATATGGACATTTATCAATATTAATAGATATTTGTTGGAGAAAATTGAAATTGAAATTTTATGTATAAAACGAAATTGTATGGCCGGAAATACTCGTATAATGAAATTTTTAAGTGGGAAATTAAATAACAGGCTTAAATACAAAATTATTTATATTTAAATTTCTTTTTACTAAATTCTACACGTTTGCGAATTTTTAATGAGGTTTAAATAACATGCGAAAATTTTCCTCATTAATGAAAATCATTTTGAACTTTTTTTCGTAATAAAGCATCATTGGACATTAAGGACAATTTTCTAGTTTTTGTATTTCCAGCGTAGTAACTTTTAAGCAACAAGGTCTCTGCTAGCTGTTATCCATTTCAGGACTATTATTGAGCAACCAACGTCTGATAGCTAGTTTTTAACAAGCATTTAAAGAGAACAACTTTTTACATTTTAGGAAAAGATAGGCTTTTTTCCGCCAAATAATTTATTTATTTATTTATTTTTTTTTTTTTTTTTTTGAAAATGCCATAAAAAACTACTGAATATTTTCTCAAATTTCTTTTTTTATTCGAAAGTACAATCTTTCCGGTTAATAATGGAAAATAATTTCATTCAAATGGCTGCCTTGGCTGGCAATGTAGTCCAATTTTTAAGCACATTATCGATTGTGTGCAGCTGTATTTCACCAATGGCTTCACGAATATTGTCCTTTAAAGCGTCAGTTGTCTCTGGCTTGTTGGCGTAACACTTATCCTTGACGGCACCCTACAAATAATAGTCCAACGGTGTCAAATCGCAGCTCTGCGGCTGATAAAGCGATCTTCAAAAACAGGGCGCAAAACATCGAGTGTAGCTTCGGCTGTGTGGCATGTGGCACGTAGCGCCGTCCTGTTGAAACCAATGTTGCCAATATCCTCCTCTTTAATTTTTGTGAACAAAAATTCGTTCAACATGGCCCGATAACGATCGCCATTGACTGTAACGGCCACTCCTTGCTCATTTTCGAAGAAAAATGGCCCAATTGTGCCTCTGGACCAAAATCCGCACCAAACAGTGACTCGTCTTGGGTGTATCGGCTTTTCAATGTATACGTGTGAGTTTTCTGTGCCACAAATGCGACAATTTTGCTTGTTTGCATACCCGCCAAGATCAAAATGAGCTTCATCTGAAAAGATGATTTTTTTTTTTTTTTTTTGCAAAATCGGCTTTTTCTATAAGTCGATCGCAGGCCCAGTTTCCCAGCGTTTTTCAAGGGTATACACAACCATATTCGTTCAGCGGAAGGAAAAAACTAATTATCTATCAAATCAGACATGAGCTAAGTGTTACCATTCACGAAATAAGCACTAGTTGGAAAAAAAATGTTAGATGGCGGACCCTTTACTATGAGGTGTCCGCGGCATTATATTTTATGTTTAAAATTGTTTGAATTTGATCCACTACGACCTTAAAAATTACACTAAGCCTTTAGGTTTCCATGTCACCCTAGAAATAGCCGATAAGATCCAAAGATATCAACATTGGAAGTGGTTGCCGAGAAATAATATAAATAGCATATGAGCATTTTTAATATTGGCTAGCTCTACCTATCCTGCTTTGCCCGAGAATCTATTTACGAACAGTAGTGGCCAGCTATTTGGAAACAACATTTATTTGTTTACTGTTGTTCAAAATTCTTTGGGCACAAATCAAAAATCATGAATTTTTTAAGTTTTGTTTGCTTCTATTAAAATGTTCTTTTTTCTTATATCAGAAAATTAAAGAAAACGCTAAATTTATCATTAAATTTAATTTTCCAATTTTATTGGAAAACTTTTATTAACGAAAAAAGTCGAATTCGCCTTAAATTTTATTACTTCAAAATTTTCTTTTAATATTAGAATCACTTAATTTTCATCTACTTAAAAAGAGGTCACCTGTATTAAGAAAGAGACTATTTATTTTAAATTTAAATTGTGAATATTTATATATAATTATTAATTAATATTAATAAATGAAAGTCAACTGATTTCAAAGATAAATCTATTACTTTACATAATTGCTTACTATATCCTAAGTCTAAACCTAAATCTACTCTAAAAATATACTTGCCTTACTTACCATAAAAGCCAATGGATTAAAATTGTGAATTTTAATTGTTATAACGTGAATTGAAAAAACTTGCTTCATTGTATTAGCAAATTAATCTCCACAATTAAGGTAACTATCCCTAAGCAGTTTAGATAGAAAAGAGTAATAGTTAATACACTAATTTTTCTCTTCTATTCCAACTCAACACCTCACGCTATATATGCTTGATAAGCAAACTTAACTGATAAACCTTTTTTTATGAAATTGGCTTCGGTATTTACCATCCTATACCAAAATTCACAAAAGCAAGTTTGTTTAAAGGATAGCCCAGAAGGGTTATTTTCAACTGTCTAAGAGTGATTATTAATTGACTTAAGGCCTCAAAAGCAAACGACTTATAATAGATGCCACGTCTACTTATCTGATGACTTGTATGTGCTGCGAACTCATTTATACTAAAATCAGAAACGTCCACTTTAATCGTTCTCAAGATTTACGAAAATCAATCTTTACTTTTTATTGGAGGTACCATGCCCATTTTTCCAATCCCTTTTATATTTGCTGCAGAACTTAGAATATGCACACTAAATCGACGCACCAAATCTTATTCAAATACCTTGAACAATATTCGTTGTTGAAAATTTTTTGACATTTTTTTTCCTTAAGCCTTTGCATAGGAATTACGAACAAAATCACAGTAGGAAGTACCCAATTTGGTTTAGTGGGTTTTAAGTTTTACGAATCCTAACAAACCACAGCAAAAATGATCTCACTTATCAAGAACATATGTATAGAGGCTATGAAAAAATTTTAAAAATTGAACTACGAGCTACTACCACAGCCATCACACTCTCTGGATTTAGCCTTAAATTTCTATTTCAAAATATACAAAAACAAATTTCATATAAATAATGCAAAACCTCACCTAAGTGATTTACTAAATAAGCCTCTAAATTTTGAAATAGAAAATAGAGGCTAAATCTACAAATTGTATAAAGATAACGCAACGCTTCACCTAAGTGATTTACAAAATAAACCCCATAAAGGAATGGCTAGGTAATAAGAAATTAAGGTCAAATAAAGAGCCACTAACCTGCAACTTTAACTGGCAAATACAACTACACAGTTTTTACTTTAACTGTAAAATATTTACTTTAACTTTACACATTTTGGCTCAGCTTTACAGTTTTTGCTTTTAATATATAGTTTTTACTCATAGAGTACAGTTTCTGCTCTAACTACAATATATAGTTTTTGTTTTAGCTCATCAGTTTTTGATGCAACTATGCAGTTTTTGCTTCAATCAACTATGCAGTTTTTGCTTTTATTGTACAATGTTTGTTTTAACTGTCACTATTTGTCTTACTCTATACACAATTTGTTTTAACTCCACATTTTTTACCTTAACTGTGCAATTTTAGTTAAACAATATGTGCTTTAACTGTAGCAGTTTAAACAATATGTGCTTTAACTGTACAATTTTCACCTTAACTATAGTTTTTGCTTTTACTGTACAGTTTTTGCTTTTAATGTATTGTTCTTATTTTTACTGTGCAATTTTTTCTCCAACTGTACACTTATTGCCTTCAACTGTTCAGTTTTTGCTTTATCTATCCAGTTTTTATTCTAACTATACAGTTTTTGCTTTTAATATAT
This sequence comes from Wohlfahrtia magnifica, assembly GCA_023159175.1. NCBI lineage: Eukaryota > Metazoa > Arthropoda > Insecta > Diptera > Sarcophagidae > Wohlfahrtia > Wohlfahrtia magnifica. Next base: position 402,628 of record JAKWBJ010000173.1, on the reverse strand, counting down.
AGTTCTTACTCACACTGTACAGTTTCTGCTCTAACTACAATATATAGTTTTTGTTTTAATTATTCAGTTTATGCTGTAACTATACAGTTTTTGCTTCAATCGTACAGTTTTTGCTTTTATTGTACAATGTTTATTTTAACTCTCACTATTTGTTTTCACTCAACATTATTTAACTTAACTGTACAATTTTTTTTCAGTTTGAACAATATATGCATTAAATGTACAATTATCACCTTAACTATAGTTTTTGCTTTTACTGTACAGTTTTTGCTTTTAATGTATAGTTCTTACTTTTACTGTACAGTTTTTGCTCCAACTGTATACTTATTGCCTTCAATTGTTCAGATTTTACTCTAACTATACAGTTTTTAATTTAACTATACAGTTTTTGCTTTTACTGCATAATTACTACACATTAGAGCAGTTTCTGCTCTAACTGCAACATAACTTTCTGTTTATCTGTTCGGTTTTTGCTCTAATTGTACAAGTTTTGATCAAACTATGCAGTTTTTGCTTCAATCGCTTTTTACTGTACAATGTTTGTTTTAACTGTACACTATTTGTTCTAATTGTGTACTTTTTTCCTTAACGGTTCTGTTTTTGTTTTTTGCTTTAACTGTACATTTTTTACTTTCACCGCACAATAACTTAACTGTATAGGTTTTGATATAATTGTACAGTTTGTCTTTTAATGTACAGTTTAAAGTTTTCTGTACAGTTTTGCTCTAACTGTTTTTGCTCCAATTGTACAGTTTACATTGTTTGCTTTCGTGTACAGTATTTGTTTTAAGTGTACACTTTTTACCTTAAATGTCAAATTTTGCCTTTATCATCCAATAGTTACTTCCACTATACCCTAATAACTTCAACCGTATACTTTTTGCTCTTACTGCACAGTTATTGCTTTTAGTTTTTGCTTTAAGTCATTAGTTTTTGCTTTTAGTGCATAATTTTTGCACTAACTGTGCAATAAAGTTTTGGCTCTAATTATACAATTTTTGCTTTGATAGTTCGAATTATGCTTTAACTATACAGTTTTTATTCAAACTGCACAGCTTTTGCTTCAAATACCTTAACTGTGTAGTTTTTGTCAGTTGAAACATTACGTATGTGTGTAGGTATTTCAATCTCGGTGCATTTCCACTGCGCATATTAATCGAGACAATTAAAATTTGTGTATTATTAAACGTACAGTTGTCAGTTGATTTTATATAGAGCAAGAGTGCATACCATGTTGAATAAGCAAGTGAATTTATGGAAAGCAAACTGATCGAACAAACCGTATTTGCCTTAGTTCAGAGTTAAAATTTAACTTAAAATAGTATTTTAAAGATTGTTTTTTGTAATTTTGCATAATAATTTTCTTTCTCTTCTTTTCTCTTTTTCAACACTCCTTGCAGGTTTACGAATTCGTATTGCTGATTTATTTTTTAAATTATTAGCTTGTGTTTTGTACATTTTACGTGTGATAACGGATACAAATCCAACATATGCCACATGGTAAGTACTTCTCCCGACCAAAAAAAAACAAGAACTATACCAACAAGCGGTCAAAACACACACCAATAATTATTAAAAAATAAATCATAATCATTCTCTATTTTCTCTTTGTGCCGCAATTCATTCTTTCATTCAATTAATAAAGTTATGGCTGTAATATTAGCAATAAAACAGAATTTTTAGTATCGGCCGAATTGACCGAAGAGGAATTTCAAGAGAATCCCATTATCAACTGGGAGGCGATATTGTGGGTTAATCGTCCCACTGTATTATGGGCTGTACAATTAATTTTAGCATTAGTATCACTAACAGAAGCTGTACTATTAACATATCTTGGCTATAAGGTGAGTATTATAAATACTAAAGGTACACACCGCACACCACACTACATTTTGCAAAAAGAATAACAGTTAACTGTTATATGTGTGTGGGTGGGTGTTTGTGTTTGTGACAGGATATCCATAAATATTGGTTTTCTGTTTGTTTTTTTGTATATGTATTGACATACGTTTATCAGAGATAGAAAGATTCTCATCTCAGTCTTTCTCTCTCTCTCTCTCTCTATTTGTTCAATTTTAATTGTTTTTCTTTAATTTATTTTCATGTCCCTCTCTTTCTCCCCCTCTGTATCTCTCTCTCTCTTTCTTTTATATTTGTTTTTACAATGGATTGTTCTTCTATTTTTCGTTTTTTATTTTTTTCCATTTTATTATGTTATCTAGGGAAATATATGGCAACAGATTCTGTCATTTCATTTTATATTAGAATTAATTACGACAATACCTTTTGCTTTAACGGTAAGTTATGAAGACATAAAAGCCTAAAAGAATGCTTTAATATTTTGGTTTGCAATATTTCTATTTTTCTATATTTAGATATTATGGCCGCCTTTAAGAAATCTATTTATACCGATATTCCTAAATTGCTGGTTAGCAAAACGTTCTCTCGAGAACATGTTCGTAAGTATTACGCTGTGTATTAAAGGGATTTTATTTCATTTTTTTTTTGCGATTTTGTAAAATATCGAAATTTGTTTTCATTGTCTTGTTTACATTTTTTAATTATAGAACGATTTACATCGTGCCATGCAAAAATCACAGTCCGCCTTGTCACAACAATTGACAATATTGTCAGCCACCCTGTTGTGTTTAGTATTTACAAGGTGAGTAGATCTACTGCATTAAAAAGAATAAAAGTATTACTCGTAATAAAGAAAAAGACATTACAGAGGAAATTATATGAAAATTTATGCACTTTTCGAGAGGACAAAAGGTGGTTTAGAAAGATATTTTTACATTTCTTTTTACTGCAAATGAAATAAAATAATTTTTTTTGTCTACCCTATTTCAGAGCAACAAAACTTCTTTATTGTTGTTAATAAAACTTGAACTTTTCAGAACTTAACTAAAAAGAGCTTTAGGAAGCTCTAGCATGATCATAAACCTCTTCCTCCATCAGTGAACTCAAGAACCTTCGTTAATTTTTACATTTAAATACAGTACTGCTTGTGTGTGTAATGTATCAGATATAGTTGTTGCTTTTTGTGTATTCAGTAGTTAAACCACACACAACGGCTTAAGTTTATTGTTATAATGTGGCGAATATGTATTCTTCCTTTACATATGTATATAAAGTATCGTACAGCATTGTTTTTATTTGAATTCACAGAAACTTGTAGGTGGAACGGAGCCCTAAAGTACCTTAAAATGAATCCCAAATTCATTTGAAGCAATCTTATTGCTGTACTAATCGTTTGCATTTGACTAAAATATAAAAAAGGAGAGACGCTTGAATTGTAATTAACGGACACATTGTCTGGTTATACTTAGTCAAGAGTTAAAGTCTTTCTAGTCCTCTGCTGCATCATTGTTTGCAAAACAACTCCAATAGTACTCAACAACTGTCTAGAAATCGAAATTTCTACTGTTTCCACTGCTCTGTTTATCAAAAAATAACCATCTAGTCAGATCAAGAAATAAGTAGCCAAAGCCCCAAACGTACTCTCACTGACTTGATATAGGTTCAATTCAGTTTTCCCGCTTGTAAGGACAATAGATCCTCAGTAGACCAACTCTACGGATCCTCAGTAGAGCAACTCTGAAGCCAATAGTTTTTACAAAGGCGTGGCCCTTTTCTAATGGCCTTGTTCTAGAATCTTCTCCGATCAAACAAGGGCCGCCTTAAGTCGTCAAATGCCGGATAAAAACAAATAAAGTCTTTAGTAGACTTTTGCCCGTCCTCTTCAGCATTAGAGCTTTCGTAAAAATTTTTAAACTAGATTTTCACCATTTATACTTTTATATCAAGAGACCAAATGAGCAATTACAACACTTGTCTTGTTCTTCAGCAAACCAAGTTTATTCATATCTTTTTGGATTCGTAGCAGGTATATTCATTTAGTCACCTTTTTCGCTTTGATTTGTTCTTTCCAAGAGAGACTCAAAAGCCTATAGCCTATAGCAGGTACATCCACTATGTATTAAAACTAAAAGTCGACTGTTCAAAATTCATGAGAAATTTTCGCTGTACAGTGTATACTTTTTAAGGATCTTATGGCCGCCTTGGTATTAGTTAATCAGCAGATATGTGAGTGGCGTGGTGTAGAGGTTGGAGTACTCGCATACAACACAGGGGGACAAGGTTCGAAGCCCCATCAGAGGACATGACGAAAACAATTTAATTTTGGTTGTGAGTGTTTAATTAAGAAACTTCAACTCGCAGCAGAAGCAGTGGAGCTGATACTATATTTCAGCCTACCTCTGGGGGCGATGACAAACATCACACAAATAATCAGGAGAAAACGCCATATACTGGAAAAAGTATTACTGCTTAATAAGGATCACACAACCACACCACGAGGCGTCCTACTGACCTAATCATCTTCTTAGTTTGCAAAATCAACTCATTAAAACTGAAACTGAAACAAGGCAATGGTGTTTTTTGAAAAGCCATATGGCGCAATATCTCATACTTCTGAATATACTGACCCGCAAACTTTAGGGCTGTAATTTTAAAATATTTTTCCAAATATTTTGTATCGATTTGAGAAAGATGGTTTTACTGTTCAAAAATAGTGATTATAACATGAAAGAAATGAACAGCCAAAACAGTTCAATTTTAAAAAATTAGAGGCATTACCTTGTGAAGATCGTTGTCTAACTGAAGAATAACTTGCAAAAACATAGCGAACTACTTAAGCATTGATTTTAATAGTATGTTTTTCATTCATAATTTAATCCCTAATTATGAACTAAATTATATAATTCCCCATACAAAATTTTGAGAGCGAAATTTGATACCACAAATTTATTAAATTTACCTTCCTAGAGTATGCATATACAATTGAGATTAAATTTTATCTATTCAGTTTGTTTATCTGTAAATCAGGTGTAAACGACAAAAACTTTCAGTGTGAACGAGGGTGATTTATGTAAGTAATTCAAACAGCAAACAATGTAATTCAAAGTGTCATGTAATCATGCTATAACACATTTCCCTGGAACACGATTCATTCAAAAGCAAGGACATTAGGTACCAAACGAATTAAGATCGAGACACGTCTAGGCACATCTGTAATACTGCTTTAACGTCATAAAAATAAATATTTTTTGTTGGCGATAAGAAAAGGAGCGATTAAGACAACTCGAAGCGCTAAAAATTGTATGTAAAGTTTGGACCCATAGCCGTTAATATCTAGGAGATCATAAGAAACCTATGTATTAGGAGGGATGAAAAAAATCACATCTATTGTAAGGGATCTCTACCGAATTCAATGAAGCTAGCACTGGTCGAAGAAAAAGAAGACGTCAAGCTTTGTCACACCCATTTTATAGTCAATATCAGTTAAGTTTCTTTTTATATTTAAAATTACGAAAATAGACCTTTAGTAGAGAAAGTGTCCCTTTTATATATTCCTTTTGTGTAGTAAATAGTTTGTGGTTAAAAAAAATTGGTTCAATTTCAACATTGTCTTCCGGAAAAACAAACAATATAATATCTAAGCTATTTAATCACTTCAATGCCTCTGGTCTGGTCAATTGTATTTATTTTTTTGATGCCGCTATACAGAGTTTTTATAATTCTTTTGTTGTTTTAATATTAATCTTGTTCTTCTTCTTTATTTTATATGTATAGTGTTTGTGGCATTCAACATTTTCAACGTGCTGGCCATCGTCATTTGAATTTATTTCAATCAACTTATTATGTAGTTGTCACCTTTTCAACAGTCGGTTACGGTGATTTTGTACCGGATATATGGCCTTCACAACTTTACATGGTCATCATGATCTGTGTGGCCTTAATTGTGCTACCAACACAGGTAAATTCATAATAATTTAAATGGTTATTAATATACGAAAACATAATGAAATTACTTTTAAAAGTAAATTTAATTAAGAAACATTATTTGTATGTAAATTAAAAGGTATGGGTATTTCCATAATAAAACATATCAAAGAAAATTTGTTTAAAAAAAATCTGTTATACAGTTTAAAAATTAATATCTATATAATTAATAGGCTAACATATTACTTTGTATCCTTTTTACACCCGTTCTACTACACCGATTTTGAAATGATAAAGCTTTTCCTCTGCAGATGTGCACAATGTTAATTTTATTTAAATCTGTCCAGTACTTTGGGAGTAAAACGACTATACAATTCTTACTAACACATGGAAAGAGAAAACATTTTTTTTTTTTTGTGTAACTACCCTGGCCAACTCGTACTAAATAGTGGCCAAATCACCAGTGCTAGTATTCAACTGTAAAGTTTCCTATACCATCTTAATGCACAAATTAGCATTACCAGTACCACTGGCTCTAGTCATGTAATAGTAAAGGGTCCGCCAAATACAAGCAAAATTGTCGCATTTGGGGCACAGAAAACCCGCACGCATACATTGAAAAGCCGATACACCCAAGACGAGTCACTGTTTGGTGTGGATTTTGATCCAGAGGCATAATTGGGCCATTTTTCTTCGAAAATGAGCAAAGAATGGCCGTTACAGTCAATGGTGATCGCTATCGGGCCATGTAGAACGAATTTTTGTTCACAAAAATTGAAGAGGAGGATATTAGCAACATTTGGTTTCAACAGGACGGCGCTACGTGCCACACAGCCGAAGCTACACTCGATGTTTTGCGCCCTGTTTTTGAAGATCGATGTCGTTTGGCCACCTCGGAGCTGCGATTTGACACCATTGGACTATTATTTGTGGGGTACCGTCAAAGATAAGTGTTACGCCAACAAGCCAGAGACAATTGACGCTTTAAAGGACAATATTTCGTGAAGCCATTGGTGAAATACAGCTGCACACAATCGATAATATGCTAAAAAATTGGACCGATCGTGTAGGCTACTGCATGGCCAGCCCAGGCAGCCATTTGAATGAAATTATTTTCCATTATTAACCGGAAGGATTATACTTTCAAATAAAAAAATAAATTTGAGGAAATATTCAGTAGTTTTTTTTTATAGCATTTTCAAAAACAAAAAATTATTTGGCGGACCCTTTATAAAAACTCTAACCCTGTTTATACTAGTGCTAGTTGTGCCAATACTAGTACTAGTAGTTTTTAGGCAATTATCGATTAATCTTCTGTAGGGTTCAAATAAAAAACAAAAGAAAATATGTATGTGTGTAAGTATACTTTTTCTAGTTGTCATTTAAAATAATTTTTTTTTAAAGAATTTTTTTTAAAAAATTATTTTATATTTTTAGTCTTATATAAAAAAACATATTTTAAATCAATTCAAAAAAAATTTGTAGAAAAATTTCATATCAAATGCATTTAAAACTATAAAATAAATATATAAAATAAATAATAATAAAATAATGTGTAGATGCTTGAATGCGGCTGATTGTATCAGCCGCTACGTACTCTACTATGTTTTAATTTTCAATTTTAACGATAACTTAACGTGGTTTTTATTTTTTTATAATCTTATGGAAATACCCATATAAACTTAATTAAAAATCTTTTATAATATACCTTAAGTGAAATATGATTAAAAAAAAAAAAAGATGAAAAGAATTTCTGACATTTCTGAGAATTTGTTTTTTAAGTAAAAAAAACATTTCAAGTTATTTTTATACCCACAAACCACATGTCTTTACCCCCCAAAAGTATTCAAATATTTGGGTCAAATATTTTCTTGTTAACCTGCTATAAATATTATGATTTAAAAACAAAAATGAATAAAAAACAATTTAAACTTTAACTATTAAGTATACTTTTATGTGCTTTAATTAAAAAAATATATATATTTTTTTACAAGAAGACTTAGCAATTATAAATAGAATATTATATCGGACAGATGTTCAAATCGACCAAGCATATCAAAATTTTTAATTATTTATATTTTGATAGAATGTCTAGTCTGTTCCGTAAATCGATTCGATTGGCTCTGTACAGACTGCGTCTCTTTACATAGTCCCATATAAACTAATTTAGTAGTTTCAAATCGCATGCAAGCGTCAAAAATTTAGTTTGAAATTAAAATTCATTATTACGTTGGCTATATTATGGGGTGATTTCTTATCAACTTTCTTTTTGGCAACACTGTTTTTGGCAGCACATTTTTTGTCGTGTATTAGGGCTTTCACACTGAGTGGTTTTAAAGGAAAGTTGGTTTAACTTTAAAACCATCATTAAAACCTGGTTTTACCATACAAAATCAATCTGTTAAAACCAGGATTATACCATTTTTGAATTGGTTTTAAGTACATAGGTTTTATGAAATACAAACTAAATTCAGTACTACCAAGTTAAATGTGTTAAACCAGCTGATAAAACTAAAAATGGAACTCAATGATAATAAAATCAACACAAAAATGTTTACTATATTGTTGCTCTTTTAGAATCTTCTAATGCTTTTTTATACATAACGACTTGATTTTAAAGTTTTTGTTTTGGATACTTTTTTATTGAAAAAAATTTCTTAATTTTTTATAAGAACAAAAACAGCTGCAGCAGCTGCTGGCCAAATAAAAGTTAAAACCGGATTGAAGAAAACTTATAGTGTGAAAGCAAGGATTTTTGCTTTATAGTTTTAACGTTTAAAGCGACGAAGCACTTTTCTAGTTGAATGAATACGTGAACAAGCAAAATGGCCATATTTGGTGTGAGGAGCAGCCAGAAGCATTGCAACACTTGCCAATACACCCAAGAAATGCACTGTTTGCATCACAGTGGTGGCATCACAGCACGCGAAACAACGGCCCAGCACAGTTTGTTTCACGTTTGAAGTCAGTCAATTGGGCACCTAGATCGCGTGATATAACGTCTTTATAGTATTTTTTGTGAGGCTATGTTAAGACTCATGTCTATAGGGAAAAGCCCGCAACGGCTGACGCACTGGAGGTTGTGAGATAATGGGCCCCACTTTCCTCTTCCTCAGTCGATCTACAACCTCAACAGAAATCATTCGCCGGTAGACACAGCCTTTGCGCGTGTCTACCTATAATGCAATGCCCCATGAGTATAGACCCACAGATCGAATTTAAAAAGTTGATTGGTACGCCTACCATCCAATCTGCCCAAGATTTATCAGCGTCCAATGAGTATTTTCGCCTGATAGACAGTCTAACGAAGGACAGCGGTACACCCAACCCCTACAAGCAGGTGACTAACCGGAACAAGTGTGCCGCTTTAGCAAGTGCATCAGCCACACAATTACCCGGAATGTGCCTGTGACCAGGGACCCAAATGAGATTGACACCAAACCGTTGTGAGAGTAACCCTAGGGAAACACGACAGTCCCTGAAAGGTGGTTGCCAAATGTATTGGTGATGTGATTAATTTGAAAAAGACCACCAGCAAGCAGTGACTGAATAAGTTCATTCATTCCCAGAGGAATCAGGTGGCTGACGTCAGAGGAATAAAATATGTATTTACCAATCGATTTTAATGAATTATGGTTTATTTTATTTCTATTCTACATTGCAATAAATATAAAATATCACAGATCTGTATATGCCAATAATAATTCCTTTCATCAGATATGCTTACAATTTAATCATCTATATCAGGGATAAGCAACACGCAGCCCGCGGTACACTTGCGGCCCGTTTAACATGTCATTGCGGCTCGCCAAGCATTTTTAAAATTTGGTTTATTTTATTTACTTTCTGCCATCAATATTTTTTGCAAGAACTTTTATTATTCTTGTTTAAATTTGCATTTCCGTCTAAAAAAATTTTCGAATTTTTATTTATTAGTCTCTTTTTAGCTTTCAGCATAAATAAATATTCAGATTAAAAAATAAAATTAAAAAATTAAAAAAAAAAAATACGAACAAGAAATTAAAACAGTACATGAACATGTTTACTCTTTTATGTTCTCTACATATGTATACATATGTACATGAAGTTAAATTTTATGCAAGAAAACTCATATCGTCTAAATTGCAACTATTTTATTATAAAATTAATAACGGGAAACCCCGCATAACGCGGTATTTCTACAACGCGATTTAAATTGAATTCCGTTACAGTTCATCGTGAAACTGTGACTTGTATAACGCGAAATTGAAAAGAAGTGTTTGCGACACTAATTTGTGCATACGTATTTCTTTTTAATGTAAAACGAGGGGATTTCCCTTTTGTTCAACCATCAAATACGAACGCATCGCCTCTGTGGTTATTTGTGTTTGCTTCTGTCACACAATTAGTCAGACTGGAAAGCTGTTAACTAACAATTTTTGTATTTCTTGAAAAAATTAGTGAAATTTTTTTGTCGAAAAGGTAATATTAGAATTTTCTTTACTCAAAATTAAGTTTTTCCCCAAACTTTGTTAACTTTAACATTTTTTTTCCATAATGAAATGTCTGAAAAGAGTACAGAAAAACGGACGATTGCGAATGAGCACAAGAATTTCCAAGAAAAGTGGAAATTTGGTTATTTTTTCACTTTCGCCAAAAATAAAGCTGTACGCTTAATATGCTCAGAAACTGTGTCGACTTTAAAAGAATACAAACACCTAACAGGACAACTCCGAATAGATAAGTCTAAACAAATGGAGAAAAACTTCGGAAAATAACAGGATTTTTTTAAAAATCAAACTGTCTTATCAAATATCGCAGTCAAATACTGGCAAAAAAAATGAAATCCTTCGCCGATGGAGAGATGACTGACTGCTGTCGCAGAAATAGCATTTCCTGAAAAAAGAAAATTATTTTAAACATTAGTTTATCAAGATTCTCCATAGCAAGGTGAACTGAAGAATACTGTTTTTTGGCACTTAATGAGAGTTCCGATATTAGCGATACAGCACAGCTGGCTATATTTATACGTGATGTTGACTCCAATTTTAATAATACCGAAGAATTGTGTTCACTGATTCCTATGCAAGGAACTACAACCGGCAAAGACTTGTACGATGAACTAAAGTCTGTGTTGGAAACATTTTCAATTTTATTAGAAAAGATTATGGGTGTATCGACAGATGGAGCACGAGCAATGTCAAGTATGGAGGTTGGAGTATCAGGAGGGCTGTTTCAAGACATTAAGAAGGCCACAGGAAGGGAAATATTCATTAACCACTGCGTAGTTCATTTGTGTGCGAAAAGATTGAGTATGCCACATGTCGCATTACCGATAATTAAATTAATTAATTATCGCGAGCGTAAAATCACCGCCAGTTTAGAGAATTCCTAAAGGATTTAGAAGCTGAATATGGCGATGTGGTTTTTAGTATAAAGAGTATACAACTTTAAAAGCGAAATACAATTGTTCTTGGATATGAAGGGATATGACTTCCCTCATTTTGGTAATAAAGAATGGATGTGCGAATTTGGGTTTCTTATCGACGTGACCCAGCATCTCAATGATCTTAATATTGAACTTCAAGGCAAAGGACTGTTTATTCATAACTTGTGTGATAATATTCAGGGATTTGAGTGCAAATTAAATTTTGTGGAAACAACATCTTTTGCAGAATAATATGTCTCACCTTCCACATTTAGAAAAAGAAAACGTTACCACTTTTCAAAAACACGCACCATATATAAGCATTTTAATCAACGAATTTCAATTACGATTCCAAATGTTCAAAACTGAGAAGAGAGCGATTCCACTAAAAATGTTTTCACCACCACTTAATATCGTTGTGGATACAGTTCCCAAAGAGTCTCAAATGGAAGTGATTGACATGCAGAATAATACCGATTTAAAAAATGTATTTCTTTCAGTAAACATCGAAAACTTTTATAAATCATATGTGAGCCCTGGGAAAATTCCGCTTTTGACGAAAAATGCAAAGCAAATGATGTCTCTGTTTGGAAGTACAGTTAGTGTCATTAATATTCGGTTTTATTAAAGAGATATATTTAACTGATTCGTCTTAAGCTAAATGTATATCTTTTTCAACATTTTTTTCTTTTCATTAATAGTTTATTTAGACATTTGAAAGTTCACATTTGTATTTAGAAAAAAAGAATAACAGTAAAACAAAAAAAACAAAGTTCATTCAGGTGGCATAAAATATTGTGCGTCAATAATATTCGGTTTTCTTTGAAAAGTAATAAATAATACATTAGAAAAATGGTTTTATATAAAATTCAGTATTTTGTTGGATAACCCTTTTGTTTTATAACTTCACTTAGACGGTTTGACATGTTTTTTACTATTTTAGCTGTATACGCTGCAGGAATACGATCCCATTCTTCTTGAAGCCGCAATTTCAAGTCTTCAATGGATGTTATTTTGTAGTTGCGGATTCGCCGGTCCAGCTCAGCCCATAAATTCTCAATCGGATTGAGGTCTGGGGATTGTGCAGGTGGATGGAGAACTTTAGGGCAGTTATAGAGCAACCATTCTTGAATTAAACGCGACTTGTGCTCTGGGTCGTTATCTTGGTAGAATTTAAAAGAATCTAAAACGCCCAGCTTATTTGCACTTTCTTTCAAATTTTGACGGGGGATATTCAAGTATGATTCCTTATTCATAATTCCACTGATAAAAACTAATTTTCCTGTCCCTTTAGCTCCCATACAACCCCGCACCATAACATGTCCATTTTCAAGTTTTACGGTTGGTTTTAAATTTTGTGGTTGCCACACCTTTACACGCCCATCGGATCCAAATACGTTATACTTGCTCTCGTCCGCAAATATAACGTCATGCCACCAAGTTTCAGGCTTCTTACTATACTCCCTGGCAAAACTCAAACGAGCTTTTCGGTTGCGTAAATTAACCAATGGCTTACGACGTGCTACTCGGCCATGAAAACCTTTTTTTTATGGTTCTTCGTGTAGTAGATGCAGATATTTTCTTTTTCAACTCATTGAGCACCTCTGTGACTAATTTGGGAGCACTTAAGCGTGGGTTAGATGCTATTTTTCGCACAATTGAACTTTCTTCCCGCTCAGTCAATTTTTTTGGCTGACCTGTCTGCTTTATGAAGTGTATTCTTCCTTCATTTTTGTGCCTTCTGACAATGTTCCCAACTGTATTTGGTTTCATATTCAGAATTTCAGCAATCTCTTTCGCTGTTCTAAAGGAGAGTGTCTTCCTTTGCGCCCCATTTGGATAATTTGCAGTGAAGTAGAATTTTGGACAGACAAGAAAGGAGGTGTTATGCACTTTTATTAAAACGTATCTCTATATTGCTGGAAAAGTAGCTGAATAACATGTTCTTTTGCAAATAGCATATAAATAGGGGAAAAACCGAATGTTAATGGCGCTTAGTAAACAGGGTTAACAAACTTTGATCGATTTATCACGGTTGCAGGGTTACCATAGAGCCATTTTTTCTATATATTTGAATACTCATACTGACAACATTTATTTAAGTTTTTGCTATTCTTCTGATTACCTATCATTTCGTTAATGCCAGGGTGTTATTATCGATAAATTTAAAAACCGAATATTAATGACACTAACTGTACGTATGTTTGCAAACAATTATTTTCAACCATGAAATTCATCCTGCACTAAGTGATGTACGATTGGACAGCTGCGTACGTGTAGCCATCTCATCAATTCCAGCTGATATCGATCAGCTTGTATCGAAAAAAACAGTGCCAATTTTCTCACTAAAAATACTTGTTTTTTTTTTTGCTTTATAATCTGTATGTGAGATCTTTATGTATTTCTTTTTAATTTTTTATTTTTTATATTAATGTTTATTATAAATAAAATCTTGTAAATTATTAAAAAGTGTTACTTTATGCAAGGCCCTCCAAAAAATTTAAAAATTGAAATTAGCCCGTTGATTAAAAAGGTGGCTCACCCCTGATCTATATCATTTAAATGATTTTTTTCTCAGCGTAACGAAATTTTGAAATGATAATACTACACTTTAATTATATTTACCCAATTTACAAAATGTTATAGTTGTCGTAGATCGGTGGAAACTATGACAAACTACAACTATTGTACATAATGTTGTTGGTAATTTCCATGTCAAAAACTACTACAACATGTACAACAATTTCTCCTATGTTTCGTATCAATACACCAGAGTTGGAAAACTTGGTTCCATTTTACTTGTTTTATTTTTCAAATGTATTTTAAAAATTGTTCACAAAATGAAATTCCATTTAACTATTATCTACAGCAGTATAGCATTTGAATTGGGTAATTGTATTTGAATTAATAATTTTCATTTTGTAAATTTTGTATTTTTTTTTTTTTAGACTATATAACTTTTGTCTGTACGGAATTAAATTTCCATAGACAAAATAAATAAAATAAAATAACGAGAAAGTATAGTGTAATTCTCCCATGTGTTGTTGCCTTTGATCTTTCGTGACATATTCTTCTCTTCTATTTTTTTTTTTGCTTCCCCTGTTCTAAAAAAAAAAAAAAAAATCTGTCATATTTAGAATTATTTCGGGCTACCATTTCCTCAAAAAATCCTTTTCAATTCCTCTTTTCTACTTTACAAAGCTGTGTGCGTATGTACATATTTGTAAAATCTTATGGCTGTCATTGTAATCAAAATTTGCAATCAATCAAAAAATAAATTTTACCCCCATAATAATAAAGAAAGAAGCGGCTTAAACTCCATAGAAAGTTTACTTTTTAATTTTTTTTTTTTTTTATAAAGAAAAAGTTTTTTAACAAAAAAAAATTGTTTTTGTTCTTATATTCCAGTTCGAACAATTGGCTTTCACTTGGATGGAACGACAAAAGCTGGGTGGCAGCTATTCATCGCATCGTGCCCAAAGTGAAAAGCATGTGGTTGTTTGTTCAACGACTCTACATGCCGATACAATAATGGATTTTTTAAATGAATTCTATGCCCATCCTCTATTGCAGGATTACTATGTGGTCCTATTGAGTCCCATGGAATTGGATACAACAATGCGTATGATATTACAGGTACCCATATGGGCACAAAGAGTTATATACATACAGGTAAGGAATTTTTAAAAGACGATAACACAACTACAACACAAAGAAAATAATTTAAATTTTTTCGTTTTTAAAGGGATCCTGTTTAAAGGATGGCGATTTAGCACGCGCACGCATGAATGAGGCTGAGGCCTGTTTCATTTTAGCCGCACGCAATTATGCCGATAAGACTGCTGCCGATGAGCATACGATTTTACGTTCATGGGCTGTTAAAGATTTTGCACCCAGTGTACCGCAATATGTACAAATATTTCGGTGAGTAAACGCTTTGTTCACTTTCACAAAGCAAAAAACAAGAAACAAAACAAAAACCACGAAAACAAAGCAAGTCTATTGAGAAAACTCTCTTAATTAAATGAGTAAAAAAATTCTTCTGTTTTTTTTCTTCATTTTCTTTCTCGTTTTACAGACCAGAACACAAATTACATGTTAAATTTGCCGAACATGTTGTGTGCGAGGACGAATTTAAATATGCCCTCTTGGCAAATAATTGTACATGTCCTGGTGCCAGTACATTGGTTACATTACTATTGCATACATCAAGGGGCCAGTAAGTAAAGCAAGCAAATTAAAAAAAAAAAACATCTTTTCGAACCACCTGTGCAGTCTAACCCCTAAGGAACATTTTTTTAATTTTTTTTTTTTTTTTTTTTTTTTTTGGGCGCATTTGCAACTGCCATATAAAGCACAAGTATTAGGTGTAACCATTTTACAAGGGCAGGGATACTTGCAGAAGTTAATTTTTGTGTTTTAAGTATACATTTGTTATCTGAAAGTAGTTGTCAGTTTTAACTTTAGTGTTTTATTATACTCTTGGGATGTTAAAAACAGGCATTCGTTGTTACCTGCGTAAAGGGGGAGCGGGAAACTTTTGCCAAGTTTTAAACTTAAAACTTTATTTTATTTCCCTGATTGTGTAGTACGTTAAATTGGGTGTAAAAGTTATTAAATGAGTTCGAGAAGTGTTTTATCTGCAAACAATTTAAATATTTTTTAAAAATATTTTCGTAATAAAATATTAGATAATAATTACCAAAAAACTAATTTAAAATGAATTTTATGTGAAAAACAAAACAAATTAATCATGACTTTAAGTGCTTCAAAGATTCTACAAAAATTATTGGGTGTACAACTAAAAAAATGGAGGAGTTGTGCAAATTTTCAATTTTGTTTTTTAAATTAATTTTAACGGCCCCCGCCATACGGTTATAACAAATTCCTTCTAACTGCGTCTTTTTTCTCTAGCAATCTTCTTTTGCTTCCTTGTGAATTTCATTCCATGGCTTTGATGGCTTAATAGCTTTTTTTAAAGTGATTAGATGTCGTGTCTAACCAGAATTTTTCAAGAATGCGCCATAGGCAGCGGTTAATTTAAGCCTCTGTGGAGTGAACATTCCTAACTGCTGCGGTTAGCAGTCCTAATAAAAGCTAGATTTTGCTTACGGGTTAAAGTGGTTAATTCTTGTGTCGGATGAGATGGGCGAAGTTCCCTTATATGGGGTTTAGTTAATTAATTAGTTTCAACGGTAAGCTATACACGTACACTTGACACTTGAGTCTATATGCTGATCAGAAGACTGCGACACTCAAAGAAAGGCTTCTTTCTTCTTAGTATACAAGTGGACCTATATGCCCATGTTCAGGCCCGCAACCAATCGACCAGACACATGCACAAACGAAGACAACTCGCTGGCATTTATGTCAGATAGGTCCGATATGGCATGCCGAAACGGACTGAAAAGGAAAACAGTCCTAATATCCGAAAGATTTACACACTGACACACCCCGACAACTCCTGTAGTAAATCGACATTAGAAGGCAGAAGAAGTCTCCTCACATAAGCACTAGTTACCTACTTCCCAGTTATAATAGCCAGCAAAATGCATAACCTATGTCACCTCCTTTCTATAATAGTCCCCGATCGAGCCCTACATCGCTAAGAAGAGAGTCACCCCTAGTTAGGTTCCCAAGCTTCTCGTTTTTCAATAAACTGTTGTTAATGGTTGATATCGGCACGATAATGTTGGTTTTAAGCTCTTGAACTGTTGTGGGATTATTGCTGTACACTTTCGATCTCAAAAAACTCTCCATAAATGTCTAAAGTTGTCTAATCGCACGATCTTGATGGCTAATTTGCTTCTCCTCTACGAGAAATAATTCGATTTGCGAACTTTTCTTTTTAAAGATCCATTGTTTCTCTTGCTGTGTGACAAGTGGCATCATCTCGTTGAAACCACATATGCTCTACTTCTAAATCATCAATTTTCCGCCACAAAAAGTTTCGAATTATCTCCCTGTAGCGATTTCTATTGGCTGCAATAGCATTTTCATTTTCGTTTTCCAAAAAATAAGGTCCGTAATTTTTTGTGAATCTAATGCTTGCTCTAAGACAACTCTTGGTTCTATTCACCCTAAATGTGGCAATTCTGCTTGTTAACGTAGCCATTGAGCCGGAAATGGACTGAGTCGGTGAAGATTATTTTGTTAAAAAAATTCTCATTTTCTTCTTCTTGTTTTTCGATAGCCCAAGAAACGAAATGCCGACATAATGCTTGATCAGCTCGTTTTAATTCTTGTGTCGGCTTTATCTTATAAGCCTTTAAATAGAGATCTCCATGCCTTGAATCTTCTTCAACACTTCTGCTCACAGTCACTATATTTTCGTTTGAACGACCACTACGTTGATAAATTCTATTTCTGTTATCATGAACGGATCCAGTTTCTCTAAATTTCTCAACCAACAGCTTGATGACACGATTCGTTGCATAATTTTCTCTAACGAATTTTGTTCTAAATTTCCCTAAATTTCCAAGAATTGCTTCTTTTCATGGCGTTCAAGCATCATTACGAACATGCAAAATTATCTTTTAAAGTCTCTCGGCTTCAACTCGTGTGGTAACCACTTTCTTTGCTTTTGGATGTATCGTCGTGCTTGCAACATTTTTAAATTGCTACTTGAGTAGCTACCAATGATTTTGCAAGTTTTTGACATTGACAACAAATATAACAGCTTCGCACTTTTTTGTCTCACTTGAATTACATTTGCCTTCCGTATTAAAATCGCCACTTCTGAATCACCCAAACCATATCTCGCACGTTAAATCGAAATATTCAGTATAAGCTTCGATGAGCGATCATTATGCTTCAGCCAGTCCTTTTTTTCCAAATTGGATAAAAAGAACTTCCCTCAAATAAAGCTGGTTAGCACTTTGTTGTCTAAATCACAGATATTTACCCTCTAAAATGTCACAGCTGTATTCTGTGAGATTTTTTGTGTTTTTTGTAAATCACCAATCCAATATCTTTGGAGTTCAACTGTGAGAAATTTTAATTATACGTATACATAGCTTCACTCAGAATCATATTACATTTTCTAGCTGAAACTAAGGGCGTTTTATTTTCTAAAAAGAAAAAAAATGTTGCACCTTGTTGCCCTTACCTTTTTTGTGTTAAGTTTTTGAAAAATCTAATACAAAAAAATTGTGCCATGTTAACCTCTAAAAATGGTGCCTTTAAAAAACTGTGATATTTCTTAATTTTTAATGACGTTTTATGGCAAAGAAGAAACGAAGTGCAACATTTTTTGTCAGAAAACAAAACGCCATAAGTGTGAAGATATGTCGTTAAATTTAATCGTCCAAATTGTGTGTCTCTGTAGACTTTACAGCTAATGTACAAGTGAATCGCATTTGTTAATATAATTAAATGAGATTTGTTATGTTTCTCACCCATGGCCTATATCAGCTACCTCTACAATAGATGATATATTATGTAGTTTGAATACAATTTTCTTATTTCCCAGCTCAAAGCTAACAAAAACAAAATCTTCGTACCTTAAAATCACTTAACTTTTAGCTCTGAACATATCTTCTAATATTGCTCTTAAAGTTTTTACTGAACTTAAATTTGGGACAAATAACTCCAAAACATAAATATAATCAAAGCGAAAGGGTGACTACCTCTTTGATTTCAAGGGTCCGCCATCTACCGTGTTTTTTTTACAACTAGTGCTTATTTCGTGAATGGTAACACTTAGCTCATGTCCGCTTCCGCTGAACGAATATGGTTGTGTATACGCTTTGCTAAGATGCCGATTTTGCCAAAAAAAAAATCATCCTTTCAGATGAAGCTCATTTTGATCTTGGCGGGTATGTAAACAAGAAAATTATCGCATTTGGGGCAGAGAAAACCCGCACGCATACATTGAAAAGCCGATACACCCCAGACGAGCCACTGTTTGGTGCGGATTTTGGTTCAGAGGCATAATTGGGCCATTTTTCTTCAAAAATGATCAAGGAGTGGCCATTACAGTCAATGGCGATCGTTATCGTGCCATGTTGAACGATTTTTAGTTTAAAAGAACTGAAGAGGAGGATATTAGCAACATTTGGTTTCAACAGGACGGCGCTACGTGCGCCACACAGCCGAAGCTACACTCGATGTTTTGCGCCCTGTTTTTGAAGATCGCATTATCAGCCGCAGAGCTGATGTCGTCTGGCCACCTCGGAGCTGCGATTTGACACCGTTGGACTATTATTTGTGGGGTGCCGTCAAAGATAAGTTTTACGCCAACAAGCCAGACACAATTGTCGCTTTAAAGGACAATATTCGTGTAGCCATTGGTGAAATACAGCTGCACACAATTGATAATGTGCTTAAAAATTGGGCAGCCATTTGAATGAAATTATTTTCAGTTATTAACCGGAAGGATTGTACTCTCAAATAAAAAAGAATTTGGGAAAATATTCAATAGTTTTTTTTATAGCATTTCAAAAAAAAAAACATTATTTGGCGGACCCTTTATTACAAAAAAAAGAAAAAATTGTCTCAAAAAGTCCAAAAAGAATTAATTTTAATTTGTTTTGCAAAAATTATCAAATTATCTTCAATATTTATCCGATAATAAGAGAAAAGCACTAAAATTGTTTGTTGGGTTATTCTATACTTCCTGTACTAAGAGCATTTTCTCGCATTCAATAAAAAATTGCTTTAGATTTTAAAAAAGTTCATTTTTGCTTTGATTAAGTGTAAACTAAACAAGTTTTAACTATTTACCATCCCCACTTCCCTTCCTCTTCAAGTCATTTGTGGAAAAATATTTTCCTGCAAAGATTTGCTCTGAAAACCGAAAATAATATTTACAAAACTGACCAACTAATTAAACATCAAACCTGTGTATGGTTTGGGGGTCAAACGATGATTAAGAGCCAGTAAATAATTTACATAAAATTTTAATTTAAGATTAAACACCAAGAATATGTAAGATGATGACCCCATTAAATAGGTGGAAGGAGATTGCTTATATAGTTGGAGAGTGGGAGCGAGAAAAGGGATTAAGATGAAACGCCTTTTACATTTAGTAATTGATATGTAAACACACAACTACGCTGGTACATTAATTTAAATGGGTTTTGAGTAGGAATGGGTTTGGTTTTAATGTTAAACAACTTGATGTCCTTTATAAATATGTACGTATGTATACCCTTTGTAAGCAGGTTTAATTCCCTTGGCTGTTAAACACTGTATGAATAATTATTCATGTAATGAAGAGAACTGAGGGAACTTTTGGGAAACCTAATTGGAAAATTAGTGCATTTTTATATCAGATTGGTCGCAGAATATTCTGTGATAAGAAAAGTCTTACGGTGGGCAATAGTAAGGTATTTTCGTTTAACGTTTTTTAATAGCTAAACTGCAGGATATAATTGGGAAGAATGCATAAGGTTATACGACTTTTATGGCTGATAAATTGGCACGACATGACTCGAAATCAGGGCACCAACGAACCGAGGATTCCGTACTGCCCCCGTTATGTCAATACATTCGCGAAGTCTAAAGGTTCTGAGCGAAGGCAACTGGGCAAATGTGATACGGTAAGCCAATCGAAATGATGTGACCGCCACATGGGGGTTATTCCGGAAACTTTTTGATCAAGGCAATACACTTGTTTATTGACATATCCATTCAAACAAAAGTGAGCTCATAGCTAAACGAAATGCGCTTATGAAAATCGGAACCAAGGCAATCTTGTTTTGGGCTCATTTGGAAGCGTTGTTCAGGCGTCAGTCTATGCTGAAATGCCAAACTAAACATAAATCACTTTACAGCTGACAAAATGGCCGCCAGTTAAAAAAGCGTTGCCAACTTAAAGTGTTATACCTCTATAAAAAAACAGCTAGTTTTTAGCATACCCTTTCTCGATACTTTAACGGAGCTATCGACCTTTGATCTCAGCTTAAAAGCCAGATTCATTAGACTGTCGCGCTGGTTTCCGAATAAATGTAGCGAATTGTGCTTCTGTATGAAGTCACTGCGTTGAATATAAAAATCGATTATGCCGGACCTGATGGCAAGCTCAGAGGCACCGTTTCCTGTGTTATCACAACGGCCCGCAATGTGTGCTTTGATTTAACAAGACTGCTGCTTCATCTTATCCTATCCTACGCAATAATGGACATATAAACGGTGGGCAAATTTGAGGTAAGAAAGTAAATTGGCTTAAAAACACATTTTTATGACAAAACTTGAAACGAATTTCGCAACAAAGCTTTTCTTATCTCGTCAATGCAGCGCCGATTTCATGTTTCAAAGTGTCAATTGTGGCCACAGAGAAACTAACGCAGCGGCTTTAAATCACAAGAACGAGGCGGCCAATTGACATCGCCAAATCGAGAAATTACGCGAGCGGGAAATTTCTCATGCAATAACTGAATTGTTTTGCTGGCTGTGTAGCTTGTGACGCCATCCTGCTAAAACCAAAGTCCACTAATATCAACATTAGCCAATCGTGGCATTAAAAAATTGGATATCATGGTTTGGTAGCGCAGAGACTACGTTTCCTTGTTCATTATCGAAAAATACGGGCCGATGATGCCGCCTAACCACAAATCGCACCTTACGGTACTTTCTTTGGATGTAATGGTTTTTTGTGGACTGTTTGCGGATTTTGTGAGCCACATATGCGAGCCACATGGGCCGCATCACTAAAGATGTTTTGTAGAAAAATGCGTTATTTTCGTTCAGTTTTTCAAACAGCCAATTCACAAACGTTCCACGCAAACAATGTTTGGTTGGCTTTAATTCTTGAACGAGTTGAACTTTATAAGCGTAAAGACGATGATCTTTATGCAAAAATTGCGAACGTCGACGAGTTGATGTTCCAGGCTTATTCTCAACACTTTGAGGTACAGCGGTTATGTTTGCATCACTACGGCCACTACGAGCGTATTGTCTTGATCTATTGTCAGCAACAGTACCGTAAGTCTCGCATTTGGTGATTAAATTACTACCGTTTTGATAGTAAATTTTCACAATTAAAATTCTTTGTTGAAGAGTGCAGCGTTCCATAGTTATTTCCCAATTGTTTACTAAATAAGTGTCAACGGTTGACAGCTCAATTTTTGACATTTCATCATTTGACAGCCAATTTACTTACTAACCTCAAATTTACTTGCCCACCCTGTAGTAACATCACTATACTAAGTAAGCTTGGCGGACAGCTTTTAATGGAATCTAACCTGACCTTTGTACAGATCTTATCAAAGCGAAGAAAAATAACACGTCGTGGTCCCATTAAAACACACGTTGGTTTTAAAGGTCTTGAGATTAATGCTGGACCTTATATATCAAGCCTACGGGAGACTATGCTGAGAAATATAATGTTTTTTTTTCAAATACGACATGGTTTTTGACAATAATGTTGCAAAACTATCGAACTGTCCTCGTGTAAACCTTAAACGCAATTGAATTGAATTGAAAGCATTTTAGCACCTGAAATACATGCACTGTTGAATAGGCTGGCTATCGTTTAGTCATATTTTTTGTCAGACAGGCCAACTTAAACCGAAGTCTTGTATTTAAATATTAAAATATTCTTTTATTATTATATTCTATAGTATTTTCTTTTAATTATTTTATTTAAAAGTTTTTTTTATTTTTTTATCTTAGGGAAGGTCAACAATCGCCCGAAGAATGGCATCGTCTGTATGGCAAATGTTCTGGTAATGAAATTTATCATATCGTTTTGGGCGACAGTCGCTTTTTCGGTGAATATGAGGGTAAAAGTTTCACATATGCCAGTTTTCATTCACATCGAAAGTAAGTAAATACGACAATAGTACAGAAAAATAAAAGAACGACCTTCAACCTTAAGCACTTACAGTCAGCCAGTGTCTGACTGACTCAACAACAAAAACAACAACAACAACGGCACTTGAACAGAATTTTAATTAAAACAAATGCTTTTGTTATTTTCATTTTAATTTCTTTTTTTTTGCTCAAATGCCCTCTAGATATGGTGTGGCTTTAGTTGGTGTACGACCCGCTCATTTACCTGAATTCTATGAGGATACCATACTTTTAAATCCTGGTCCCAGGCATATTATGAAAAAGGACGATACCTGCTATTATATGAGCATAACGAAAGAGGAAAATTCTGCATTTGTCGTCAATCAAAATCAACAAAATCAAAATGTGGATACGTCAGCAACGGGTAAAGATGCAGGTGGTAAGTTGAAAAATTGATTTTTTAAAGAGAATACAAGCCTGGCCTTTTGCTCTCCAACCCCTTTACAAAGGGGACTGTTGTTTATATGATTAAAGAGAAATATATGAAATAAACTGCCTATGATTATTGTTAATAATGTTTGTACGTTTGTTTGTTTGTATGTATGTATGTATGTGGTTTTAGATTTTATTTTTCTATTTTTACGTTGCATTTTTATTTTCGGACAACTGCAGTGTTGGAGTTTTTTTTTTCATTTCCTGTCATTAAAACATCTAATGGCGGTTTACCTTTAAACTCTTTTTCTATTGCTCTAGCTTTCTCTCTCTCTCTCTCTCTCTCTTTGTAATGGCTTTACGCAAAATTTTCTATGCTTATGTGACGCTTTTTTTATTGTTTATGTGCGTGCGTGTGAGGCTACTCTGTCTGTCATTCAATTGGTCGTTTAATATTTTCTTGTGTGGTTATGTGTATGTGACATTTGCGTGTTCGAAAAGTGATTTTAATTTTACTTTTTTTAAATTCATTTAATTCTTGTATTAAATTAAGCCTGAAATTGAATAAAAAATAATAATTAAACGGGCCTATTATAACAACCATTATCATAGGCTTTAAAAAGAATTTCTTAAACAAATAATTATTAATGAGCTTTGTATGATGAAAGGTAGTTAAATGAAGCCACTTGTTATATGAGCAAAGAAGAAAATAAGAAGCAAACAACAAGTCTCTAAACCGTACATGGCCAGACAAGCACTCAAGTATGCAACCGCACGAAACCGAAAATATTCAACAGATAATAACAAATAAACAACAATTTCATTCAGTTGTGTGATAGTTTTTGTTAAAAGCATATGTACTACCTCGATCAAGATTCCGGAATAACCCCGTGATTATCCAATCCGATTTGGTTTTTTTTTTTTCTTGTTAAGTTAGTACATCTGTTGTTGATATTTCCGCTAAATCTTAGCGCCATAGCTTAACATTTGCAAAAGCTACGTAGCCAAGAGTACATCTATCTTTATGAGTGTTGGAGATTTTTTACAATTTTGACCGTGTTGAGGTCGCAAAAAAAAAGTATCAATTCTGGAGACGAGACGTGGGTTTATGAATACGATACACAATCCAGACATCAATGAATGTCTTTTACCCAATGAGCCGAGACCAAAAAACCACGTTGTTTTCGGTCAAAAAAAAAAGACAATGAAAACCGAGAGTTTCATGGATTACAATGGTGTAGTGCATCGTGAATTTTTGCCAGAAGGCTAGACAATAAACAAAGAGTATTATTTGGACGTTATGAGACGTTTGCATGAAGCAATTCGCCGAAAGACACCAGAATTGTAGGCAGAAAACTCGTAGATTTTGCACCATGATAACGCAACGTCGCACAGTGTCATCATTATTCGAAATTTTTTGACGAAAAATGCAACAAATACCATCCTACAGCCACCGAATTCACCTGATTTGGCACCCTGTGACTTCTTTCTGTTCAATCAAGTTAAAAAACCGCAGGAAGTACTGATGGACATACCGAAAACTGAATTTTAAAAATGCAAAAGTCAAGCTCTGACGCTAAGATTTAGCAGGAATATCAACAGCAGATGTACAATTTAACAAAAAAAAAAATAGGAATGATGGGACCGCCACACGACGGTTATTCCGGAACCTTTTTTATCAAGGTGGTATGTCACTGTGCGTATTTAAATTTTGGATTTGTGTTGTTGTTTACCTTTTTCATTTTTACTACTACAACTGCATTTCTCTCTTTGGCCACCTTTGATTTAAACGGATGGTCGGCAGAAAGAGCCAGCTTAACCACGACATTCGATAATAACATCACCTTCGAACGTTTGGCAAAAATTTCTCTGATAAAACATTCGAAAACGACTATTGGAAGCGATACGAAAAAGAACAAAGAGTGCTCACCCGTCGCTCAGTTTGCTTCGGCAAATCTTTCGATATCGAACGCTTGCCTTTAATATCAACAGCAAACCTTTAGCGAAGTTTTATCTAAAGCGAATAACTTTGCTTTGCTCTCTCCTGTTTTGCTTTTGCTCTCTTCTATTTTTGCCCTTATTTTTGTTTTAGCTTAATGCTAAAGCGAGACAAGTTCACTTGTTTCTTTAAAAAAACAAAAAAACGAAAACAAAAATAGAAAAATATCATTCGATAGCTATGTTCATTCATCACTCTTTCAGTGACGATTAAAAGCAATGACATAAGAATATATGTGAATTGAGAAGGAACAAGTCTTATGAAATGAAGCTTTTTTGTTCGGCAAAAACAAATGTTTTTGTTTAGAAAATTCTTCGCTAATAGCGAACAATCGAATATTGCGAATCTCAGGTCAAGCGAGAGAATGTTAAAAATGTGAATGTAGTGGTGAGAAACATCTCTCTCTTAGGTATAAAATATAAAGGATCCGCCAAATATTTTTTTTTTATCTTTTTGAAAATGCTATAAAAAAAACTAATAAATATTTTCTCAAATTTCTTTTTTTATTTGAAAGTACAATCCTTTCGGTTAATAATGGAAAATAATTTTATTCAAATGGCTGCCTCGGCTGGCCATGCAGTAGCCTACACGATCGGTCCAATTTTAAAGCACATTATCGATTGTGTGCAGTTGTATTTCACTAATGGCTTCACGAATATTGTCCTTTAAAGCGTCAATTGTCTCTGGCTTGTTGGCGTAACACTTATCTTTGATGGCACCCCACAAATAATAATCCAACGGTGTCAAATCGCAGCTCCGAGGTGGCCAAACGATATCAGCTCTGCGGCTGATAGTGCGATCTTCAAAAACAGGGCGTAAAACATCGAGTGTAGCTTCAGTTGTGTGGCACGTAGCGCCGTCCTGTTGAAACCAAATATTGCTGATATCTTCCTCTTCAATTTTTGTGAACAAAAATTCGTTCAACATGGCCCGATAACGATCGCCATTGACTGTAACGGCCACTCGTTGCTCATTTTCGAAGAAAAATGGCCGAATTATGCGTCTGGACCAAAATCCGCACCAAACAGTGACTAGTCTTGGATGTTCGGCTTTTCAGTGTATGCATGCGGGTTTTTTATGCCCCAAACGCGACAATTTTCCTTGTTTACATATCCACCAAGATCAAATTGAACTGCATCTGAAAAGATGATTTTTTTTGGCAAAATCGGCATCTTCTGTAAGTCGATCGCAGGCCCAGATTCCCAGCGTTTTTCAAGCGTATACAAAACCATATTCGTTCAGCAGAAGGATAAAACTAATCATCTGTCAAATCAGGATTGAGCTAAGTATTACCATTCACGAAATAAACATTGGTTGAAAAAAACGTTAGATGGCGGACCCTATATTTAAAAAAAACAACAATCGAGATAAATCTGCTTCATTGAAAGCTGATAAGCAAATAAAACAATTCTTAAATCACTTGTTTGAATTTTGCTGACTTTCATATGAATACCTGTTAGGATACAAAGGATGTTCAAATTCCCGTAGCAGCTTTGCGGACCATTGGTTTAAATTGCTAAATTATAACTAAGAAACCTTATAGGAGTTATAACCACCCACTGAACACTTGGTTAATACACACAAGGGCTGAAAATCTCATACTATGACTCTTACAGAAGCTAAAATGCTATAGAGCTGCAGGCGATATGGGAAAATTTCACATCTTCATAAAATCTATTGGTTGGCTAGCGGGAAGTAGCTCAAAGATAGGAAAACATTGGTGCGATAAGGCACACATGATAGCACAATATGGGCTATTATTTGGACAACTGTCAATCTAACTTAAGCTAACCGTTAATAAATTCTTAATTTAAATTTTCATAAAATTTAATGCCAACTGCAACGTTGAAAAGCTTAATGCTATGAACTCATTCAAGGCTACCAACTATCAACCGCACGACTACAAAACACGCTGGCTACAAAAGTAGCTAAGCAGTTAATTAATTATTTTAACGACTACAGCTAAACAACGACTAAACATCTGATTTGACACATTGAACAAAATCTAAACAAATGAACATATGATTATTCTTTTTCAGTGATGCCACATATATTTTTTGGCGTTTTGATGTATATATTTTATCTATTCCGTGTTTAAACCGCCTATTTCATGCATCTTATTGCGTTGACAGCACCAAACTGTTTGTTGTCGCCATGAAAAATAGAAATTAGCCTAAATTAGCTACAGGCCACAATGGTAGTCGTGTCGTCAGTAGCCGTGTTGTCGCTGAAATAATTATTCTCATAACCACATATGTATTCTATTTTTTGACAGCTTGTGGTCGATAGTCGGCAACCTTGAATGTGTTTATAGTATAAGAACACTTCTCAGTTTTTAAAACACAAGTTAGTCCAGCCTAACTGATTGACTTAACCCAACTAATTAAAGTCCATCTAACCTATATTTCACGCATTTGCATAGGGTTGCCAAAAGTTTGTGGATACTAGATGTATCAAATTACTGAATAAAAGACAGCTTAAGGAAATTTTGGTAGAGTGGTTGAGTAATACAAAACCCTATTTATGACATAGTTTCCCTTACGCGACTAACTAGGCTTACTAATCAAAAACTCACTGAGCTTACTTACACTGAATAAACTGTTACCAGAATAAGAAGAAAAGTACAGTCGGAATCTAACCAGAGAATTGATTATAACACCACGAACACTGAGAGCTTTAGAAATCTTCGGTTTTTGTATGTAGACTGTACAAAACATTTCGAAATGTTGCTAACGATGCAATAAATGCTTAGAAAAGCAATGAGATCCTGAAAACTTAGTTTCCGGTACGGGGAAGATTGTATAAAGTCCATAACTCCTAAGCAAATAGGGAATACTACACCTGAATAGTTCTGTTTTAAAGTGCAACTCAGACGCCTCTCATAGTAGAGGTTTGGAGGCGCTACCAGACGCATTGTATCATGACCGGCTTAAAGAACACCTTGTTTCCTGCCCAACAGTTAGCTATAGCCATCAGAGATCGGAAATAAATACTGAAAACATGAGTATACTCCAATCATGATTTATAAGCTCTTATATTCTTAATCATTCATACTCATTGAAATGGCTACACACTGCAAGGGCATTCATGCGCTAAAGCTTAAAGTATTCATCAGACTCATGCTTTTCAACATTTATGACGCTATTGATTCATACTCATCTGCACTCATTGTGCGTAGACGATGCAAAATGAGTATGATTTGAATATGAATATTCGAATACTCATTATAAGATTGTGTGCTTAGGTGTTCTCTATTTTTTTGTAAGGCCAATACAATACTCATGAGTGATCGAAAATGATTCTAATCTTTTATGAGTATTTCTGAGAAATTAATAAATACTATGAGTATGAGTGGCTATAGGTATGAGTGCCACGTTTGATTTGATCATTGCTACTTAAACTTATGAAACAACATTATTGTGAATATGAGTATTTAAATTTGAATGATGTGTACTCACTTAAACTTATAAATTCATAAGTGAGTATAAGTAGCAAAAAAGCGATTCATTGCTGAACTCTGATAGGCATATTAATACAATGACTCACGAATTTTTTTTTTTTTGCTTGCTTTTAGTAGATATGTTACTACCACATCTTGCCTTCGATCAACAGAATCAAACGAAGTAAAACCTTGGTTGTCTGATCAGAGACTAATTATAAGTACACAAGCAAAAGAACTTCGTAATAACGACCCTGTAAAGAATTTATTCTACCGACAAGTGCGTGTAATTTCGTTTGGTGTAAGACTACAAAACGAAGCGACCCGTGGTGGAATAGTTACTCAACGCTTGATCAAAGAGATAAAGTACTACATCCAGTGTGTAACCTAAAATTGCAACTCAATTTCTTCTTAAAGGGAAGGTCTCAGAGGCTTTACATATTATTCAAGATTATGACCGAAAGTTTATTGTGAAGATTTAAAAGTTCTCAAGTATGACAAGCCGTACTTGAAACTTCTAACGGGTTTTCTTACGGATATCTGAAGGATGGCGGTAACGTATGTGGCTGTTTGTAGACTGTGTTCACAGGCATCAGAGACGGCGGTACACATATTTTGTGAAAGTGTAATTCTTGATAGGTTTAGGTGGAGATGTTTGGGGAGACATAGAATCTTATTGGCAGACATATAGACAATTAGGATTTCGGATCTGCTAGTATTCGTTAGGAAGGCAACAGATTCGCTAAACAAACTGCATACCAGAAAGGGCATAATAGATCCTAAGGATGTCAGTGTCCTGCAAGAGTGCCTGGTCAGAATGATAATAATAATGCTGTGAAGGTTTAAAGTAATGTTTACTTAAACAAAAAAATAAACTGCACTTAATAGAACTCATTTCGAGGTTTAGGTGAATAAAATTTTATTTTATTCTTACTTAAGTACTTAAATTATGGCAAATACATATTTGTATACGATATTCAAAATTTATCTTAAAATTCTCTTTCAAGTATTTTTTCCCTGAAAAGCTACGAAATCATACACAAGCGTTATTTCAATGTAAAAAAAGGAAAAATTCAGTAACATGATTCATGTCTCCGTACTGTAATTGCACCTTATGCTACATTTGTATTAAAATTCAAAATTTCTTCAGAAATTTTTCTCTCATCATAGAGGCATCAAGTGTCAAATAAAGATGCCATTAGTTTAAATCAAATAAAATCTAATTAAAAGAAAATATCCTTATAATGTAGCGATTGTAGATGAGAAATTTAGTTGCTTACACGTTAATATTTAAAAGGAAAATTTTAAAGCAGGAGATATTTCTTTTCTAAATTTTCGTTTCTTTTGTAAGAAGAAACATTATAGGAAGCAAAAGTTAGCAAATTTAATTGACAACTTCTTGCAAAATATTCAAACCATAATAACGGGTGATTTTTTTAGTAACTTTTTTTTGGCAAAACTGTTTTTGGCAGCTAAGCTGTTTTCGTGTAACATGTTACTGTTAAACATGTCCAGTTTGGTCTATAATTTAACCATGAATCGGCTTTCAAACGAACAACGTTTGAAGACTATTATTTTTATTATCAAAACACATACTCAAACTTCATGCTTTTACAGCGAAAAATTGTGTTCAGCGACGAAGCTCATTTCTAGTTGAATACATGCCGAAAAATGCACTGTTTGGTGTGGATTATGGGTCGGTAACGTCAGTGGACTGTACTTTTTCAAAGCTGACGAAGGCAGGAAAGTTACTGTGAATGGCGCTACCGTGCGATGATTAAAATTTTATTTTTTTGCTGTCCAAAATGAAAGATATGGAGTTGGCTGACATGTCGCGAAGAAATGGCGCAATTCAGAGGCGAGTTCGGTGTACAGCTTATTTCACGTTTGGGGTCGGTCAATTGACCACCTAGATCGTGCGATTTAATGCCTTTAGACTATTTTTTGTGGGGCTATGTTAAGGCTCATGTCTATAGTGACAAATGCAATGGTTAACGCAGAATTTATTCCTGAGTTACCGGTCGATATGTTGGAAAGAATATGCCAAATTTGAACCCAGCGTGTGAACCATTTAAGGCGTAGCCGCAGTCAACATTTACATGAAATTATCTTTATACAT
The DNA here is from genome assembly GCA_023159175.1 of Wohlfahrtia magnifica. NCBI lineage: Eukaryota > Metazoa > Arthropoda > Insecta > Diptera > Sarcophagidae > Wohlfahrtia > Wohlfahrtia magnifica. Next base: position 371,712 of record JAKWBJ010000173.1, on the reverse strand, counting down.
TGAATTAAATAGACTATTCTATCGACTCAACTAAAGATTTCGGACATTTCTATAAATTTTAGGTGTTATTTTAATCAAATCCCAAAGCTCTTAAAAATCACCCGATACTAACGGAAGAGAAATATCAAAGCCTGTAACACTGTGCACAACTGTTATAAATGCCTACGCTGGTGCAGAGTATAAACATGTGTTTTTTTCATTAAAAAATTCTTATCCAAATAACGAGGCGTGGGCTGTGTGTGTTCTCTACTTTAATGATTTCATTAATATTTGATTATAAAAATATTATTGCAATTTTATTAAGGCTTTTTTTGCCATACAAAAAAACAAAATATAATTTAATTTTAAATTTTTCTCCATTTTAAAGAGAAAATACTAAATACCGATTTATTACCTTGAATAAAAATAAAAGGTTGAGGAGAATTTTCATTAAAAAAAGATTAAAAAATATTAATAAATAAGTTATAAATTTGATGAAAAGGTTTGTTTTTGTAATTTTATTTCATATTTTTAATATCCGCTTTTATCATTTTCCTGTTTAAACAGGAAACATTAAAATATAAAAACGATTATAGGAAATAAAATTTAAAAAAAATATATATGTATTAATATTTTGTACAGTGGCGAGCAAAACCGAGTAAAAAATCAGTATTTTTAGGTTAAATGTGCTATAAATTAATAACTAAAACGACGATTTTTTTGCAATTTAAATAATTATTTTTTATTCATTGTAGGATACAAATATTTATACAGAATAGTAATAACACAACAAAATCGAAAAAATTCAATATAAAAACCTAAGGCCAAAGTGGGGAATCACATACTGAAAATAGTAAATAATACGCAATACGCATGCGTTGGTGGTCTATTTTTGTTAATTCCTATCATTGTTAATTATTATCAATAATAGCGGCTTTATAGAGCAAAATAAAACCAAAATGAAGAGAATAAATATTGACGTCGAAAATATTATAGTATCTTTGACTGAAAGTGGATATTCATCCAGAGTAATTGCAAAAAAAGTTCATTTGAGTCAACGTTCAGTGATTAAAGTTCAAAAAAAGCGAAATGCAGCTTCTAAAACGAATGTTGGAGGTCGCCCTCGGTTAGTAAAGAATTCAGACGCGCGCCTGATGGTCCGAGAAGCGAAAAAAATTCCATAAAAACATCCAAACAGACTGCTTTTGCCATAAATAAAGACGTCAGTGAGTGGACAGCTCGTAGAGCACTTCATAGAATCGGTTTAGTAGCAAGTGTTAAAAAGAAAAAGTCAGATCTTTCAGATAAAAACATAAAAGCACGTTTGGAATTCTGCAAAGAACATGAGCATTGGACCACTGATGATTGGAAGCGAGTTTTTTGGTCTGACGAGATAAATATCAATCGATTCCAATCTGATGGTAAAGAATATTTTTGGAGCAGACCTCATGAGTTCATTCAAAAGCATCATGTAAAACAAACTGTTAAACACGGCGGAGGTAGTTTGATGATTTGGGGTGGTTTCACATGGTGGCACTTGGGTCCAATAGTAAGGATTAATGGTGTAATGAAGAAGGAAGACTACCTCCAAATTCTGAAAACCCAAAGGAGGACAAAGTCATTTTTCAGCAGGACAGAGAGCCTAAACACACGACCAAAATTGTCCAAAAATGGTTGTCTGGCCAGCGCAGAGCCCGGATCTTACTCCGATAGAAAATTGGTGGTCCATATAAAAAAGACGATTGGGAAAACATAATAGAGCACCTACCAATATTGAGGAACTTTGGAACCGTGTGCAGTTAGAATGGGGAAATATTCCTAGTGAATTTAAAGAGAACTTGGTTGAAAGTATACTGAGGCGCATTAAAAATGTTATTAAAAACAAAGGATTATGGAGATATCGTGCAAAACTGAGTACTTGGAGTGGTCTTATGTTTTTATATTGAATTTTTTTGATTTTGTTGTGTTATTACTATTCTATACAAATATTTTTTTCCTACAATAAATAAAAAATAATTATTTTAAATTACAAAAAAATCGTCCTTTTAGTTATTAATTTATACCACATTTAACCTAAAAATGCTGATTTCGTACTCGGTTGTGCTCGCCAGTGTATACAATAAATCAATATGCATAAGTAGTGTTTAAAATTAATCAAAAAAAAAATAAAAAATTATATATAATTTAGGTTTAAATCCAACTAAATTGGAATCAGATTAAAATAAATCCCTCTTTTAGAAAAACACACTGTAACAAAACTACTTTAAATGCAGTGTGAAACTCACGTAGACAAAGCAAAACAATGAAGAGAAAAATACTATCCCTCTCCTTTTTCTTATATACTTATGTATGTACATAAACATTACCCTAAAACTCTACATTGTCACTCTCATTATTTGATAAGAAAATAAAAACAATAAAATAATGTTATCACTTAATGCATATCAGCATTATTACGTGTGTGTGTGTGTGTGAGTGAGTGTTGATTGCTTTTTGGCTGTGCATTGGTATGTTTGTACATATGTATGTACTTATGTATACGTTTGTGTGTGAGTGACTTTCACATGCATTTCTATAATTTTGAACGATTATGCATTGAAATTTAGTTGGAACAACAAAAACATCTTAGCAACATATTAACACTTACACTACCACTGCTACTACTACATACATATACCATAATAATATAATGACAACAACAACTATAGCAGTAACAAATATCAATAACACAAATACTTCTTCTTGTACTTGTACCCCCCATACACTCATTCTCATAAAATATATTCTAAATATTGTCAATAAACAACATGTTGCGTATGTTAAATCGTACTCGTATATAACAACAACAACAACTACAACTGCGCTGAAAACTACATTAGCGACAATAACAAATAATGATAATAATTCGACTATATTAACAGCAATAACAGCAGCAGCAGCGACAACAACAACAACAACAACAACCGTAACATCATCATCATTACCAACAATAATAACATCAACATCGGCAAATAGCCTTGTCATACCACCATCATTAGCAACAACAATAACAACAACTACTACAAAAACGTCAAACATCATAACAAAATCACCATCAATGCATACAATAGTACCGGTGCCTTCAGTTTGTGTACGTGTACCCCATACCGTTACAAATAGTTTCTATCACTGTGATACTAACGAAAGGTTTGGTGGAGCCGGAGGAGGTAGAGGAAGAGGCCAACTATTACAAATGCCTATACTTGATAGGCCTCATCATCAATACCATCAACAACACGACCACAATCATTATCTTCATCAACTAAATATTAATAAAAAATCCTCTTCCGAATGTGATTTTACAACACTATTTGTGCGTGAGTGTGAACACCTTCAAAAACAAAAACGTTTCCCTCTCTTATTCGATTTATCTCCCGCCCCAATTTCTCTCACTCTTCCAAAATTGTTTTGTATTTTGTAATTCTAATTGTGTTTTTTTCTTTCCTACTTTTGTGGTAAAGAGAGGAATTTTTTGAGTAAACCTGTCTTAACCCTGTCTCTCCCCGTAAACAAGTAGAGTAACAAACGCCTAGTCCCTCTAATATTTACATCACCCTATTTAGCCTTTTGCGTAATCTGAAAACTTCACAGTTTCAAGTAAAGCGTGTATGTTTTGTATGACCTTGTATGAAACATGTAAACATTTGCCCTCTTGCTTTCGCTCTCATTCATTTTTTATCTCTCTGTTCCATTGTTTTTGTTTTAATAGTATTTTTTGTTTGTTTTTGTTTTTGTTTATGCCGGCATGTTGTGTTATGTATGATTCATCTCTTATCGCTTATATTTCCAAATCGTTTACAATTTATTTGCATTTTTGTAGCTTTTACTTCCTGCCTTTCTTCCTTCCGCTCTTTTGTAAATATGCTCTCACAGTAATATTTTTTAATAGCACACACACACGCACACACACACACAGGCAATAAAAAACACTTTCTTTCTGTTTAATATCTATTAGAATCACTTTCAGTGGATGTGTGTGTGTTTGCTTTTTAAGTGTTTGTGTTGTTCAGTAGTTTTTATCGCATACACTTAAAGAAATTATTGTGCGTGTTTTAATTGTTTTTGAAATGAAAAAGTGCAACAAATAAAAATTAAAAGGCAGAAAAATACTAAAAAACAACTGATGATATTGAGAACAAAAACAAAAACAAAAACAAAAACAAAAACCGCATAAAGTAATCATTTTTTTAATATGCCTTTAACATGCCAACACCATTAATATACTTTTTATTTTATGAAAGGATTCATTGAAAATGATAAGCAGAAAAGGCTTTCAAATTAAAAAAATAAATAAATAAATAAAATTATGAAAAAAATATATGAAAATTATATATCGGAAAATGTCCTTAAAATTTGTATTGTTTGCTAAATAAGCCCCGAAGTTAAAATATATACAAATTTCGAGATTAAAAAAAATTGTTTTTTAAGCGCATTATTGTCCAAAACTTTTACTGAAAAGTCCAATAATTTGAATGTCAAATCGAAAAAAAACTGAATTTAAATTAAAAATAAATAAATAAAAATTTAAATTTTAGTAGTTAAGCTATGAAATATTTGCTTTCAAATGTTTTTTTTTTTTGTGTCATCTCACAAAAAATATTACCAAAAAATCACAGTTTTTAGCTTTAAAATACGTAACTAAAGGGTCTTTCATTAAACGCTACCTATTTTTCAATTTAAGTAAAACAAAGTGTGTGTAAGATATCAACGAAACTTTTTATTCGTTTAACATAACATCGTACCGCCGCGGGTTTAATGGGTGGCGTGGGCCAATTTCCCATGCTTTGGATCATAAATCAGTCTGAATATGACCGATAACCTGGGTTAAGTTGGTTTTGAGAGCCGCATAGACCTACGACTTGAAAAAACCCACAAGAAAAAGTCTAAAGTTAAGCAGTTTTTATCAGATCGATTTCACATGGCGAAGCTCTCTAATCCCTTATGTAGAATGTCCCTTGTGACCAGTTTTGCCATATTTATTTTTAGAAAAACCTGAAAATTTATAAGAAAAACTGCTCTTCAAGTGAAAAAACTGCACATACTTAGAAAAGTAAAAAATGTACATATAGAGGGGTATGCTCTGCAAGCCGAAAACGAATGAAATTGAATTCAAGTATATTTTTTAAGACAAATAAATGTTTTATTCGCCAATTACTTAAAACTTTTGATCATTAATGAAGTGATTTGAAAGGTAATACATAAGAAAAGATATGAAAATCTTTTCAGGTGTGAGTATTATAGTAATTCGATTTCGGTTCACAAAACATAAGTTATATCATATATAGTATATTTGATCGAATTTGATACTTTTACCGACAAGTGGGGCACACAGCGGGTAAATCGGATTCCAGTACGCTGAATCCAGTGTTGCTAACCGTTTTTTGAAGTTAGCTCTTGTTTTCGAGATATAGCGTGATCCCACTATTTTTTTGCTAAAAATCTATATTTCTAAAACGACTGCATAGCAAAATAAAAATTTTTTCCGTGAGTATTATACACAGTATGAATTCTTTATTATTTTGTTATCAGTGGTAAAAAAAAAATATTAATTACATTATCGCATTAGAAAAAGGTACAAGTAAACCTCACCACAGTTGCATTAAGCAAATGGGGTAAAATTCTTGCTTCAGAAATTGTAACTAAAATAAGTACAGAAAAACTTACTTTAAAAAAAACAACGTCGAAACTGCTTAATACTTAAATAAAACTGTACAATGCAAATAAATCTGCATATTTGGCAACTCTGATTGTGGCCTAAGATGTGTGACAAATTCGACAAATTTGTTTGTTAACGTACTCATTCATCCAGAAAAAGCGCCTATCGTTGAAAACTATTTTTAATGAAAATTAGGGTAAATTTCTAACTGCTGAATTAAAATTTTTTACAGATGCTGGCCCAAGTCATGAAGCAGAATTCGACAATTTCTTGTTAGCGATGCAAAATCGTCTACCTGCACACTCTCATTAAAAGCGGCAATGTGTTTGGTAAATGTGGCGTTTCGTCGTTGTGCGACGAAACTACACTGCGATGATTATTGTGACCGTGAATTTGACGAAACAAATGAATATTTTTACAAACAGAACACCCATTTTTATAAAAGAATTTAACCTTCGCAGTTTTTGTTGAACGCTTTATACGTTCTTTTTGAGTGAGAGCTAATTTGACAGAAATAATTTTAGTCATATTGGCTGCTATCAACTGTCAAAATTCAAAAGTCTCTTCTGGAAGCTATGCAAGATAACATTTAATGAAAGTATTCTTATATTGAAAATGACTGTGCTGAAAATACGAAAAATAACGGTATCAAGAAGTGGTCCATTTGTTCATCCATTCCATTAAATGAAAACCAAAATTGATAGAGAAAATAAGCACGACTATAACGAAAACTAAGCGACTGCACAATAAAGGTATTTTGTTATTAACGTGTTCATTATAAACATGTTTGACTGTTTTTTAAAGTGCTTATCAAGGGAAAAACGCTTATCACTCATATTCAATTAGAGAAGAACTAAATGTTTCTTAATTGCAGAAAGCTTTTAACTATAAATAGGCCTCAGAACAGGAAACCAAAGTTTTGTATTTTATTTAAAGGATTTAGATAATTTCCATTACTGTTAGAATTTCACAAGTACGTGCTTTCTGTCACCCGTATTAAGTAATAATATTTATTTTGCATGTTTTTTATGATCTTAAACTGCCTTTTAATGGAATTGAATTTTATTTGTAATTTAAACAAATATTTGTTGTAATACAGACGAAAGCTTAAATCATTAAATTTCTTATATTCTTTCTCCATTAGCATCAGATAATCCAACATCTGTGATAATCTCAGATTCAAAACAGAATCTTAAAGATACCGCTGTTACATCGACAAATGCAACGCAAACGCCAGCAGCAACGACAACAACCACAGTGACGACTACTACGACAATACCCTTAAGCTTACAAGGCAGTACTGTAGGTGGTGCATTAAGTAGTGGAGGTGGAGGAGCTACATTGGGTACTATGGGTAATACTTTAACTGTGGGTGTGGCGACAACTGGCGGCGGTGGTGGGGGTTTAACTGTAGGTTCTACAACGGGAAATCATTTAGAACTGCCTTCAACGGGTAATCCTAATCTATTAAGTCCGGATATATTAAATCAAAGAAGAGGTAAGCAGAAAACATACAAAGAAGCTTAAAGTATTAAACACATAACCGACAGCAAGCAACATGAAAGCAAGGTGCAAGTTGTTGTTAACAGCATTTGCTGCAAAGCTATTGCAGCTTCATAAATAAAATAAAATAAAATTAGGTTTCATTGTCATATGTTTCATTTGTCATAATAATATTTGTTATCATGTTATCAGCTCATAAAGCGTACCAAATGGATGTTATGGTGTTTCCAAATTCAACAATTCTACTTATTTAAGAACCCATTCAACCAAAAATAGCCTTCAAAGAAAAACAAAATTTTGAATGGAAATTCGATTAAAAAATTTCAACAATTTGCAAGCCTAAGTCAGGTGTAAGTCTATCCATAAAGATAATGTCATAATGTTAAGCCAAACTAAACAAAAAAAAGCAACTATCAGCTGTTAAATCGGTAGTCAAATAAAGCAGTGTTGCTAACTAAATTTATGAACTTCTAAAAAATCACCCGATATGTTCATTTTGTCATCTTCAGCGGCTCTTCACTTGGCCAATTTTGTGCTACTAAAAGAGTTTTCCAAATACTTAAACAAATTGTAAATAGACGTTTCAAGGCCTGGACTATACTTTGGGTGTATGTCGTTAAACTTTGTTTCTTGAATATTCTGCAGAGTACAATATATCGGGTAAGCCATTTAATAGTTTAAATTTGAAAATTCTATAAAACAAAAACGGTTCAAAATTCACAGTACCCCATTCGATCGGACCGATTTTCGAGAACTTTTTCGAGTGTATGTGGTCGTATATCGGCAATGGCATCATTAATGTTGTCTCTGGTTTTTCGGTATAATACTTGTCTTTAATACCTTCAATATCTTGAGTTACCTTATTATAGAAAAATATTTTTCAGTGATTACACTCAAGCTCTTCAAATCCACACAAATATATTCGCTCTTTTTAAAAATTACTCAAAAATATATAAATTAATGCAGTTATGTGCTTAAAACTTTTTAATTATTAACAAAAATGTTGTTTGATACATTATTCTAATTGTATACCGTTATTTTCTGATAAATAAAAAAAAGTATTTTACGTTTTTTTTATTAAAAACTTTATATTCTATTGGTATCACTAACTTTTGTTTTGCTGCTTAAAAAAATAGTAATTATTTTATGTTTAGCAGCAGCAGCAAAGGTTGTTGTCTAGGCTTTTGCTGTGCTCCGTTTAAAATAGCTGTATTCTAATCTTAACACTTTGCTGTCTGCTGCTTGCTGTCGGTTATGTGTTTAAAGCTTAAGTGCTAGATATTTTATTTATTATTATAACTTTTTTTTGTTTGTTTAATTTTTAACAGGCAGCCGTAGACCTTCAATATTACCTGTGCCTGATATGTTCACCTCCTCATCGTTTAGTATTTCGGGCAATGACGATGGCGATGAGGGTGATGAAAGTGAAGATGAAATTGATGACGATGTACCGTGGCGTTCACGATCTGAAAAAATTGCGTAAGTTTTTTTAAACAGTTTTCTAATTCATTTGGTTTGAATAAAATATATAATAAAAAAAATATTTGTATCCCCTAACCCCTTTTCTAAGTAATATATTTTCTTTTTTTATAAATGATTAACCTTTTTAAAGATTTTTTGCTATTACACTACTCTTTAGCTGTCTGTACAAAAATCTTTCTTATTCTATTAACCTTTAAATAGCTGTCTAATAACTTGTTTAAATGCTCTCTACTCTTATTGTCCAAGAAAGAATATTTTGCTTGTCTTCTCTGTAACATCGAAGTCTATCTATCTGATCTCTTTAAAAATAAGAAGAAATGCTTAAGCTTTGTGCTTAAAGTTGCCAATAAAAAAAATACATAAAAATTTCTAAACTTTTCGTAGCAAAACAAACGTATTAAAACTCCCCTCTACAGCCAGCATTTTGCAACATGTAGCAGTTGTAGCATACACTGTTGAAAAGATGAACACTTTTTCTAGAATTAAATTGCATTTTATTTAGAAAATAAGCTTCTGCTTAGGAGCCATCGAAAGGGATATAACTTACCTGTCATGTCAACAGCAACTTTTGATTATTAATACAAAACCGCTTTTCGTTAGCAAGTTTGGTTTAAATCGTCTGGATTCGCAATTCTATAGCATCTTTAATAAACTTTTGCTACAGCATACGAGGGCGTTTCCAAAATTAGTCCACCTAATTATATCCTTTTAGTTCGATACACTTTTTTCGGCATTACTTAATAGCTTCGATTCTCTGTTTGTAGTAAAAAATGTTAAAATGCATGCACAACTGATATTAACAACCCGATTCCCGAAATTCAGGACTTCTGCTTTGTGTGACAGGGCTTCCTAGGCTTGATCTCTTCAATTTATGCTATAAACACATTCAAGGCTACCGAACATCGACTACACAACTACAAAAGACGCTGGCTACAAAAGTAGCCAAGTAACCAGCTACTTAATTATTTTAACGCCTACGACTACAAAATAAACATCAGATTTCATACATAGAACATAACCTAAACAAACAAAAAATGTAAACAAAGTAGCATATGACTATTCTTTTTGAGTGGTGCCACATACATTTTTCGCATTTTTAATGTATACATGAGGTTTTAAAACGCCTATCTCATGCATCTTATTGTATTGACAGTAGTAAACTGTTTCTTGTCGCCACGAAAAATAAAAATTAGCCTAAATTAGCTACAGGCCACAACGGTAGTCGTGTCGTCAGTAGCCGTGTTGTCGCTGAAATAATTATTCTCATAAGCACACATGCATTCTATTTTTGACAGCTTGTAGTCGATGGTCGGTAGCCTTGAATGTGTTTATAGCATTAGACTTCAACATCAAACAATCCTCCTGCTGTAACACCTTCATCCATTCAAAGGATATATTCGAGCCGGCGTAGCCGCTGGATGTTAATTGGCTCAGCAATATTAATGTTGTTTTATAGCTCGTAGCTTGAAAAGACCCTAGAAAAACAGATCGACACTTATTATTAAATATGTCGACTGCATTGAACGTATAGCATGTTCAATGGTGTTTTAAACCTGTCTGAGCTTGGTATATCTGCAAAATTAATACGACTTTATGGGATGACACTAGCTGGTACCCGATCCTCAATTAAAATATGTAAGAACAACTCCGAGCCATTCAATACCAAGCTAGATTTCAGACAATGAGACAGCCTTTAATGTGATCTTTTTAATATCTTGCTGGAGAAGGTTATAAGATACGCAAGTGTGAATGTAGCTGGCACACTTGTCACAAGACAACACATACTACCCGCATATGCCAACAACATCGACATCAAAGGTCGAACATTGCGAATCATATAAAGTGGGTCTGGTAGAAAACGAAGTTGTGGTTTCAATGCACAGAATGTCCAGTAGTCGGGCAAACAGTAGAAACTGCTGGAAACTACAACTTTAAAATAGTGAGCGATTTTATCAGCCTCGTGTCCGCCATAAATAAAACAAACAACAATTTTGGATTAAAAAAAAGAAGAACAATATGCTATGCTTTCGAATATATGCTATTTTGGATTAGACAAGCAGTTTAAGAACAAATCCACCTTTAGACACACGAAGATTACCCTATACAAGACACTGATACCACCAGTGCTGTTATATGGTTCTGAAGCATGGTTACTTGCAAAAGCAGACGAGGCAGTGCTTGGAGTATTTGGACTCTTTCACGTTGGTGGAGAACATCGATGTGGTATAAACTATATGTTTGACATTGGCGTAGCTAAATGCATTAAATTTTAACGATTACATTAACTAGGTCACACGGAAGCTGAAGACCGAAGCACCGATGGAAGGATTAAGTAGAGGAAGACATATCGAAATTAGGTGCGAAAAATTGGCGTTTGTATATCTGCTCAATATTCGGCCACAGAAGCAAACGCTTACTGATGGCCACCTATATGAGTAAGTATATATAGTTGGTTCGAATTTGAAATTGATCGCCAAACCGCAAACGACTAGATATCTTTCGTAGAAGACCCAAGGCAACTACATTGGGGCTTGACAACGCTCATGATGTCGCGCCAAAAAGTAGAACGGGGAGGGTGAACGACTTGTAGAGTATCAGTTTTGTCAGCCGAGAGAAGTCTTTACAACTCAGTTGCCCATTGGGACCATAATAACTCCTGTTGGCAAGAGTTATCCTATGTTTGATCTCTAGACTAACATCATCGAATGTACAGTTGTCAACCGTAAGTTGGCACCCATTACACCACCCATCTTTACCTGTCGACAGCATATATATCATCTTGGCCTTATTCACCGCTAAACCTTTCTTGGCAGGCTCTAACAACTCGTTTGGTTAGCTCAAGAATGTCAATGTCATCAGCTTGTACAAGGAGCTGGGGTCTTGGTAGAATATGGTGCTACTGCAATGTATTCCCGCCTTTCGCCGATTACTCTCCATGACGAAATTTAACAGGTCGCATGATAAGGAATCATTTAGTATGAAACCTCACACAGTATTAAAAGGTTTTGAGAGTTCTCTTCCTATTTGGATGAAGCTGCAGCAGTTTTTCAAGGATGTCAATGTCATCAGCTTATACAAGAAGCTGGAAACTTTTGCAGAATATGGTGCTACTGCAATGTATTCCCGCCTTTCGCCGAATACTTTCCATGAATCGTCAAGTCTGAAATCTCGCAGCAGTTTTTCAACGTCTTTCCGCACAATCTTATTAGTTTTGCTGGAATATCAAGTGACACACACACGATCACTTATTGAGCTATCGAAGTCTTTTTGTCGACTATAAACAAAAAGAATTCGATCTAGCCGATCGTGAACTAACCATGTCTGAAGCCGTACTAATAAAGTCCAATCAGTACGTTGGTTTCAGTCGTTTACACAGTTTACTCGAAAGAGCAAACGCTTATACCTCTGTAGATGAACTGCTTCGCTTAATTAATTATCCATCAACTGCAGCAAATCTTTTACAACCGAGCGACTCTTTTCAGAAATTTATACTCGGAAGCTAAATTTTCTTGCTAAAACATATTTTTGTCTTAATTTAAGTGATGAACGAATTGTCACTGCAAATCGTCTTCTTTGGTCGTAATTCATCCAGTCCATTTCACTAGCTTGACTGTTTGTTTGTCTCAGGTGTGAAGTTATTGATGCTGGTGGACCAATGTCTCATCTATGGCCACGAATTCAACTTTATTTGCGGTGAAACATTGCCAGCAATTGAAATATCTTCACAACGTTATTTTTATTCTATTGCGAGCAAATAGGATACTTATACTGCTTTCTCACCCCAAAATTTTGGCGCCTATCATTTCAACTGTCATGCACCTTCAGTCGTTCAGTATTCAATACTATTTTGAGGTATTACGCCAGAAATGGCTGTTTAAATTCAATTCATCGATGACTTAGGTGTTTGTGTGGCAGGTAGTACATCCTTGGTGAAACTTTGGTGCCTATTATAGTAGTAAGCGAAGAAGCCCACGAATGGAGCTTGACTTTAATATTGGTTGGACTTGCTTATAAAGTCAAATCTTGAATTTTTTAAACTTAAAGCATTTGTTTTGTAAGGTCGGCACACTCCAGCAAATTATCTCTTTTCATATTACTGCCGCCATCTCTTCGTCAGCTCTATTAATTTCAAGACCACCCTCGTAAACTGCTTTTTTATTTCAAAAGCCAATTTGAAGTAATTTTGCTATCCAAAGTCAGTTTTTGCTATTCGGTTTTTCAGTGCAAGTCTTTTCAGCGCAAAAAAAGATTCGTGACATGTGGCAATGCCAAAAATTCTCAGTAAGAATTCGTCCTGTGTAAGAAATATGTTTCGTATCGAAAAATTATCTTCAGAGATAACAAGTGCAAAAATGCGAAATTTTGTGTGAAGAGTAGCCGAAGGCAGTTCAAGAACTGTCAATGTACCCTGAAAGATGCACAGTTTTGTGCAATATGTGTGAAGACGGCATCATTGGGCTGTACTTCTGCAATAATGATGAAAGTCGCCAGTTTACAGCCAAATGAGACCGTCCGTGAGACCGTGCGATGATTATTGACTTTTTCTTTTTTTCCATAATAGAAGAATTGGACTTGGTCAAGATAAGATTTCAACGAAACGTTGCCACATGTCACACTTCACGCTATGCCCATGGAGAGGCGAGTTTTGTGAGCAATTAATGTCACATTGTGGAACAGTTGTTGGGCCTCCAAGATAATGCCATTTGACATCTTTAGATTATTTTTCATTGCGATACGTGAAGTTTACTTGTCTCTGTCAAAAAATGCTGAATAAAATATACCAAAATTGGAGTTCAAGAATGGACCACCAACATTTACATGAAATAATCGTTTTTCGCCTCAAATAATTATTTCATTACTTTTGCAAATTTTCCGTATATTTTTTTTAATTTTCAAAGCCAATACGTTTAAAAAATCACCGGTTACGTCATGGCATGAAGACTTTTTGAGAACAATTTCAGCAGATGTTACTAATTGACTACAAATTCCATGATAAATTAAGTGTAAGCACAAAAACGTTTACAAAGTAATTTAGAATTTTCTTGAAATGTCACGAATACTTTTATGTATTGTAACTAAAAAAAGAACATGTCAGGAATGGCCTGCAAAGTAGCAATTAAATCCACTTCTACTAAACAACAGTTGGGCTTTACTACTATTTTCACACAATGATTTTACGTTTTTATAACACGAAGAGTGCTGAATAGTAGCCATGTTAGTACTGATAAAAAATCTAAGGTTTCAACTGGGTTTTTATTTATTCGTCTTTTTGTCGCACTCTGTTCAATGACTAACGGGTCACTCAGTAAGTCCGTAGGATGCCACAGAGATATCGTTACTAGAATTTTATCCATATGATTTTTATTAAGTACTAACCTTCAAACGCTACGTGTATGAATTTGACAGCAATCTGACTGTTGTTTCGTAAGTTATAGCATTTTGTGTAGAACAACTTTTGTTATTGAAACAAAAATTGAAAAGAATAAATTTGCTTTTTGATGAAAAAAATACAGTGGAAACCAAACAATGGCTTGATAAACATTATCCGAATTCTGATCCATCGAGACAAATGGTAAACGTGGTCGTACCAAAACAAATGATGCAAAGCGTAGTGTACGCTCAAATGAGGCTGTTATTCCAGAAAACATCAAAAAAAGTCTAAAAATTGGTTATGAACGATTGCAAATTGAAGTTGGACGAGCTAGCTGGCATTGTAAAGATATCAGATGGTAGTGTTTTTACCATTTTATACGAGCATTGGGTATGCAAAAACTCTCTTCAAAGTGGTTGCCGCGTGAGCTCAAAAATCGTGTCACAAATCGATGAAAACGATAACAAAATTGCATGAATTGAGTTTCGAATTGCTAACCAACCTACCGTATTCTTCAGATTTAGCCCTTAACGACTATTTCTTGTTTTCAGATCTCAATAAGATGCTTGTGATCGCTATAACTGAGGCTTATTTTGACAAGAAAGAGAAAGCGTACTATAAAAATGGTATAGGAAACTTGGAATCGCTATACTCGTTGTATCGCCCTCGAGTTTTGTCAAAACTTTGTTTTTTTTGTTTTCAGATCTCAATAGGATGCTTGTGATCGCTACAACTGAGGCCTATTTTAACAAGGAAGAGAAATCATACTATAAAAATGGTATAGGAAACTTGGAAAATCGCCATACTCGTTGTATCGCCCTCAAAGGCAACATGTTGAAAAATAAAATCGAGTTTTGTCAAAACTTTGCTTTTTTCTTACTTATTTATGGACTTATTGAGTGACCTGTTATGTTGTTAATCTTTTTAAACAATAAAAAAAAATTTATCACTGACATGCTACGCAGTTTCGATTTGTATTTACGTTTAAACCTTTTTCATTACTACCCTACACTTTGTGGTATTGAATTTAATTGCAGCAACAATTTATAGAAAAAGTTTTAACGAGGGATGGTGACAATTTCTAAATTGAACAACCTCTTTAATGAAGTTAAAATGTTTCAAGTTATTTTTCACACCAGTTGTCTACCAAACCTACACACCCTTACACACAAAAGTTGTGCAAAGAATCCTACTTCGCTTCCCTTCTACTCACCGTAGGTTACGCAAAGGCAGAAAGACAACGGCAAAATCAGGGCAGCAATTCAAGCCGTGATTTAAATACACTCATTAACAACATTCAGAAAACAGTAGAAAAAACACACACACAAATTCTTCAAGAAAATCAAATGTTAAAGGACACTCTCTGCAAGGACATTCGAAAAATTCCATAGAAAAAAATAAAGCCAATTGACCCCAATCTTTTTTTTTTTTTTTTTTGTTTGTCATTTGCTGCAACGTTTAAATGCTAAAGATATGTCGTTGGTCATTTAATGTTCATTTAAATTTTTCTTAACTCTCACCACACCCCTACTGCTCTATCTTAGTTGTTTGGGTGGTCATTTTCCGCAATCACGTACGTATTCGCTTATTATGAGTTCATCGGAAGATTCCAATTTGCGTTGCTGCTGTAGCAATAGTGGTAATAGCGATGCAGCAGATAATGGCAACCAATACTCAACTACAGCAGCAGCAATAGCAACAACAACAGTAGCACCTACATCTGATCAATATATATTTGGTGGTAGTAGTCTGGCAACTGGTCAATTTGGTACGGGACGTCGTTATCAGAAAATGAAAAAGAGTTACAGCTGTGACAGTGATTGCTTGCGTAAAATTTATCATACGCGTGCCAACGCTACCACCACCACCACCTACAACAACTATATGCCAGCCTTTGAATGTGACCTGCAGAGACGACAGCAGCAACAACAACAACAACAAGAGGCAACTGATACATGTTGTTCATCATGTTGTTGTTCGAGTACAACTATAGCACCAGCTTCCACCACTACAACAGCCACATTTACCACTATTATGTCGAGTCAACATGGTACACCAGCAGCAGCTCAAGCCTTTAATGCGGCTGCCATAACAACAACAACCCCCTTTAACACAAACACCTCAAGTAGTTCGATATCTTCGCGAGCAGCAAGACCCATTTGGGCTGTAGACTATTTACGGTAAGTTGGTTACGAGGCAACTTTTACGTGACCGTTTTAAACGACAGGCACAGGCTCAAGTATAAGGTCAAAAGCAAACATGTTTTTCTTTTCCAAACAAAAAAGAAACAACGAAAAACAGTTAATTTGTGGCATGTTGTTGAGGACAACAAAACAAACAAAAGAAGGATTTTTTTCTTTATTTCGTTGTTGCTGTTGTTGCTGCTGTTGCTTATGTTCTTATGGATGAGCCTGAGAAAGTTTTTCACGTAAAAGTTGCTTCGTTTGCCTTAAAAATGTTTCTTCAATTCAAATCAATTCTTTTACGTTGCGTTGCATTGCGTTGCGTTGAGTTGAGTTGTGTTCAAAAAGAACTTTCTATTCTCTAGTTAGAGGGCCAAAAATTGTGTGTTTTTGTTATGGTATCCTGTTTTGGAATGCTATGCTACTGCTACTACAACAGAAGAAAAAATTATAAAAAATTCTTGAAAAAAACATTTGATTTTTCTATCGTTCCAACAGTCATGCCATTTATTTGAGTTCATTTGATACGTTTGTTCGTTCGCCAATTCTAATGCTAGCTCGCCCGTTCGCTCGCTCTCTATTTCTATATTCTTGACCGCTATCTTGTTCGCTCGTTTGTTGCATTCGTTGCCTTCATTCGCTTGTTTAATGCTGTAGTTATATGCTTACTTTTTATTTTATTTACTTCATTTTTAAAGTTTTTAAATAAAGGGTTTTTCAATAAGAACTTTGTTTTTCACTGTATTTGTTTATTGTTATTATTGAGAAATGTAAGATTTGGCATAAGAAAATAGATCGAAATTTGTTCATTAACATCTCCATTTAAACTTTGGCAAAAATACGCAGCTAATTCGTTAAGAATCACGTCACGTTTTTTAAGTCTAAAGGTTGTTATCGAAATAAGGTCAATGAGATCATTAAGAAATAACAAAACCAATAGAGGAACCAAATGACTATCGTGTGGTGCACCAAAAGAAGCCAAAACAGTTTAAGACTATACATTTCGGAATAGAAATTTCTAAGTTCTGAGAGAGAGATAGGACCCATCCAGTAATGTAGTCTATCGAGAAAATAAATAAGCTGAAGTTTATGAAGAAAAAGCCCATAGCAAACCCGAACAATATTATTACTGAAATCAGGTCAAATGACATCCACCATCCACATTAACAAAGCCCCGTCAAATACTCATAGCAAATTCAAGAAGTTTGTGACAGTCGGCCTGCCCTTTAAAAAACATTACATTATGGACATTAGAAAGAAATTCAGTCACAAGCTTTTCCATCAGTTTAGGAATAGCACTAATTTCGCAATTCCACTATATAACAATAAGTTCGATCTACTATTCCTGTTCGGCCTTTATTCACGATGAGGGTGAAGGACTCAAGAGCATAATCCAGCAGGAAGCGAAAAACATTTACGCTTAGCATGAACAAAATTATAAAAAGACTTCCAGCTCGGAGCATAGTTTGATCAAATACCTCATGACACAAAAACTTTAATTATGGTTTTGAGTGTCTCCTCTAGACAAATCTATCTAAAGAAGCCCCCCTGACCTTCCAGCTTACCTCTGGCGATGATGACAAACCTCAGAAAAATGAACAGGAGAAAACGCTACCTACTGGGAAAAAATTGCAATGCTAAGTAAGGATCACCACCACCACTTAGCAGGGGCTCACCGGTGACCAGTCCGGGGCCGTTGTAGGGCCGAAACTGGAGGCGGCACTTGTTTGTACTTATTCTCACGTGTCACTAAGCCTGACCAGAGGTATTCCGATCTCTGCCCGATTGTTGGGTAGGCCCACTTGTGGGAGCTTCGTGGTGGCTGTGGTTTAGACCTAAGCCGCAGACAGAGCGCGAGCTGGGTGTGGCGTTGCATCTCCTCAACCGGGTGCTGTGACCCATATCACGGCAGGAGTTTAGATAGTCTTCAACTCCTCACCAAGTTCTGAAGGTTTAAAGTGTTCTAACAACACACCTTCGAATTGGTACTCACTTGTGATATTTACTCGTGGGTATCATAAATGTGGGCGTTGGCATCGTATTCACTCGTGCCATTGGGGCACCGTGGGGTATGCCGCACGGCGAAGACTCACATCCAGATGACACCACTTAGCAGGGATAATCACCATTACTGTTTCTCTGTGGGCATATCATCAGAACCGTGCGCTAGGCCCGGATCTATCGAAGTGTACATGGACAGGCCGAAGCCCCGGAAGGGGTCTATATTCCCGCCTATAGAAATGGAATTTCCCGACCACTGCAGTATCTTACAGTCTGAGGTTTCGACGATAAAGAGGGCAGAGGAGTCCGTTTAATGTGCTACAATGTATTTGACGTTTATGTCCGGATCTGTACGGACAGTCAGGATAGGGCGCTCTCCGGTATTTTGTCGACATCGCGGCTGGTATGTGAGTGCCAGGCACCTCTAAACGCGATTGCGAAATATTCAGACCTTGAAATTATTTGGGAAGAGCTCACTCCGATACCCGGGAGAATTGTGTGGCAAATGGACTAGCTAGGGATGAGGGGATTGATTGACCGCAACTTTCCTCTATCAGGTTTCTGATTCTGCGATATTTGTCGAGCAGGGCACAATGACATTAGGAGGATGAATCTACCTGCTCTGTATCGAAAAAAATCTGGCCCCTGTACGATCGACATCGATCGAAGTCTAACATAGGGATGCCGTGGCATAGGCTGCGAATCCTGGCTGCTGTTATTACTGGGGACTGGGTGGATGATGCGCATGCTAGCAGTCTTGGTCTACCTTTTAGTGACTACTATAGGAGATTTAGGAGGAGGGGGAATATCGTTTCCTATGTCAGTGTCAGAATCTTTCGAATATTTGGACTGTTTTCCTTGGCAGTCCGTTTTTACATGCCATATCAGACCTGGCTGATATAAATGTAACCTTGATGGCTTTCTTTGTACAAGCGTCTGTTTAGTTGGTGTCGGGCCGGGTACACCTCGATACTTTTTTGTATAGCCATCACAGTGGGCTCAGTACATGAGTCCAAGTGATCTGAATTCGTGTCTGACTATCTGTTGTAACTAACTAACTAAGTACCTTATATAGCAACATTGACTGACCCTATTATAATCAGCACGTGCCCACGGTTACGTAACGTAAACAGTATCAGCTCCAAACTTAGTGAATTTCCTAAGCAACCGTTATTTTCTATTCCTCAATCTCTCATTCACGAATATAAGATCCAAAATTCTACCAATCGAATTCACAGTCTGCGATAACTTCGATTCCTCTTTTTAAGAATAGAGAAGTGAAAAATGCTTTGCTCAGCTAAGAAATCAATGGAAGGCAAAGACAAGTTTTATATTTCACAAGGATTATTATCAATTATCAATAAAAACTTGCAAAATTAATCGAAGCAATATCTAAGCCTTTTTAAGCAGCAGGATTAATTGAAAAGCAATTCGAGAGACGTTGAAAGAAGATTTAACGTGTCGTTTTGCATCGAATATTGTAATGCTTTGCATTTGGTGGAACAAAAGTACTTCCATTTGTTTTGAGCTGCTGAAATTGGGCCAGACGATCACAGGAGGCCTGTATCATGCAGAAACGATGCGATTGAAGCGAGCATTGGCAAAAAAACGTCCAAAATATGCGACCAGATATGAAGCCGTTATATTTCATCCTAACAACTCTCGGCATGATGTTTACTTCAACCGCCTTACAACCAAGGCTTTGCCTCTTCTAATTATCATTTGCTTTAATCGATTTTTTATTATTCGACATTTTTAAGCTGTACGCCTAATATGAAAATGGATGTTTATCTCAAAGGAAATATTTTTTACATATGCTTTTGTATGAATTTACCGAATCTTTAAAAAAGTGAATGTTCGACGGGGACAATACATGCAACTGTTGCACTTTGTAAGATTTTACTGTTAAATTCTTACACAAAATCCAGCATGTAGTCCTGATGGGCCGGTTATGTTGAGCAAAAAAATATAAGAAATTTTGAGAAATATAGGTTTTTCTGAATCATCATTTTCATAGTGAATTTTTAGCATTTTAAAGCGATTTTCAAGTGAAATTCAAGTAATCTATTATAACAATTGCCAAAACTTGTGCTGCAGACTTGCTAAAAAGTCATGTCATCACAAAACTGTCATGTTACACCAATATGCACTTGAAAAACAAAGTTTGTATTAGAAAACCCTGTATATTTTTTTAAATATTATTCATTTTCGTTTGGTTTGTTGTGTCCCACTTGTTTGCACAATGGGCCATGGCTTATGTAGAGTTTGTTTTGAGTTTGACTATTTTTTCTTTTTTTTTATTGAAACAGTAAATTATGTAGTTTAAATTTTTTAAATTAAATCTACTTATTTAAAAATTGTTACTTTAAAAATTTTATAGTTTTATTTAAAATAATTGTTTATAAATTAATTTAATCATAAAAAAATTTAAAAAAAAATTTATTATAAAAAAATAACAAAACTTTTTTGATAAAAAAAAATCAAATAAAAAAAATCGTGTTTTTTACTCTAAAATAATAAAAACTGACCTTCTTATTTAACTTCTATCCATTGTGCAATTGCTTGCTGTTGCATTGTTGGCAAACATTTTTTTAAAGATTTCTCTGCCCCCTATTATTCTATTATTTTTTCGAATCTTCTATTTCGTTATTCGAAGTCTGACTGTTAAATCCAATAAAATGTTTCATATTTCATTGGCTATCAAACATTTTCTTACAACAACTTTCCTTTGCCAATCTTTTTATCTTCTACGCTTTTAATTAAAATCTCTGGCAAAAGTACTTGTTAAAGAGTTTTTAACTGAGAAATATTGTTGCAATATTAGGTCATATAAAAAGTAAACGTGTATTCTGACACTAAATAACATAGACATACGATATGTACGTATACCTGGGCAACACTAATTCGTATGTTGACTTTTATGCGATAAACACATTCAAGGCTACCGACTATCGACCACTCGACTACAAAAGCAGCTGTAATAAGCTACTTAATTATGTTAACGACTACAGCTACAAATAACAAAATAAGCATCTGATTTGACACATTGAACATAACCTAAATATTCTTTCCAGTGGTGACACATATATTTTTTAATGTTTAATGTATATACGAGATTTCATGTATTGCGTTTTTAAAACGCCTATTTTATGCATCTTATTGCATTGACATCACCAAACTGTTTGTTGTCGCCAAGAAGAATAGAAATTAGACTAAGTTGGGTACGGGCTGCAATTTTAGTCGTGTAGTCGGTAGCCGTGTTGCATAACACATGTATTCTATTTTTGACAGGTTTTAGTCGATGGTAGGTAGCATTGAATGTGTTTATAGCATTATAATTTTTGGACAAAAGATTTTCTTCAAATCAGTACTCGTGTTAAAAGTTTTAGTGGGACTTAAAACTAAGTGAAAAAGGTCTAAAGAAAGGTAAGAATGCCGTCACAAAACGTCAAATCTAGGACTGGTTTGGTTTTTTCGTTGTCAAAGCTGAACTCTGCTCCAATCTTTCAAAAGTCGCTGTTAAAGTAGATAAAATTTTGTCACTGCCGGAGACAGATCAGCAGATATTAGAAGAAGTGAAAGCAAACTATTTGGCACTTTTGAATCATTAAAATGCCTGTCTTGTCGAAGATGCTCAAGGTTTGGGTGCCATCGCATAAATACAGAAATTATTCAATAATTTGCAGAACGGTTCTTTATGAGCGATGAATGAAGACCGACAAACTGACAGCTCCTGAGCTGAGGAGGAATCTTGTTTCACTGCTAGACTCACCTGCCCTAAATTGAATACATAGTAAGCCAGCTACGAAAACCAGCTACGAAAACTTTATCGCAAGCCCATCTCTAATGCAGTGTCTATTCTTAGAGTTCATTGGGCAGAGGCTGGGCTTATGTTAGGTTTAGTGGTAGTGGTTATTATTAATTCCCATAACATTCCATGAAGGAACATGGGGACTACTCTCGGTCAATGAGCTGCACCCGATTCTATTTTTAAACTCATTGAAAGGGACCTACAACTTAACGCCGGCTCCGAACGGCAAATGCATTTAGAGAAGTTTCCAATAGTATTTATACTCATAACCAATTACTAGCTAATGTTATGAGGTGACACCAGTGTCGAAAAACTTGTTTCATTTTTTTTTTAAATGGTCTGACCTGGTATTGAGCCGCCAACCCTCTGGTTGGTAGGCGTGTGTTTTATCTACCATACCACAGCGCCACAGTGGTAGCTTCGGTAAATCCAGGCACACTCATAGCATCCCGTTGTGATACCAAATTAAACGTTGTCCCTGTGCTAATCACCAGATCCAGACTAACCAGTCCTTATAATCAACCAGAGGCAACGCACAGAAGCACTTTCCTAAGTTAAGTCGGAAACCATCCCGACAGTTTAATGAACCGGGCTATCAACCTGATGTCAAGACCCAACAGATCCGATAAGTCGATAAAATAAATGGGGAGCACAAAACTCCGCCGATCTAGAGACGGACAAGTAAATAAAGTCGACCTACTTTTCAACCGACCTATCTCTTCATATTGGGCCGCTCTGAGCAATACCTCAGCCTAATTGACAGTCTGACGAAGGAAAGATGCGCTTACCTGCAAATTATTTCTGTGGATAAAGAGAGTGTTTCTCTCTTCATATTACAATGTCCTTCTTTGGCCCAAAGTAAACTTTTTCATTTGGCTCTTCCTTTTTCAATAGTTTAACGAAGCTATCATTCAATGATATCAATACTACTACTAAGCTTTCGGGCTGGTTTTCAGTATGACTTAAGATAGCTGTTCTTTTAAGCGAAGCCTGTGAGTGCTGATTTCCCTAAGCTTTAACGCTGCTATGCAACAAATTGCATCATCTTCTACACGGTTGATTGTGAGTGAAGAGAATCGGGTTTAAATATGAAAAAATTAAATGAAATGAAAAATACTCAATGGTCGATAATCCTTTACAAACGCTAAAAATTTATTGCACTTAGCTGGGGCCTATGTATAGGCTATAGAGTTGAAAACGCCTTTGTATCACTCATTTACAGATTTTAAAAAGGCTTTCAGCACTCTATCTTACGCCATGGGGTGGCATGGTCTAGTAGTTATAACGCAAGCAGTCCATTCAAATCCTCAGCAGATATCGTGACGAAAAAAAAATTTAATGCACTTTCGAGTGTTTGATAATGAGACTTCAACCTTCCTCCAGACAAATCTATCTAAAGAAGCCCTCTGATCTTCCAACTTATCTCTGGCGATGATGACAAACATCAGAAGAATGATAAGGAAGAGACGCCACTTACTGGGAAAATACTAGAATGCTAAGTAAAGATCACCACCACTACTTAGCAAGGATCTTCATCGCTAATACTAAGCTTGAAAAATCAACTTAATTAATGAAACTCAAACAAGCCAATAAATGCTAGAGGAGCAACGAAAAAAAATAAAATTATTCAATATGAGCTTTTACAATACATGTTTAATGCCACTCCAAAAATTTCTTGCACTTGGCTGTGGCCCATGTGTGGGCTATAAAGTTGAAAACTTGTGTATGTATACTATACATTTGTAGGTTTTCAAAAGGCCTTCGGTACTCTATCTACCACTCTATCACGTATTTATGGGTTTTTAAAAGGTTTTCGATACTCTGCCTCACAAGTCAATATGAACATCACACCAATGTAACGATGTCACATCTTATACCACTGCCTGACCAGAACGGTTGCAAAACAAGGATGTATTTTGTCTCCTCTTCTTTGCAATACTGTGTTGGAAACAATTGTGATAGCTGCTCAGAAACCTAACAACATTACTTAGAGCTTTAATGGACATGTATTTTAACACATTAGCAGCTCCGTATGCAACACAAACTTCACCAAGATCAATGGGACACGAAAATAGCTGGTCTTGCAATCAATAGCTATAATGAAAAAAACAAAAAATGCATTTAGAGCCTTGAACCATGTCTGGAAATTATTACATACTAATCGTAACAACAAAATACCTTAACTTAAAGGTAAAATCTGGGTTACTCTATAGAAGTAAAATTTGGAATACATTTCCAAAAGCCACTGGCAGAATCAAGGCATCTTACATATCCATTTCCCATAATGGCATAAGCGAATCAACATCTATACGAAAGGTTCAATCAAACGACAGTGTATAACGAAATTTAAGTCAGGAAGTGACAATGGATAGGTCTGACTAGGAATCTTTTAAATGAAACCCACTCAAACATCCAACTGACAAGTTCAAGATGAACTTGGGAAAGTGTTTTTAATGCGGAGCGAAAATAATGGATCAAAAACTTTTGTTGTTACCCCATATTCCACCTATGAACTTGAAATACCACAAGATTCTTAGCCAAACAATTGGTCGATAAATCACATCAGTTCTCCAGCGATAGCTTTAGCTAACCGAAAAGTGACTAAAGGCCGTATCTAATAATGGCAAATATTTACTCGATTAAGCATTTCCTTATTTACAATAAAGACAATTTTATATCCAAAATTTACCAGAAACCGCGAAAATACTTTTTATATGATCTAACAAAAGCACTTGTAAAAGAAGTCGTTTGAATACCCAGAAAAAAGTTTACGAAACTTTGTCATTTTCTTTCTTACTATCTTTTCTTCTGATAAATATTTTAAAACAAAAAAAAAGTATTTCTTCCTTATTTAATATCCGGTTGAAAATTGATACTCTTCTAAGAAAAAGTTGTTGTTGTTACTATTGCCAAAAAATTTTGTTAGTTGTTTAGAAAATTACTTAAATTTTCTTTCTTAAACTCGAGCAAAAAAACTATTAAATTTTAAGTTATTTTTTTTTTAACTCATAACCAAAGTTGCTGCAGCAGCATGCAAGACTACGTGATCTTTTTTTAAATTTATCAATAAAAAAGTTCAAAGAAGATTAAGCAGCTGTTACGTACGAACTACGAGGGCAGTTATATAATTCCAAAAATTTTTGTATTGCCACAGCAGTAATTACACCTGTTTTTAATAGGCATTGTAAACAGATAACTCTTTTTATAAATACCACGGGTACTCTCTGCCGTTGATTTCAACGATTAAAAACTAATTAATTGTGTTCTGTTGTTATCGTACTAGCATATGGTATATGACGCCAAATGCTTAGAGGTCTTAACAAATAGCGGTGACAAAACCTTTCCCTAACAAGTGTTAATGTTGTGCGTTTTATCGGGAATTTAATTTAAACTCAAACAGTTTATGCGTCTTGTTTCATCAGAGGACTCCTTACTATTACTCAGACTTATTCACACCAAAGTCTATATACTGGTGACTTAATAAAAAACCTTCAAGACCTCGTCTATGCTAAAGAAATCTGTCTTCTAGCACACAGACATTATAACATACAGCACAACCGAATAAAGATACTTAAGCAGATACCTAAGAGTAAGCGAAACTGTGATTTTGTTCGAACAGCGTCTAATTCTTAATTCGCTCTCTCATTCATAATTCAACCCCCAATTATGAGCCGTATTACATAATTCCCAATACAAAATTGTAAGAACGCATTATTCAAATTGTAAGCAATTCTTACAGCGAACATAGTAATTAAAAGTATCGTGTAAACATCCTATAATATGGCTTTAGCGAGAAACTACCTTAAAACCACTGTCGATTAGCTTGATAAATCTCTTCAACTGTAGCGTACGTACTTATATTACAATATTATGAGCTCTTGGATGCAGTTAATCATTCCTAGCTTAAAGCAGAAACGACCACAAAGAGCGAAGAAACAAAAGCTTATTCATCAAGACTATTCATCAATGCACACATACATAGTCATTATGGAAATGAATTCGAAAACGAATAGAGTTACCTTAACCGGCAAATTCACAAATTTAAACACATTGTATGATGTGTTGGTTAAAGCTAAAACGCACAACGACCTGAACGATCTTTTGTGCAGCCCCATAAGTTCGCCACATCAGATTGAGGCTACAAGTAAAGCCAGTAATCCTATTTGATGACATTTTGAGTCAACATAGCATCCTCTGGGCTGAAATTTCTGGGCTTTCACGTGTACAGAAATCTTGACACCCTCAACATGTTATCAAGGTTCACAATTCGTAAGAAATTGACACGTTAATATCCTCACCTTACTCTTATTGAACAGCATTAGCCTTCTGGATCTGGCGGTAGAAAGCGATATAAACACTTCCACAAAATCTAGCGAATTCTCCTCAGCACAGGAGCATAACACAAATACGCAATCCCTTCGATTTTCTTCTCAGATATTCCGAATTTAACTCCATAAGGACTATTTCTTATTTGTAAATTCCAAAAGACACCCCTGGCCTATCTATAAAACAAACTCCAGTTTTGAGGTCCATCACAGTCGGTTTACCTGTATATCGCGACATCGACTTGGTTAAGCGCATCAATGTGCAACAATTGTGTTAGCTAGGACATGTTGCACGCATTAGTGAAAATTCCCTAATTCGAAAGATGTTTGAACCCGAAGGACGACGCAAGGAAGGGCGACGAAGACTTCCTTGGAAGAACCAATTCAATGATATTCTTGTGAAACTTTATTTCACTAACTGGAGAAGAAGCGCACAAGATCGATGCGCCAGCTGTGGTTGTAAATAGCCATATACGAGTACATAAGTAAGTGAGATAAACGCTCCACTTAAAAGATCAAACTTAGAGGAAATTATGTTGACAAATAAAATGCTCTTTTGAAAAAAAAAATTAATAAAAAATTCAATGAATTATCAAACTGCCCTCGTATTATAATAACATTCAAACGTGGTTGGGCGCTATGAATCGTTATAACTCAAAACGTAATTGAACATGAAAGAAAGTAATTAAAATTTTTAATAAAATATGATGCTGCTTGTGGTATCATTTAATATTTCATTACAATTTAAGCATCTTTATTTAAAGCGATAGAGAATATTTCGGTTAAAAATAAGCAAATAAATAAAGAGGATAAAAATAAAATTGCTAAAAACAATCTTTTTCTTTGAGAAAAGTATTGTAAAATACTTTCGTTTATCTAACCTAACCTTTTCAAGTAATCCCCTTAATTTTTCGCTTTTTTATTTATTTTTTTAAAAAATTACTTTTTTCTAGCTTTACAATTCGTTTATTATGCATTGTTTTTAAATTATTGTTTATAAATTACAAATTATTAAATAAAACATGAAAAATTATAATGAAACATCGTTTACTTTGTTTAAATAATAATCATTTCTCTTATACAGTCATGAAAAATAAACAACAAAACTTTGAGTTTTATTTCAACACAATAAAAATATGTTATTGTTTTCCTTCTTTCTCTCTCTCTCACGCTCTCTTTTTTGCAGTATCGTTAAGGGTTTTCCGCCAGTATCACCATTTATTGGTGTCAGTCCTACGCTCTGTTATTTACTTAAGGAGAAAAAACCATTATGTTGTTTACAGTTGGCACAGGTATGTAAACAAATAAAATGCACATGTATGTGTGTGTGAGGATATTGTTATAACAAAAGTATAAAAAATAACTGCCATAGAGATTAAATAAAAACCGTACTACTTACTACAGGGTGTCCGCCGGGAAGGTAAACTACTTTGTTTTGACGTTAGTCTTGACAGTTCATATTTGACAGTCGTGAAGTAGAGATGTAGCAAATTAATTATGGAAAAATATTCAGTAAACCATGTGTTTTAATTGCTAAAACAGCTCGCCCATGACAACCCCGATTTTCATGAAAAAATCATAATGAGTGACGAGGCATATATTCATTTGAATGGTTATGTGAATAAAACAGAATAGTCGGTTTTGGACAATGGAAAACCCTCAAATTATTCATCAGTCACCTTTGCATCCATTAAAAGTACCAGTCCATTAAAAGAGCCTTACTTCTTTGAATTTGAAAACGGTGTAACGCTAACTGTCAATGTGGAGCGATATCGTGATATGATTGAAAACTTTTTAATGCCACAACTGTGGTTTCAACAAGACGGTGCCACATCGCATACAGCCAGGATTACAATTACTGCAAACCTACTACAAACTATTTCAAGGAATGGTGATGTTGATTGGCCTCCACGGTCGCCTGATTTGACTGCGCCGGACTTCTTTTTGTGGGGATATCTGAAAAGCAAGGTTTATGCAAACAAACCAGAAACGCTGGAGCAACTCAAACAACTCGTGATGAAATTAATGAAGTACTGCTTGAAATGTGTGAGAATGTATTTATTGAAAAATGTACTCAAAAGGGCTGGCATTTGTGATGTTACCAAAGGCGGGCATTTATCTGATATTGTATTCCATACATAATTGCCGACATTAAATAAAACATTTATCAATATAAGATCCCTTCTCTTTCATATAATCAAGAATTAAAAACAAACGAAGTAGTATACCTTCCCGGCGGACACCCTGTACTATTAAATACAAGCAAAAGGCAATAACAATATTTTATAACTGCTATACTCGTAAATAATAAAACTGTACTATTGTATTTTTTTAATAGTACGAGTATTTGTTTATTTTTGATATTGTTATTACTCTCATACTTGATTTTCTTTTTATATTTCTTTATTTACATATTATTATTGTTGTTTTTTATTGTTGTTATTTTGTGTATTATTAGGTGTGCGAACATTGTAGTTACCGCAATGCCAAAGAGTATCAATGGCAAAATAAAACAATCATTTTAGCTGCCGATTATGCCTCAAATGGCATTTACAATTTCATTATACCGTTGCGTGCCCATTTTCGTTCGAAAACCTCATTAAATCCGATCATTTTATTATTGGAACGTCGACCAGATGTGGCATTTTTGGATGCTTTATCATATTTTCCATTGGTAGGTATTAAAAACAAAAAAAGACAAACCAAAACGAACAAACATACAAAAAATTATAAAAAATACAAAAAAAATGTTTAGTTTAAAAATAATTTTTTAATTAAAATCTTAAAAATTAAATATTTTTATTGCAATTTATTAAAAAATATTTTTTATTTAATTTCATTGCTAAAAATATGGCAAATATTTTAACAGGTTTATTGGATGCTAGGCTCTATAGATTGTCTGGATGATTTATTGCGCGCTGGCATAACCTTGGCCGAAAGTGTTGTTGTGGTTAACAAGGAACTATCCAACTCTGCGGAAGAAGACTCACTGGCAGATTGTAATACTATTGTGGCCGTGCAAACCATGTTCAAGTAATACTTCATCACTCTCTTTAAAAACAAAAGAATACTACTCAAATGAAACTCTCTTAAATTATAAATAAAATTCTCTTAAAATCCTTTATTTCTCTTTAGATTTTTTCCTAGCATTAAGAGCATTACAGAATTGTCACAGAGTTCCAATATGCGTTTTATGCAATTTAGAGCTCATGATAAGTACGCATTACATTTAAGTAAAATGGAAAAGGTGGGTAATATAGAGCTCGAATCAAAATCTGAAACAAAATTTTGAAATAAAACATAATTTCTTCTTTTTATTACATTTATAAAGCGTGAAAAGGAACGCGGCTCTCATATATCGTACATGTTTCGTTTGCCATTTGCGGCTGGTGCCGTCTTCAGTGCCTCTATGTTGGATACGTTACTCTATCAAGCGTTTGTTAAGGATTATGTCATAACATTTGTAAGACTATTATTGGGTATTGATCAGGCGCCGGGTAGTGGTTTCTTAACATCGGTAAGAGCTTTTATTAAAATATTTTTTTTTTACGTTTTTATTTATAATCAACATTTTCTGTTATCTATAGATGCGCATTACCAAAGATGACATGTGGATACGTACGTATGGTCGTTTATATCAGAAATTATGTTCGACTACCTGTGAAATACCAATTGGCATCTATCGTACTCAGGATACTTCTAATACGGAATCAACACATGTGAGTAATTCACCTGTAGACAAATGGGGACCATTTTCAGCTTTCGGAAAGCACTGTGTGCGCTTGCGACCATCGGTGAGTCCAAGTTAAATACCAATACCAATAACACAAACTACTCTACTAAAAGAAAACGATAACACAATTACTGAAATGCCAAAAAGAATTGTGAAAAAAACATTAAACAGCAAAAGAATCTTTTACACTCACTCTTTCCATCTCTCTCTCTCTCTCTCTCTCTGTCTGTCTCTTAAATGATCTTTCATTCTATAAAATAAAAAAACACTGCTCTTTAACTATAAAAGATCATTAACAGCATTTACACATTTTTTCTTTTTACACCTAATATATCACTAGTTTTGTTCTAATTTCTTTTAGTTTTTATTTATATTGTTTTGTAATTAATAAAAATTAAAATACTAAACATATCTTTTGTCCTCTACTGTAACTATTTAGTTTGGCTGTGAGCAGATAATAAAAAGGTTTTTCCTAAGTTTTAGTTAACTCTTAATAGTAATAGTAAGGAAACTCTTTTTTCGTCAAAAAAATGTTCATTCATCGAAGAAATCTTAATTTTAGAAAAAAAAACAGGAAAAGTCTTGTATATATAGTTTTGAAGGAATTTTTCTCTAAAATTAAGATTTTTTGCGACAAGTGAAGATTTTTCTCCATACCTTCTGCCACCGCGGATTCTCAGTAATAGCTAGCGGCTTACTCTTTAATATTTGTTATATGAAATAGGTGTCTTTGGTAGTTACTTTTTAGAATTCTTTTCAAATTATCTAAAAAATTTTTTTTAGATTTTTTCTCTTAGCAAATATTAAAATCTTTTTGGAAGATTGTCTAACAATTCGTTTGAAATGCTATATAAAATGCAAAAAAAAATAATAATTTGGCCAAGGCAAGCAGATAGTTCACTTATATTTTTTATTTATAAAATTCATCCTTATTTACAGGACTTATTGGTTCTTTGTTTCTTTTACTTATTAATTGTTAGTTATTAATGGCTTATTAGTTTTTATTGTTATTTCTTTTCAATTTACGAATAATTTGAAACAAGCTCTGCTTACTTACGTTATTTTTATGTATGTATGTATAACATAAAAAGAGCCAGAGGCGTTTTTAGTACACCCGTCGAGAACAGATTTTCTTTTCATTGTTCTCTTTAGGCACCAAATATATGAACTATTTTATAATCATGCAGGTTTTTATACCTTTTAAAGGATCCGCCATCTAACGTTTTTTTTCAACCACTGCTTATTTCGTGAATGGTAACACTTAGCTCATGTCTGATTTGACAGATAATTAGTTTTATCCTTCCGCTGAACGAATATGGTTGTGTATACGCTTGAAGAATGCTGGGAATCTGGACCTGCGATCAACTTACAGAAGATGCCGATTATGCCAAAAATATCATCTTTTCAGATGAAGCTCATTTTGATCTTGGCTAGTATGTAAACAAGCAAAATTGTCGTATTTGGGGCATAGAAAACCCGCACGCATACATTGAAAAGCCGATACACCCAAGACGAGTCACTGTTTGGTGCGGATTTTTGTCCAGAGGCATAATTGGGCCATTTTTCTTCAAAAATGAACAAGGAGTGCCCATTGCAGTCAATGGCGATCGTTATCGGGCCATGTTGAACTAATTTTTGTTCACAAAAATTGAAGACGATTGTATTAGTAACATTTGGTTTCAACAGAACGGCGCTACGGTACTACACTCGATGTTTTGTGCCCTGTTTTTGAAGATCGCATTATCAGCCGCAGAGCTGATGTCGTTTGGCCACCTCGGGGCTGCGATTTGACACCGTTGGACTATTATTTGTGGGGTGCCGTCAAAGATAAGTGTTACGCCAACAAGCCAGAAACAATTGACGCTTTAAAGGACAATATGCGTGAAACCATTGGTGAAATACAGCTGCACACAATCGATAATGTGCTTAAAAATTGGACTGTTCGTGTAGGCTACTGCATGGTCAGCTGAGGCAGCCATTTAAATGAAATTATTTTACATTATTAACCAAAAGGATTATACTTTCAAATAAAAAAAGAAAGTTGAGAAAATATTCAGTAGTTTTTTTTAGCATTCTCAAAAAAAAAAAATTATTTGGCGGACCCTTTATTAGAAAAATTTACATTAAACTTTCTGTAAATAAAGTAAAACGACCTTCATTCTAGAATCTAGATCAGTCATGAGCTTTTCATGGCACTTTTGTCCCCGATCAACTCACACGTATTCTTACGCTTTTGCTTTTAGTCGTCAAAGAGACAACGACAAATGCACATACAGGCCTGACACATTTGCCGATTTATCGGCATTTTGCCGATTTTTGCCTTAAAATTATCAAAATGCCGATTTGCAGATTTTTGCTCCAAATTATTAAATATTTGCTATATTAAAAAGAGACAACTGTTAATAACTCAGCTATATCCTAATAACTCAATTCGTCAATTTCCAACGGATTTCTTAACCGTAAGTCTCGTTTTATTCATAACTTAATATAATTCGCAAAAACGCATATCAACTTGAAAAATGTAGAAAAAATTGAGTGAAAAATCTGTTAGCTCGCGAAATACACCAACATTCTTCAAGGCTACTTAAAGGACATATATATGTTATTTAAAAGGTCTGTTTCTCTTTTTTCCAAATCCGAAAAGAAACATAAAATCGGGTAATATTCAGCTAACATGTGCTATATATGCTAAATGTGCTAATATGCGAGCTTATAAGTGCCTGAAGGTCTGAAAAACCGGTTTTTTACCCATAACTCGAGATTTTAGAAGTGCTTCGAAAATTTCAAAAACAGATCCTTCTTCTGTTTTTTTTTTTTTTTTTTTTTTTGTCGCACTGTGTAATTTATCTATTAGGAGTACAAATAAATTCTGTTCTTTATTTTAAGCTCAAAAAAATTATTTTATTTTAACAAGTAAATCAAAATATTATCCATTATAACAAACTACTTCCCCCCACCTCTCAGGTAAATTTCGAATCTCGCCTTTTGAGGCGATCCAATTTTGAAGCCAATTTTCAATTTCCTCGAAAAAAGTAAAGCGGTGGCCTGCCAAATCATGTTGTATAAGTCGAAACAGCAAGTAGAAGAAGAACCAATGTACGTAGAATAGGGAGGGAGGGGGGAAGATATCGCATTTGATCGTTTAGAAATCAATCAATAATATGAGCACAAAAAACATGTATTTATATAAGTGTCATGGCTTAAAATTCATAAAATTATTTACATAAATATGGGTACCTAGACTTATGCTATACACTGTAGGTATTCTTTTTACGTTTTTAAATAAATTACATTTATGATTAAGTTTTTTAGCCAGAAAAAAAGTTTTTTTTTTCAAATTGAATGATTTTCTTGAAAAAAATATAACAACACTGTTTGCATATCACTGATCTAGATGCGATTCACGCAAAGAGCAGCTCTTTTCTTCTGTTTTCACACGTACGTTCTTACACGTATAGGCAAAAAATAAGCAAAGAGTACTAAAGAGAAAACAAATGAAAAATTACAGAGCAAAGTGGCCTGAGTGAGAGCTCTTATATTACTACCACAACTGTAAAATGCATTAATTTTCTCTCTTTCTCTCACATGTACGTACTCCCACGCAGAGGCAAAAAATAAATTATGAGAAATAAAGAGAAAATAAACAGTAAAATACAGTGCGAGAAAAAATTTTTAATTGATGATGTTATTAAACACTTTATTCAACATGTTTTATTTATTTACAATTTTTTCCTAATTTGATGTTTTTCCTAATTGTTCTTTGTTATTGTTTTTGTTTTTTTCTTTTTTGTTTTGTTGCTGCTGTTATCGTTGTTTTCTTTTTTGTTTTCTTAAAAATTTTTTGTAAAAGTATGTTAACTTGAAGTACGAAAACAGTGTACGCAATCATTTTAATTTTTTTCTTGCAGTGTCTGACTTGAGACTGACTCTCATATTACTATCACAATTACAAAAGGCACTGGTATTATTTTGCCTGACCCTGTTTTAGATGATTGTACTAACAACACATCTGATCCTTTTTATTTTTAATAAAAAAGAGTTTAATTTCTCAATATGGTACCTTTTGACATCCTGTTTCTAGTTCTTATGTATTCCCTCAAAATAATCAAATTTCTCAACGTTCTTGAAATAGGCTTTTACTTTAATGAAAGTCCACTCGAAGCGTTCAACACATCCTGCGCATATTTCAATTGTGCGTTGGAAGTAAACGAGTACAGAAGCTAAGAATGTCAGAATGCATATTTACGATTTACGAGTGAATATATCAGCTGTGTGTCATAAACATATAATATAAGTTAACATGGATGGCATAAATAATTTTTAATTTTTCTAAAAAAGTTTCATATTCGCGTAATTTGAATTGAAAAATAGAATATAAAAAAGCGTAAAACGTGTTAATGTGAAAACTATGCGTATAGTGTTTTGAGTTTACCATTTAGCCAGAATTTTTTTATTTTAGATAGTGAACTTGGCTAGCGTAACATTTCGTAGCACAATTCATAGACTTTGCTATAGTTACTACACACATGTGCATTGCTTATAAATGATTTTCGCTTTAAATCAACATTGAATTTAACCAAAAACTCTAAATAGTATTTATTTCACTGACAGATAGTCCGTTTTGTCTGTCGAATCCATGTCGTGCACAGTCTTAAATGATGTACGAATTCATTTGCAAAACTGCTGAGCATCGCATTTGATGCTTTCGCAGAATTGCTCTTCAGATCGGGAGTGAACAATCGCGTCAACCATGGAGCAGATAACTTCCTATTCCTATAGTCTCAACAGCCATCTTACGCAATTTCATTTTCCCTACACATCATGCCATTGATTTTATTTTTCATGCACTAGTATGGCCACAATGAAACTTAGTAAACCATTTTGTCACCACTAAAACATGGTTTGATTTCGGTGATGTTTAATAAGCATACAGAATTCATTGTTATTGTGTTGCAATTTTTCTTAAATTAACGACATTGTCTACTTTCATTAAACTCCAACAACAAACTAATAGACACAGCTTGCTCAAAACTGTTCAACAGTAATCTTTTAATAGATAATTTTTTACGACTTTAAGCATTTCCTTCACGTTCAACATTCAATGCCACTGTAATTATGGAACAACAACTACATTTCTCTACAAAACTGCTACATTTAATACATAAACTTTTAAGACTCTTAGCAAATTTTTATTCTCTTCCCTTTTATTACGTTCAACTCTCTTATATTTGTTATTTTTTCCTATTTTCTTGTCTATAGCCGTTCCATTTCATGTAACAACATTTTAAAAACAACAACAACAACAACAACGTTATAATAGTTAACAGTACATGTACTTCGCACACATTCATAAACAAAGTTGAGAGAGTTTATTGAGTGGATTCTATTTTCTGCAGTAGTTAGTTAACACAAACATTTGTGTTTGTGTGCGTTAAAAGATAGAAAAATGCATTTTGCCTACAGGGTGGTCACACGCATAGTTTGTATAGGACAATTTTTTATCTTTAAAAGCGCGCACACAAAAAATTATTGACCAACAATTTGGTTGTGTGTTAGCGGCATTAGACTGCTCTTTTTAGGTCTTAATAAAAACTTCAAATAGGGAATAAAGAAACAAAAATATATAGATTAGAAGAGCAACTGTATTAAGATATTTTTTTTTTTTTTGTTTTAATTGAAATTGTTTATTGTTTTTTCTTTTAATTAATTTCACTTGATTTATTTTAAATTTCCTATTTATTTTGTTGATTATATTTTAAAGAAATTATCAGCTTCATGACTAAATACTTTTTATAAAAATTTTTAATACAAATTTTTGCTTGTTATTTATGAATGTTTTAATATATTCCTTTTACTCTCTTTTTTCCCTACTACTCGTTTTTTAACTAAAAGAAAAAGAAGAGTTTTTATTCTCTTTTTATAAATATTTTGATAGTATTTGATAACAACTTAATAATAATCCCTTTTTGGAATTCTCTCTCCTTTATAGCATTCATTTATTATCCTTTTTTGATATATTTTCTTAAAACCAAATTAAATTTCTTTTCATATTTATCAGAATATGATATACAAGCAGAATATTTTTTTAAATTCAGATTGTACATACTAAATATGTATTTTAATATAATTAATTTGTGTAATTCATATATACATAAATTTATTTATTTATTTTTTATTTTTAATATAATTTTAAATGCACAATTAAATGCAAATTTTCGGTAAAAACTTAAGATTTTGTGTTTTTTGTTAAAGATTCATACACCACTTCAGAAGTAAATAGAAAGTAGGAAAATTTCTTTTTGGCTTAATAACTTCATCTTAAATTAAAGTGTTCTAACGATATTAAGGAATTAATTCCTAAAAATCATATATTTTTACGTAGTACTCGTATTTCTCGTAGAGCGCATCCCTTTGTAGTTGATTGTTCAGTAAATCGCAAGCGCATTATGGGGAGAATTCGTTCTTTGGTCGCACTGTTCGGTTGTAGAATAATCTTCCAGCGAAAGTATTTCCTGCCACTTACGACATGAATAAATTTTAATCTAACGTCCATAAACACTGCTACCTATTTTCCTAGTACCAGCACAATGCACTGCATGAGTAGGGGCCATCCCCTGGGTGCTGATCTTATAAAGGGTGTTTTTTATAGAGGTAATGAACTTTAAGTTCCAAGAAAACAACGATGGATTATTCGTTTGACATGAATTTTATTTATCCGAAAGATAATCTTGTGGCATTAGATTCTAAATATGATTTCTGGCATATTACCGCCACGGTTGGCGCGGATGTAGTCCAATCTGGACGTCCAATTTTCGATGACTTTTTCCAACATTTGTGGCCGTATATCGGCAATAACACGGCGAATGTTGTCTTCCAAATGGTCAAGCCTTTGTGGTTTTATCGCATAGACCAATGACTTTACATAGCCCCACAGAAAGTAGTCTAGCGGTAAATTAGGCGTTCACCAAACGTGTCTTTTAATAAATCTATTGTGGCACGAGCTGTGTGACATGTTGCGCCGTCTTGTTGAAACCACATCTCCTGGACATCATGGTTATTCAATTCAGGAATGAAAAAGTTAGTAATCATGGCTCTATACCGATCACTATTGACTGTAACTTTCTGGCCACCATCGTTTTTGAAAAAGTACGGACCAGTGATTCCACCAGCCCATAAAGCGCACCAAACAGCCAGTTTTTCTGGATGCAACGGTGTTTCCACATACACTTGAGGATTACCTTCACTCCAAATGCGGCAGTTTTGTTTGTTGACGTAGCCATTCAACCAGAAGTGCGCTTCATCGCTGAACAAAATTCGCTTATGAAAATTGAAAAAAAAAAATTCACTTATGAAAAATGAAAATTGCGCTATTTGCAAGCGTTGTTCAGGCGTGAGTCTATTCATGATGAATTGCCAAACCAAACTGAGAATAAATCACTTAACAGCTGTTAAATCGGCCGCCATCTTGAAAAGTAATGGCAACTTAAAGTTCTATACCTCTATAAAAAACACGCTTTATAAAAATAAAAAAAATAGTTTTAATCGAATATCGAGTCAAATTTGTAACCCGGCTATGATAACTTAAAATGTGGTTAAAGAAACGTGCTTATTTGTGATACTTAAAATCGTAAAATGAGCTTATTGAATAACCTAATGCACGAATTCGATCTTTTTGCATAAAGCAGAATATTTTGTTTTAAATGCGGTCTATTCTGAAATGATTTTTACTAAATTCGTATGATCTAAAAATGGTGTCTTAAACTATATTCTAAACAATTACAGTCGTTTTTTATTGCTTTCATTATTCATTCATTCATTATTTTATTTATTCAATAATATTTTAAATTTTTCAATTGAATTTTTATACATACATATGTATATAAACAAACAGTTCAAGGAAATATAGCTCATGTCTGATTTTACAGATAATTAGTTTTATCCTTCCGCTGAACGAATATGGTTGTGTATACGCTTGAACAACGCTGGGAAATATTGCGACATTACTTTGAAAATCATGGTAATGATTTTTATCTTGTAATGTATGTAAGCAAGCAAAATTGTCCTATTTGGGGCACCCGCACGCATACATTGAAAAGCCGATACACCCAAGACGAGTCACTGTTTGGTGCGGATTTTGGTTCAGAGGCATAATTGGGCCATTTTTCTTCGAAAATAAGAAGTGACCGTTACAGTAAATGGCGATCGTTATCGGGCCATGTTGAACGAATTTTTGTTCACAAAAATTGAAGAGGAGGATGTTAGCAACATTTGGTTTCAACAGGACGGCGCTACGTGCCACACAGCCTAAGCTACACTCGATGTTTTGCGCCCTGTTTTTGAAGATCGCATTATCAGCCGCAGAGCTGATGTCGTTTGGCCTCGGAGCTGAGTCAAAGATAAGTGTTACGCCAACAAGCCAGAGACAATTGACGCTTTAAAAGACAATATTCGTGAAGCCATTGGTGAAATACAGCTGCGCACAATCGATAATGTGCTTAAAAATTGGACCGATCGATCGGCTACTGCATGGCCAGCCGAGGCAGCCATTTGAATGAAATTATTTTCCATTTTTAACCGGAAGGATTGTACTTTCAAATAAAAAGGAAATTGGGGAAAATATTCAGTAGTTTTTTTTACAGCATTTTCAAAAACAAAAAAAATTTATTTGGCGGACCCTCTACAACACTTATTAAATCCTATCTTGACATCGAAAACCATACGCACGACTAGCCCTCCTCACTACGGCCATTTTCACCAAAATGTAACGTAACACCAGGTAAATTTTTTTTATGTATAGTGCTACTTAATTACTAACGGGTGTTTGTTAAGCGGTACATAACTTTGAATTAGCAACACTGTTTTGTTTGACAACCGATTTAACAGCTGATGGTTGCTTTTTGTTCGACATTTTATTAGGGATAGACTTACACTAGAGCAACGCTTGCAAATTATTGAAATTTTTTATCAAAATAATGGCTCCAATTTTGTTCTCCGATGAAGCCCATTTTGGTTGAATGGGTACGTAAATAAGCATAATTATCGCATTTTGTGGACAGTAATCCACAATCTTTTGTCAAAAAACCATTACGTCTATAGAAAATTAATATTCGGAGTCATTGATTCATATGTCTTCCAAAA
Organism: Wohlfahrtia magnifica; assembly: GCA_023159175.1. Taxonomy (NCBI): domain Eukaryota; kingdom Metazoa; phylum Arthropoda; class Insecta; order Diptera; family Sarcophagidae; genus Wohlfahrtia; species Wohlfahrtia magnifica. Next base: position 332,491 of record JAKWBJ010000173.1, on the reverse strand, counting down.
CCATGATGGTCAGAATGTTGATATCAATAGTGAACGGTATAGGGACATGATTGGAAATAAGCAGCTATTAATCTTGCTGACATGTGGATCCACAAGCCAAACAGAGCGCACTGCAATTGCTCTACTCAAAAAACTTTTAATGAAAGTTTAATTTCAGGTAATGGTTCAATTAATTGGCGACCAAGATCGTGTGATTTAACCCAATTGGATTATTTTCTTTGGGATAATGTAAAGTCACTTGTCTACCTCGATAAACAAGAGACAATTGCATACTTGGATAGATATCAACATTCAAAGAGTTATTGGCAAAATACGGCCGCATATGCCAAGAAAATCTTGTAAGAGTTGGTATTCCACATGGCCGAAATAATATTATCACATTAATATCATAAAATTTTCTATCCAACAATGCCAATTTCATTGATCTTAAAAATATATTCCTTTGTTTTATTATGATTCATATTTGTTTAACTGTAAAAAAACATCCATTATATTCAATAAAAAAAAATAAGAACAGTCGAGCCAAAGGATTTGAAGATACAAGCAAAAACTTATCTGGCGTTACGTTACATTTCGGTGGAAATGTCCATATACAATATACTGATGGAAACAGCTGGGTATTCAAGTGTCTACAATGCAATCAGAGTACTGAAGAGTTCTACAAGCCGAAACTACGCCGATTATGCTTGCCGCGCAGTATATTATGGAATATTCAACACGAATATCATATACATATATAAGGTATGAACATATTGACTGATAGCAATGACGACAACAAACAAGACTGCCGCATTTGGAATGAATGTAATCCTCAAGTGTATGTGGAAACACCGTTACATCCAGAAAAACTGACTATTTGATGCGCTTTATGGGCTGGTTGAATCATTGGTCCGTACTTTTTCAAAAACGATGGTGGCCAGAACGTTACAGTCAATGGTGAGCGGTATAGAGCCATGATTACTAACTTTTTCATTCCTGAATTGAATAACCATGATATCCAGGAGATGTAGTTTCAACAAGACGGCGCAACATGTCACACAGCACAATAGATTTATTGAAAGACACGTTTGGTGACCGCCTAATTTCACGTTTTGGAGCTGTGAATTGACCTCCAAGATCTGGTGACTTAACACCGCTAAACTACTTTCTGTGGGGCTATGTAAAGTCACAAACCCTTGACCATTTGGAAGACAACATTCGCCGTGTTATTGCCAATATACGGCCACAAATGTTGGAAAAAGTGATCGAAAATTGGACGTCCAGATTGGACTACATCCGCGCCAGCCGTGGCGGTCATATACTAGAAATCATATTTAAAATGTAATGCCACAAGATTATCTTTCGGATAAATAAAATTCATGTCAATCGAATAATCCATCGTTGTTTTATTGCAACTTAAAGTTCTATACCTCTATAAAAAACACCCTTTATAAGGACTTTATTTAGATAGTGGGCACATGGCAGCACATTGTGAGTAAAGAGTAATTATACTCAAATAAGATATCCGCTAACAGCTGACAACTGAAGCTAAGCTAACCATTTAAGGCCCATGTCTATTACAGATCATCATACTCAATTAAATTTTCTACTAAAAATTTTTAAAAATACGACAAAATTATTTATAATCCTACCCATGATGCTCAGGCACCCTTTGCAACAAGTGCAAGTTTGCCTATCCATATATACATACGAGTATATTATTACTTCTTCTCCTAAGTTTGTTTATAACTGAGCAATAAATAAATGAATTTAAAAAATACTTAATTTTTATTACTATTTTTGAAAATAGTACTCATTAAAGAAGAAGGTGTTCGAGCACCGTACATTGGAAAAACTCATGCAAATCATGGGCATGATTCTAGAGTTCTCGGAAAGCACTAGCAACAATTGTAAATACAATAGAGAACAATGTGTGTAGAACTACAAAACATAAAATAATATTTAATGTAATTTTCTATTTTTTATGATTTTTCTACTTTTTGTCTTTTATTTCTGAAGTGGCTGAAAAATAAATTTGTCCAACTGAACCCTCGAATATCTCGCTAAAGAGTATGCCTTTATTTATTTATTTATTTTTTAAATTAATTTTAATTTAAATAATTATTACATTACCTTCCTTTAAATATATTTTTTAATAATATTGACAACACTTGAAAACATCATTAACAAACATATCAACACTTGAAAAAAGTGCCTGTTGTCTCTTTATCATAAACACTTGATCTTTTTTAATCTATCTCTCTCTCTGCCTTACTCGACTACAATTGAAAAATCTTTTAAGTATCTCTTATACATGCAAACACACACACACACACTGTCACTATACGTCTTTAACTCTTAACAACTTTAAACTTAAATGTAAACAAAAACAAAACAATAATGGCCGTTGAGTTAAAAAGATAAATAAAAACGGTTAAAAATTGATAAAGCAAATGAAATAAAAGAAAACTTTATTATTGTATTGGACTTTAACTGATAATTACGCACACGCACGCAGTGAGTCCTTTGCCTATTTTTGTCTCTCTCTCTCTCTTTCTCTATCTGTATTTCTTTTTTTCGCTTTGTTTTTATTTGTTTGAGGTTAAACTTATGTTCTTGATTATTTGTTTTTTTTCACACACTCTATCCAAACTACATTTGAGTTGATTTTTGTTTATTTTGTTGTTGTTAATTAATGTCGTTTGTGGTTTCAGTTTGTTGTGGTTTAATTTACCGTTGTTGTTGTTTAAATATAAAAACATGGGAAACAAGAAAAAAGAGAAATTAAGTACAAGTGGTGTGTGTTGTGCTTGTGCTTGTTCATTCATATTTGTGTTCATAACAATTTATTTTGATAACAAAACCAACAAAACAAAAAAATGTTATGTATTGAAGTGTTTTTTTTTACACATTAAACAATTTCTTTTTAGTTTATGAAATATTGAATTAAAAATTAATTTCATTACAATTTATTTTTATGCCTTTAATTTTATTAAAATTAAATTTTAGGTTGACCTCCTTTTTTATATTTGTTCATATAAAATCACCGAATCACATCCATCAGAACAGAACAACAAAAAAAGTTAAAGAAAAACGTTTTTATAAATCAATTAAACACTTGCAAACTACACAGTTCCGTTCTCTGTTCTTTTTTTTTTTTTGTTTTGTTTTATTGTTACCGTTATATCCTTTAATGGCTTTTGTTGTGTATGTGCTTTTAAATGGTTTACATAAATTCAATTATGTACTTTGTTATTGTTTTTATACTCTCTTTCGCTCACTTATTTCGTTTCCTCTTTTTTGTTTGTCTTTTTTGCAGCTTTTATTAGATTCACTGCATTTTATTTTACTGTTATTGTAGCCGTTATTTTAATTGTAGTCATATGCTGAGAAACAATTTTTTGTAGTTTTCCCGTTCTTGCTTGCAATTGTTTATTTATAGTTTAGAACAGATTAGTAGTTGTAGTTTGAATTTATTATATATTTTTAATAGTAGAAGTGTCATAGTTAAATATTTAAAGTATACTTTAAGGCGTTTACATTTTAATAAATAAATCAAAAGAAAAATATTGAAATAAGTAGAAAGTCTGAGCGATTTATTTCAGGTTATATGATGCTTTAATCATTAAGCACATAGGCCACAGCAAGCTGCTGACTGCAAAGTGTCAAAATTATAATTCAGACGTTTATAAGAAGACGATTATTTTAACGACATCACAGCTATAAATACAGGGTGGGTAATTTAAAAGTTAAAATTTGAACCAGCGGTTATTTCGAATCTGGCAATACTTATTATGTCATTCTATTCTGTCACAAAATTCAGTATTTTATCTCCACTGCACGAATTAAATCGATTTACGCTTGAGCAACGTTAAAATCATCTTTTCGGATGAAACTCATTATCATTTTGGTGGGTATGTTAATAAGCAAAATTGCCATATTTGGGTCTCATAAAACCCAACGTGGTCTCACAGAAGCCAATGCACCAATTACGAGTGACTGTTTGGTGTGGCTTGGTCCATATTTCTTTGAAAATGAGGACGACTCAACCATTTCAGTCACCTATCGCACCATAATAACCGATTTTTTTGTGCCAGCTCTTCATGGTATTGATGTGAACGATGTTTGGTTTCAACAGTATAATGCAACTTGCCACACATCTCATGCTACAATCGATTTATTGCGTATAACGTTTGATGGCCATTTAATTAGCCAAAATAGTGATGAGTGTTGTTCGCCAAGAAGCTGCGTTTTGACAAAGTTAGACCATTTTCTGTGGGGCGCTGTTAAAGACAAGTGTTATGCCGACAAAACAGAGACAATTGAGCATGTGAAGGCCAACATTCGTGGTACCATTGCCGAGATACCACCCCATACACTCGAAAAAGTTCTCGAAAATTGGTCCGATCGATCATTTCTAACCGGAACAATTTACTTCATAACAAAACAATAAATTTAGCAAAATTTTCTGTTTTATTGAATTTTTAAATTTAAACTTTTAAATTGCCCACCCTATACATTAGTGATATCCATAGATATATAAAACATTTAAAAAATAAGAACTTAAAAATAAATTTATTTTTATTTTTATTCAACAAAAAAGAACACTAGAAAATTGATATGTACATACTGTGAGCGTCAAAATAAAGTGTACACCCTTATGCTTTACCATATAGGCTTTACCTATCGGCTAATATTTAATTAAGTTATTAACGTGCATGAAGGTACGAAAAACCGGTTCTTGCTGTACTTGATAGCATCTATTAGAAAAATGTTATCACTTTCCAGGTATTTCTACGTCATTCTTTTTTTTTCTCATAGTTCTTTTCTTGTACACTTATTTTTGACGTGTAAAAAATAGAGTACTTTTCGTTTTTGTTATATAACTTTAGTTGTTGTTTTTCAGAATTTCGCAAGGCTATGTCGAATAGTAAGACGCCCAAGTTTTTCTGAAGAGTCCTTTAGTTCGTGTTTTACTATTAAATCAATAATCAGCTGCTTAAGGATGAATTTTAAGAACCTCAGTAAATTTGAAAAGAATTAAGATGTAAAAAATTCCCATTTCTTACTTGAAAAGCTAGTGATGGCATGTATAAGAAACGTGAAAAACTTTCTATCACTGCACCGGCTTTTATTTTATTAAGACTTAGGCGTTTTTGTATTGTATACATGTAGAAATGACCCCATGGTATATAAATGGGTAGTTTTGTAAAATATACAAGATGTGACGAGATCTTATTGGGGTTCTTATGTCATTAATACTAGCCGGGTTAATAACTCCATAACTTTTTGAATTTCACACCTCTTAAACGAAAGGCCAACATTGCAAAATTTGAACAAGCTGTGTCTGTTAGTTTGTGTTTGACAGCCATTGATAGCAGACTATTGCGTGGTTTCAGGAGAAAATGGAAAAAAATGAATTTCGTGTGCTCATTTAGCATTATTGGATTGCGAATAAAAAAAACCATCACTCAATGCAAGGCTAAGCTTGATAAATACTATGGGAACTATGCACCAGCTACCAATTTCAATAGTAAAAAAAAAGTTTACTGAATTCCGTTGAACATTCTTGAAATAATTGAAAAAATTCGGGATATGGCATTGCTCGAGAACGCGCGAGGGATTGTAAAAGTCATAGGCATCTCACATGGCTCAGTGGTCTCAATTTTGAATGGTTACTTCAGCTTTCCGCAATCTTGTGATAAACTCGCTGGACTGTTTAGCGTTGTTGAACCTCAATTTGTATGAGCTTTTGCGCTGTTTCGAAATCGTGTACGAAACGTGTTTTCACCACAACACACCAAAGACCAAACAGCTGTCATAATAGTGGGTTTCTCGAAGGTGAATTGGTGCCAAAAAAGACAAAGGTATGTTTGTCAACCAAAAGAGTCACGGCACGATGGCTTAAACAATCAATGGCGAATATTTATTTTGCCAACTAAGTGTGTCTATTTAATAAGGATTTACAAAAAAAAAAACACCGCATTTGACTTAGAAAACAGTTATTATTCAGTAGGACAATGCAAGGCTACAAATTGCTACCATTTTCCATTCTCCGGACTTAGCGATGAGTGACTATTTCTAATTCCAAAACCTGAAGAAGTAGTACAGAGGAAAAGATGTGACTTCAATGGTGGAATCAATTCACAAACAAATACTTATTTTAATAACCTCGACAAATCTTATTATTTTCGAAGGAATAAAAAAACTGGAGTAAGGTTTCGGAAAAAGTTTATAGAACTCTGATCTATTTTGTACAAAATCAACTGCAAAAACTGATCAAAGAATTAAACAAATTCACTACAAGGATTAAGATTTACGCATCGAATACCACCTCAGGTTTCTGCGGTGGCTTTTCAGAGCTTTTGGCTGAGATATTGAAAGATATGGAGCGCTTGATTCGGTCTTGCGATTTGGTGTTGAACTTGGTCTTGAATCTTGTGGTATATTTCGCTTATTTCGACGATGATTGATTCAGAGTATGATTCAATGGCATAGAATCTATGTTATTGAGTATGATTAGAAGCGATTTTTGCACTGTTTTGGTTTCATAAACATCTTATCTTATCAGTTATGCCTTTAAATTGCTTTTAATAAAATTAATTTTTTTAAACGTTGATTCAAAATTAATTTTTGTTTTAATAAAAAATAAAATTTTATTGAAATTACTTAAGAGCTTTTAGCAATTTAGTAAATTAATTACACTTTTTGCGAAATTATTTAATTATTATTTATTTAAAAAAAAAAGTTTTTTTAATTAATTTTTTTTTTAAGCTCATTTACAAGTAGTTGGTTAGTCAGTAGTTATTGCAGTTGTAATTGCTCTTTATTTGATTTTGAGAATTATTAAAAAAAAATTTCTAGTATATAGGCCCCCTTATTCAAGGCATGTGGTATTGTGTGTAAATAGTTTGTCGATTTTTTTTTTAATACATAATTTTAAACATTTAATTTTTATTTATTTTTTTTTTTTTTTTTGTTCTTGTTCCTATAGTATTTAGTTTTGTAAATTTTAAATTAAATCTTAGAAAAATTGTATTTTAAATACAAATATTTTACTAACACCAGCAATTTGGTTAATTTTTTTGGGAAATTTTGTTAAAAAAAGTTCCGTTCATTTAATATTTAGAACAAATAATAATAATATTTTTCATTATCATTACAACAACAACAAAATAAAATAACAAAACAAAACTTATATTTTATTTTTACTAAAATATCATACAACTCTGTTCATTATTTACTACTATTATTACCCGTAATACTACTACTACTACCATCATCATCATCACTGCTACTACTACTACTACTACTACTCTGTTACTAATGCATCCTTACAAAAAAATAAAAAAACATGAAATATGTACAAAAAAATAAATAAATTCTAACACAAAAGTATGATGAGGACACTACGGTTACACCGGATTCTGCTAAAGATAGTAAGGAAGTATTGCACAGTGTTACATATCGACCACCATCATCGGGTGGCCCACAAACGCATCATTCTCATCAACATCAGAAATCGACCACTTGTTTGGGTGGATGTACCAATCGTAAAGGCTCGACTGTAAGTATTATACAAATAATGTTTATCCATACACACACACACACACACACACACACACACTAATACACTTACAAAATAAACATTTTACAAGTTAGGTGAAAAATGTTATAGAGTACGAGGGCAGTATGAAAATTCAGTGATATTTTTTTAACTTTTTATTTCTCCACAGAGTCTGCTTAAGACTTGATGTATTAAGTCCAGGATGGGATTTCTAAAGATTCGCAAAAAAAAGGATTTTTTCAATATTGACCCGTTTTGTTTGACTAAAATTTATTATTCCCCAGTTCGTTATTCCCCATATTTGTAGTTTTATTCACGCATTTTGCGATAGTAGCAGCACATGTATGCATCTGTGCCTTATCTTGTTGGATCAGCCATATTTCCTTTTTCGGTTTTGTTTCAAATCACTGTAGAATCTGTCCAGAAGTTCAGATTAATATTCGCCGGTAATCGTTAAGCCATTTTTAAGTTAATCGCTGGAACTCAATCACGCGTTGACCGAAAGCCTCAGAAGATTTCTAAATTTTTATTGGTCTCGGGTATGTCGCGGTAAACCAACATTTCATCTAAGCTTCTAAATGCCGAAAAACACATTAAAATTTCGCCTGAACCAGCAAACACTGCTTATTGAATAGGTTATGACTACCGGCAGTTGAAAGAGATTGAAATAAGAAAGAACAGACCACTTGGACTGAACACATCATGGTCCCATTGTTAGACACGAATACAAGAAGTAGAAGGAGATAGCAGTAAAAGTAGAAAAGAGAGTGGCAGTGTTCCTCCCTTCAAAAAAAGTGATCTTCAAAATAAGACCAAGTGAATGGAACATTGGCACAGATTTCCACCACTTCATCACAACAGCTACGTTAATAGTCATTAAAAGAAGGACCCATTCTCTCGGTATGGACTCCAAATCCATAGTGTCATATTGCAACCGCCATCAGATCTAAAAAATTAAATATCATTGCGTTGGCCTCACCGTAGTAAATTTCGCCAACAAATCCACAGCCACACTGTATACCACATGGGATGCGGAGATTCGATTTCCATTGAACCTGCAGGTCGGTGGCATAATAAAACCGATAACCCGATTACATCACGATTCACGGAGATACGTACTACAGCCTATTTAATTAATCTGCGCTTGCCACAGCTATTTGCGATGGGATTAGAAATAGAAACAAAGTCCCCAAGTCTCTTGCTGGCAGAATTTGAGAAGCAGGTTGGGAAACTTTGTTGGCCTCTTGCAACGTAATAAGCCAATCAGTGATCAGCTATGCGGCGCCAGTGTGGTTTGCGAATTGAGTGCTATGTCATGGAAAAGTATTTAATCCTGCCAAAATGCCGCCTAGCCTGGACTGCTACAGGATGTCTTCGCATATCTCTAGTAAACCATTTGCAAGAGGAGTCGAACATAATCAACCAGACCATTCCCACTATCAGCTAGTAAATAAACACCCTCCTTCCAGGCATGTCAGAAGAAACCTTCATGATCTTGAGAGAAAAATCCAACGATACAAAAGGGAGCATCTAAACCAACAGGCTTTTCAGACAGGATTAAATAGTTTACACAGATTACAGTGTGAATAGTATCCTTGGAGATCACTGGCTCAGCTCAGATCAGAATTGACAGCATACGCTGCATCTCTTCCGCTGCCCAAGTCCACACAGCTCATTCCGAGGACACCCTGTACACTCCTTATTAAGTTGGCTTCCTTTTAGTACCCCAACATGAAAGCTGAACCCGTTGAACGTAAATGAACAAAACATTACGAGCTACTACAACAACAACAACAACAACTTGGTGCAGAACCAACTAGCCATGGCAAGGCGACCTTAAAGATCTATTGCACTAAGCACGTCGAGACTAAAAAACATGATAATCACTCAGAGGAAAGCGCATTCAATTCTCCATAGAGTCAATAGCCTTGGGCGTAAACAATACTCGGATTAGTCTCTCAATAAATGTTTGCCTTCGAATGTTTTTCAAAGTACCACCATCACAGAAAATATGCTATGTAGTCTACTTTTCCTCCCTGCACAGACGACACTCTGTGTCACTTATTCGATTGAGGTGGAAGAGTTAATATTGCGGGGAGTAGTGGCCTATTAGCAAACCAAAAAGCCTCATTATAATTATGTTGCCCATGTGGTGCAGCTCTCTATTATAGGTAAACGATCTCATCAGCTACTTCTTCTGCCTCAGACATTTTGCATTATGCTCGAGACGATGGGCGAAGTTCATGCTCGCACCCACGATTCTTCCTTTGGCCGTAGACCACTAGATAACACCGCAGTATGGTTGCGGTCCTACAAGTCTAGTGACACGATGTTGATAATGAGGTTGTCTGCTCTCAATTACTGTCAAAAGCAAAATACTAGACGCAGCTTGCTTACGATGCTATAGGAGCTCAATGATACATTCCGAGCGAAAAATCGCATGAACGAAGCAAGTTGTGGCTTAACAGACGATGGCAAAGCCAAAATTGCTAAAAATATAGGAAATGCTGTGTGGTAGAGGGATGGAGTGGAATTGATCTCTCTTTTAAGATTTAACAAGAATGAAGCGAGCAATTCAATTAATACGGACCAAATTGATCAACAGAAAAGGTATTGTGTTCCATCATGACAACGCCAGAACATACACATCTTTAATGATCCTGAAGTTATGAGAAATGGTTGGCTGGCTGGATGGTTGGAATACTTGGCCGTTTAAAGACCGTTTGGTAATATCCAGAGACGACGTTTTAAAAAATACCACAACACTTGTAACCTTATATGCCATTTCGTCAGATTAAAATACCTGAGGATGTCGTCCGAATCGATGAATGATATCTCTGCCATATCTTGCATAAACCAGCTACCGAAGACATTATACCGGCATTTAAAGAGAGATGAGCAACTGCACGGCAAGTATTCGAATGTATCTTCCTCTTCTACATGGCCACAGCTGCGACAGTGAGCGTTATGCCGTATTCTCAACTGGAATACCATAACACTCGTAACCCCATATGTGTCTCACCACATCCATTTCGTCAGATAAAAATACCTGAAGCTGTTGTCCGGATCGATGCATTATATCTCTGCAATGTCTTGCATAAACCAGATACCAAAGACATATATAGATATCCTACAAGAATCCATTGCTCTTCGTCTGGGTTTAGCCTTTTCAAAGTAGTAGTCAAAGATGCCTTTTTTCATGCCGTATTCTCAACTGGAATACCATAATACTCGTAACCCCATATGTGTGTCACCACATCCATTTCGTCAGATAAAAATACCTGAAGCTGTTGTCCGGATCGATGCATTATATCTCTGCAATGTCTTGAATAAACCAGATACCAAAGACATATATAGATATCCTACAAGAATCTATTGCTCCAGTGGGCTAGTTAGTACAGCTACTAACGTGAACACTTCCCTCCTACTAAAGCCTCTAAGCGATTTAGTGCATCTGATATCTGCCCAGATATCCTACAAGAATCCATTGCTCTTCATCTGGTCTTAGCCTTTTTAAAGTAGTAGTCAAAGATGCCTTTTTTAATGAACCTTACTAAGGCAGATTAAAATCCATATAAAGCAGAGCCCCTCCGAGCTTGTTCTTCGCCCGTTCAATCCCATAGAAGTTCCAGTGGCACGAAATCCAAGCAGGGATCTTTCCAGGGCTCTTCCATTTATGAGGGATATTAATACTGAAAATATCATGGAATTATAAAGCTGCTTTAAAACAATCAAAATAGGCCCCTCATTAAAAAAATTTTCACTTCGTAAAAAAAAAATCTGCGATATTTTCCTTGTACTGTTGACTTAAGAATTTCGTGTTTTTCTCTTTAACGCGCGCTTATAGCTCAGTAAATAGGCCACTAATATTAATTAAAAACTAATTTGTATTACAAACAAATATTACAAAATAAAAATGAGTTTCATAATTCAAAAATAGGCCCAATTAACAGAAAAAGAAACGGAAATTTTTTTTTAAATATTCGCGATTAAAATTTAGGGAATGTAGCCGTCATATGACTTGAATTTTAAATAAAAAAAACATCTGCGATATTTTCCTTGTACTGTTGACTTAAGAATTTCGTGTTTTTCTCTTTAACGCGCGCTTATAGCTCAGTAAATAGGCCACTAATATTAAATAAAAACAAACTTGTATTACAAACAAATATTACAAAATAAAAATGAGTTTCATAATTTAAAAATAGGCCCAATTAACAGAAAAAGAAACGGAAATTTTTTTAAAAATATTCGCGATTAAAATTTAGGGAATGTAGCCGTCATATGACTTGAATTTTAAATAAAAAAAAATCTGCGATATTTTCCTTGTACTGTTGACTTAAGATTTTCGTTTTTTTTTCTCTTTAACGCGCGCTTATAACTCAGTAAATAGGCCACTAATATTAAATAAAAACAAACTTGTATTACAAACAAATATTACAAAATAAAATTGAATTTCATAATTCAAAAATGGGCCCAATTAACAGAAAAAGAAACGGAAATTTTTTTAAAAATATTTGCGATTAAAATTTAGGGAAGGTAACCGTCATATGACTTGAATTTTAAATATTTATGAATAATTTACTAACAATTTAACAAAACCAAAAATAAGTATGTACAAGCTTTTTACAAATCCTGGCATATGTATGTAAAAGGTAGGTACCCAATAAAAAATTATTAATAAAAAAAAATTATAAAACTTCTGGCTTTAAAAACTGACTTGACTGTATGAATGACTTTCTTGATTTGAATGCATTTTGAACGAAATAATAAAAAATAAAAAACTTCTTAGAAAATGTAGTTAAAGCATGTGAATTAATAAGTTTATTTTTTTGGTCTATGAACTTATAAGCTTTTAACTAACAATTAGGAATGCTCTCTTATAACAATAAAATAATTATATATATAAAAAAAATAACTCTAAACTAAAACAAACAAAACATTTTCTACTAAAATTTTATTTCGCTTTTTCAAGGCCTATTAACTCTCAAGAAAACTGTCTACCTCAACAACATTTGAAATTGTTTTAGAAAAAAATCAAATTGAAATTGAAATTTTTTTTAAAACAGATTTCAATCCCCTAACCCTTTCCGGATCAAGGGAAACTAATTGTACAATAGTCGTCTATGTTTTTTCAGTATTCAATCAATTTGGCCGATGAGGCCAAAGATAATCATGCCCAACAAATCGAAAGGGCCGAAATAGCAAATCTGGTTCGAAGTCGCATGGAATCGTTGAATTTACCCACCATTGATTATGATGATGTTAGCGAAAAGCGCAACCATTTATCGTATGTGATAATCAATCCAAGCTGTGATCTTAAATTAGAAGAAGGCGATTTGATGTGAGTACTACTACTACACCGATATATGTAGATAACAAAACAAAAATGTTAAATAAACATTGATTTGTCCTTTTTTCTCTTAATTTCTAGTTATTTAGTACGTCCTTCACCGTTTTCAGCACAGAAGACCTTTGAACGTCACAATTCCAGACGCAAATCAAACATATCATTTTGTTCCAACATCAATTTGGGTGCTGCCTGTGGTCCACAAGTGGGTGCGGTGGGTGTTAATGCCAATACTGGTGCTGGTTCGAGACGCGGCTCAGGCATAGGTTTGAATCCTATGCAAATGCAGAGTGTACAAACATTGGCTGGGTATGCTTCGCCACGCTGCACGCCGCCAATACAACAAATTAAATCCAATTCTCTTTCTCTACCCGACAGTCCCACGGTTGTTGGCTCGCAGCGCGGTCGGAGTAATTCATTACGGGTTGGCTATAATTCAAATTTTAAACATTTTCTTTTTCACACAAAATTTGTTTTGTTCGTTACGGTTTTGTTTCAAAAAGATACGTGTCTTTTTTATTGTTTTATTAAGTTTCTGTCTAACCCGTACAAAATTTAACCACAAAATTAATGCACAATTTTTTCTCAGTGTATTTTTTGTTTTTTGGTGTATGTGTTACAAAAAAAGAATGCTTTCATATAATTTATTTTTTATAATATGTTTTAATTTTTAAAATTAACGATTAATCGATAAAAAAAGCCTTTAATCGTAAAAAAGAAGCAAATTTTTATTCAAAGCATTTGTAAACGATTTTAAAAAATTCAGAGTTCGGTAAATAGACATCTGGTCGACAAAAAAAGAAAAAATATATAAAAAAATCCGGTATATAGACCTTTTGTCCTCAAAAAACAAATTACGAGAATCTAGGGCACTTTTGTTATTCCATGACTTTTTTATTTCCAGAGCAGTAACTGTCAATACAACATAGTTCCACCTTAACCGTTGTCTAGTACTGGTTTACCATTGTTCACAAGTTTGCATGTAAATAAAAGCTTCCGGCCTTGTTGAATTTAAAGAAAATAAAAAGCGTGTTTTTAGGTGCTGATACCAATTTTTACGTATAACCATCTTTACTGTATCCAAAGAAAAGCTTGGTAAATTCAATGACAACTTTTTTCCGTAACTTTACTTCAGAGCATATGCCTTCTAAAAGGCACCTTTGGCTTGTTTCAGTATCTTTGTTTTTTTTTCCGAAACAGGTGATCAGTCTTATGTAGCAGGTGTCTAGGATAGATATTGCCGTTAGTATAACCAACGCCCTCTGTATATTTGATATTGTAGTGGTTCGAATCTTTGTTGTTGCTGCTTTGCTGATGCTGCTTAAAGTAGTTGATGATTTATAGTTGATGTTCCCTTTCTTTTACCGGGGGCAGTTTTTAAGGAGGCTTTCTTCAATGTTCCCACTCAACGATTCTTTCTTTGGCCGTAGACCACTAGTAAGTACCACAGCATGGTCCTGATCCCACAAGTCTAATAAAACGATATTGATAATGAGGTTGTCTGATCTCAATTACTGTCAAAAGTAAAATACTAGACGCAGATTGCTCAAGGTGCTATAGGAAATCAGTAATACATCATGGACGAAGCGAGTTGAAGCTTCGCAGACGGTGCCAAAGCCAAAATTGACAAAGAAAAGTAATGCTGTTTGCTTCAATTACTGTCAAAAGCAATCTATTGGACGCAGCTTGCTTAAAATACTACAATACCCCAATAATATACATTCAGCACGAAAAATATCATGGACGAAGTAAGGTGAAGCTTTACAGATGATGACTAAGCCAAAATTAATTAATAATTGGAAGGAAATTATTCATTATGAACTTCCTTAATTCAATTAAAATGGCCAGAATTGGTCAACAGAAAAGGTGTTGTATTTCATCAAAAAGCGTTAAGTAATATCCAAAGACAACATTTTGAAAAATACCATAACACTTGTAATCCTCTTATTGTATCCGCACATCCATTTCGTCAAATTGATATGCCCATGGATGTCGTCCAGATAGATGCATGACTATGGCGGCGGTATTCACATCCGGCGGGCATAATCACTAAGAGGCCAGTGCCCAGTTAATATAGCCACTAACGTAGACACGTGCTTTCCAGTGTGGCCTCTAAACTGATTTTCTGATGATGCTTAAAGTAGTGGATGATTTATAGTTGATGTTGTTTTTCTTTTAACTCCTGACGGAGAGATTGCAGAGATTAAGGCGGCGTTCTTTAATAGATCATCTGAAGGAGGGCTGAAACCCCTTAATTACTTAGAATCCGAAGTCAGATTTGAACCTACGCTGCTTGTGTTGTATGCGAGTACTTTTACCACTACACCATGTCACCTCCAATGCGGACCTAGGACCATCAATAACATATTTTTTATTAAGTTCCTTTGTGAACGTACGGGTGCAACACGGTAAAAGAGATCATAAAGCTTAAAATCAGCAGACGAAATCAATTAAATAATATTATACAATCGAAGAATCCAAAGAACAAAGTTTCCCAAGGTCCTCAAAGCAGGTGTCTGTTTTGAATGATAACCTCTTCTTTTAACTCAAATCTCTTGCTAGAAGTTAAATCAGCAGGCTACTGGATGAGATAGCGTGGCCCATGGTCTATAATCCAACTCATAGATCTTTCCGACAGTAACTATACACGTGCGCATCAGTGCATTGTCTTGATAACTTTTTTGCTTTAGTAGATGAGGTTATTTTTGCACGGCCATGTTAGCTGACAGTTACATCATAGTCTTCTTTGGTACCCGTTCGCAAATTCGCAAGAATATTTGTATTCACTCGATAAGATGATTGTAGTCTCAGCCACTTCATGATTTTTCAGACTCTAATAGTTTAATATCGTTTCAAGGACTTAAACAATTATTTTCACCATTACCACTTCTTTTTTGCGACCTAACCGTTTGTGAAAAAAGGTGGAACTACAACAGTTATACGTTGGAAATGACAAAGCACAAAAACGAAGGATGTTTTCACTAGAAGAATAGGAAAAGTTAATCTAATTTCTACTATTGTGAGCGTCATACGCGGCATGTAAAGAGATCAACAAAAACGGCGTAAATGGTTTGAATTAATAAATAGATAACAAAAAAATCGTTTCGCTTTAATGCCGTTGTCACATATACATAAAATGTGTAGAAAGAGTGGAAAGTATGAAATACGTAAAACGAGTTGAAAAACGTATATTTTTTCTCGGTTATTATTTCTTTTACATAAAAATTAATGTTTCTCCAGCATGTTCCATTAACTTTTACTATAATAGTTCTGTTTTAAACTACAGTTAACTATATCAGTGTTGCATTTAAAGCTTATGGGCTGGAAATACACAAAAAAATCAAGGACTTGTTAAGCCACCTTTGTAAAAAATTATGTTCCTTATGTATATATATATGTATGTATTTAAAAGCTGGTATATATATATGTGTGTATAAAGCTTGTTAAATAGGCCTTCTTTTGAAAAAGTAACAATTTTTTCTTTTTGTAATATATTATTTATAAGCTTTTATTAATTGTGGTCTTAGCTATTTTTTAAATGCTTTAATATTTTTTAATTTACTGTTTGTTTAATATAATTAATTAAATTACATTGTTTAATTATTAATATATATTTTTTTAAATTAATTGCTTAATTAAATTAATTGCTTAATTAAACTCTATCACGCTGTTACTTACGATCACCACCAATTCTCATTATTTGTAAAAAAAAAGTTCTTAAAATAAATTTTAAAAAATAATTATCTTTCCTCCCTAAAATATGCCCCAAACTTTCATTATCTTATTACACCTCAACGCACTCTATACATTTATTTTTCTCTGTAAGCACTACTATGTCTCCCATATTAAATATCTGTGTGTGCCCTTTAATGTTGTCCCTTTCACATTTGCCTATCAAACCTCTTAAATGTATTTTTTAATGTTTTCTTTGCTCACACAACAATTGGCTTAATACTATGGACCTTTTAAACCTCCATAAACCCACACTTTTTTAAACTCTTCAACTACCTATAAATGTATTTATTTTATTATCTTTAAAAAGCAACAACCTTTACTTTAGTTTTTAAAACTATTAGAAAACCTCCCTTTAAAAAATACATATTGAAAAAAAGCCACTCGTAATTGCAACATCACCATCACTAATACCACCTGTAAATGCGCAACATCACTACTGCTCAAGCAAGTAGTGATAGTGTAAACAACACCTTTAAACCACTAAACTCTTGAGTGTTTTGACTAAATGTGTGTGTCTTGTGTAATGTGTGTAATGAAAGCACTACTGGAGAGCAATAACTCCCAGAGAGAGATGACTACTAACTGCTTATAAAATGAAACATGGATCGATCATCAACATCTTGGAGCTGCCTTCAATAAAATGCATTAATATTTATAAATATTTGTTAATTAATTTGTTTTTTTTCTCTATATTTTTCATATTTTTTTCTTAAAAACCAAGCTTGTCTTAATAATTTGTTTAAGTGTCTGCAAAACAAAACAAAAACAATAACAAAATTGTTTAAAATTTAATTTTTATTTAATTTTATGAAATGATTGATTTTAGATTGATAATGATATATTATTGAGACGTTCGTCATCATTGCGACAGGGTTTGCCAAATGTGGGTGTTAATACGGGTCGACGAAAATCGTCACTGGAGGAAATAGGCATAAGTCATTTTACCACTTTAATGCAGGCCACTAATCATACAAATCCCATTAAAATCGCTCTCAATGGTAGCATAGGCTTAGAGGTTAGTCTCAAGCATTCTCATTATACTACACTCGTTGCAAGAACTTGCATTTTCAAACACAGTTTGTTACTAAATTTACTTAAAAAAAAATAAAAATGTAGTATGTAATTGTAAACTTTTTGCCTTATCTTCCAAAGAATCGCATTTCTTTACAGGTCACTCCACCCGAGGAGCCTACACCCATTTTGGGTGTACCCTGTGTAGTGCCGAGTGGACAAAGTGGCGGCATTAATCCCTCTACTCTGGGCGGCGGTTCATCATTAAATATAAACAATGTCGATTTGGCACCCAGTCCAAATGCAAATTCACCATTACAATTACCCACGGATCAAACACAAGGCGGTGGTGGCTCTCAATCGCAATTGCCTTCGCCTCAACATTTGCAGGGTACAATTGTATGATACAACCTTATGTGGGGTCGTAGACTCCGCTCCTCAATATCGAAAAAAAATAAATGGATTTAATACGACGCCAAAGCTAAAAAATAATGCGAACCTACACTGAAAGAAACAACCAAACAACAATTCAAAATCAACGACTTCTGTAAATTAATTATGAAAAAAAACTCCCTTTTGTTCTATCGTTTTGTATTATATCTTAGAAACAAATTTTAATTTCTCTAGATTTTAAGCAACAACAAAAAATGGAACAAACCCTAAAGTAGTAAAATTTTATTTTTAATATTTATCGCAGTGTTGTAAAAAGTTAACAAAAATAAATTTTAAACTTGTTTTACTTGTGGGAGTATTTTTTGTTCTTGAAATAAAAAAAAAATAATTTTTAAACGTAATTTTTTATAGTTTTCACAAGTTTGACAAAAAACAAATAAAACTAAAAAATTCTCTCATCAACACCAATCATGTCACGCAAACTTTCGATCTCTTTTTATTTATTGTATATTCAGTGCTCTTACCATCTCTCTCTCTCTCTCTCTCTCTCTCTCTCTCTTTTATGAATAATGATTATGCGACAAACTCAACCCTCTTGCGCGTAGTCAGCGAAAGTGGTCCTTAGGATAAATAGACATAAGACAAAACTAATTCATACCAGTCCCGCTAATATGCGACCACTTGATCTTGATAAGGTCATGATAGAAACAATAAAATCAATTTTCTATCTTGGTTGCACCATGACGGCAGATGGCCCATTAAATACGAACATCAGTGATGTACAAAATATTAAGAGTAAACAAAATTTTCTGCGATACAAAGATTCGGATTTTTAAGAGTAACCACTTGAAACCTGACCCAAACCAGCTTGAGGAAACTTCAAACATTTACTAGCCAATGTTTCTTGACAGATTCTGCACATGCTTTATCCCTGTTGGGTCATAAACGAGCAACTGCTTGATTTGACAAAGCTCAATACCATCGATTGTGAAATAAAATCGTAACTAGAGCTTGATAGGACACACACTAAGAAAATCACAGACGAAAATTTTGGCGTGCAGTCTTAAAGTGGTATACGCAGTGACAACGAAGACCAGGCCGCCCACGTTCTACATGTATTAGAGGAACAACGAAGGAATATAAAGAAATTGAAATGTTATGGATGGAACCAATGATGGAAAATTGACTTTTCGTTCGGTATTTTGTTGAGAGTACTTTTTTGACAACAAGAGCAACAAATTTTTAAAACAAAGCGATTTTTCCATGAGTTGCTTTACTTAAGAATTTAATAACTCTGGCGACTTCTAACAGATTTTCCAAAGTAAAAATTTTATTCTTAACCAATCATCGGCTCACTTGGGTTTAAATTTTAGGTCCGGTGTATTATAGTATGTCTATTAACTCACCATGGTCCTTACAGCTCCTGTCTGGCAGCAGTTAGCTAATTTAATTGCCCTAATGAAGGCAATGAATTTGTTCAGATCGTACTTTAGAAGGTTTTCCTTATCGTCGAATATCCTCCGAAAGCCTCAAATCGTTGAATTCTTAGTGGCAAAGAAGGTATTCCGTAGACGCCTTTTGCTCTTCATCATTACAACTTCTACAAAAATTATTACATGGAATTTCCACAACTTGAGCGTGTTTGCTAACAGTCAGAAATAACTCACATAAGGTTCCAAAAATGTGTTCTAGGCAGCCTCAACAGCTGCCCCGTTCTTTGGTAACTCAAATGTGGACAGATCCGTCTGCTATCATAGCAGGTGGGTTCATTTCCTCAACACCGCTATTCCCAGTCGATCCGTTTGAATCCCAAGTGCCTGCTGAAGTTCATCTGCCATGCAATCACATTTAATGTCCTCATTTCCATGAACCTATGTATGTATCGTTGAATGTCTCTCTATGTCATCTTGATACACCCAACATTCATGAAAAATTCTTGACATGCTATGCTAACTGTACAAGGATCTTATGTAAATATGGAGATATCGCTATTAATATCCCATAATACCAGACAAAACGCGCTGCTATATTTCTGTTACTCCTCTTCCCATATCGGAAACTTAAAATAGGTTAATATTCAGCTAATTTTTTAGGTTATAACTGCATAAAAATAGTTAAAATCTGTTTTTAACCCATAATTCAAAATTTTAAGGTGTTTCGAATATTTCAGAAAAAGAGTCGTGTCGTATGAAATAGCGCCCACCAGTATCACTTAAACTTTATTATTTTTTAATGCATAGTGTAATCGAGGCGCTATTAGGACTAAACGTAAGTGCTTTCTACATGGCATTTATACCATATCCTCTCTATCCCCTTAGTGTGATGAGGTGTATTGGAACAGCTTGGTGAATTTGAATACGCTGACAACGTCTGTCTGCTAAGTCACAGGTACGGCAATGTGCTAAAATCAAACTGCACTTAAAGCCAGGCTTTACATCATATTTCTGCAAAGAGCTGCTCTTCTCTTCTGTTTTCACACGTACGTAGTTAAACGCATAGGGCAAAATAAGCAAAAAATAAACAAAGAGAAGTAAAGAGAAAACACAGTGGAAAATGGCCTGAGTGAGAGACTCTCAATTCCTACCACAATTCTAAAATGCATTAATGTTACTTTGCCGAACGCTGCTTTAGATCAACACCAATAAAACGAAGTCAATCGTTTAAACACAAACGTTAATACACCGTCAATTCCTCCCCAATAAACAGTGTTAGCAGCTTTTGCTTTTTTGAGCGCTGACATCGCTCACCTATTGAATAACGCCAAGCGCACATATAGAATACTGAGCCACTTATTTCTAGATGCATAGATTCGTAACATGAACGTCGAATCCCACAACGTAAACGCTCAACCAGTGTTCACCGACAAATGTCTGAGAAGAATTTTTAAGGTCTTTTGACCGACGAAAAGCAAGCCACTAAGACGCAAAAGGAACTGACTTGAACGTACGCTGCTTAAACAACCTGACAAAAGCTGCGCTTGACCGGTATCCATAGGAAAGCCGAAGAAGGCCGTCCAAATAGCTTCGTAGCCAATGTAAATCATCAGTGAAAAAGTATACGGAATTGAACACGTGGGCATGGTACCACCCATACAAAATGTGGGAAAAGGTGAAAGAGGAAATTTCTAAATTTGGTACAAACGACTTTGTAGTCAATACAAATCACCAGTCAATAAAATTGGTGGGCATGGTATCTCCAACAACTTCATGGACAATACACATCATGAGTAAAAAACCGAGCGAGTTTGAATAAGTGGACGTGTTATCTTCCTTTCATACTTAATATGGAATTTCGTATGTGTGGAGAACGGCAACAGTTATGACTTCAGTATTTATCCACATCAGCCATAAAGCACAAGGCACACTGAGTAAAATATATAAGTCCAAACATTTGAGATAGCCCACAGCTCTTTCCAAAAAACACCGTGAAAATTTCGAGATGATTGGTTTAGGTTTTGTCGGGAATTATATGACTTAAGGCTGATCATGCTTGATCGGAAATTATTGTATGACTAGAAAGGTCTTGCAACAAGTGATGTAAACAAGATCTGCGCCTTTTTTAAACCAATATGGTAACTGACCAAAAGTGGTATAGAAATGTAGAACTTCCAAAACTAATTTAGCGTTTATCAGGGAGAACAATATTAAAAAATTATTTCTTGACACTTTTCTTCTATGGGGAAATTTTTAAGCGACTTTCTTCTTTGCAACACTGTTATCGTCAGCTCAGCTGTTTTCATGTAACATGTTACTATAAATCATATGTAGTTCGGTCTATAATTTAACGATGAATGGACTTACAAACGAACAAAGCTTGCAGATTATTAAATATTATTATCAATAAAAAAAAATTCAGTTTTCAGTGACAAAGCTCATTTCTAGTTAAATGGATACGTGAACAAACAAAACTGTCATATTTGGTAAAAAGAGCAGCCAGAAGCATTGCAAGAACTGCCAATGTATCTCTAATAAAGCACTATTTGGTGGGCATTAGGGACCGGTGGCATCGAAGACAACGAAGGCAGAAATGTTACTGTGAATGCCGAGCGATACCGATTATGATTACAATTTTTTTTTTTTTTTTGTTTTGCCTAAATTTAAAAAGCTGGAAGCCAATATGTTGGAGAGGGTATGCCAAAATTAAATCCAACGTATGAACCATTTGAAGCGTAGCCGCGGTCAACATTTACATGAAATCATTTTTCAACATTGAATTCTATAGATCGTTCTATCGTCTCAAATAAAGATTTCATACATTTCTCATTTCAGAAAAAAAATACTTCCATACTTCCAAACATAAGTTCTTTTCAAATTTTATTTTTCTTTATTAAGCAATATCT
This sequence comes from Wohlfahrtia magnifica, assembly GCA_023159175.1. Lineage (NCBI taxonomy): Eukaryota > Metazoa > Arthropoda > Insecta > Diptera > Sarcophagidae > Wohlfahrtia > Wohlfahrtia magnifica. The sequence continues at coordinate 310,120 of JAKWBJ010000173.1, read as the reverse complement.
TCGAAAATTGTAAGTTTTATAAGCCACTGAGAGCAAAAGTGACCTAACTCGTTAATAGTTTCTTTAATTTTAATGTGTTTTTATGAAAATTAATAAAAAAAAATATTTTTAAACTTTATAATAACAAAGAGATCATCAGTTGATCAGCTTAAAATCAGAATATAAAACAATTTTTTTATTTCAGCTAGACTTGGCTCTCACAGGCTGTTTGTAAATGAAGTTTAACATTTAATTAATGAAATTTAATTTAATTCTATATTTTTTTTTAATTAAAAACGTCAATTTTGTAACGAATTAAAAACTAAATTAAAAACAAAAACAAGAAACTGCAAACAAGTAAAGAAACAAGGTGTGTTTTGGGAACAAACAAAAATATGTAGTTAAACAAAATTATAAAAAATATATAAAAAATATTAAAACAAGAACGTTAAACATAAATTTAAAAAACTAAAATTAGTAAATAATTAAAAAATTATATATAAATATATAATTGTAGATATTAAGAGAAATTCAGATAATATATAAAAAAAATTAAATATTTAAAAAGGTACTAAATTGAATATAAAAATATGTTGAAAAATAATGCAAAATTTTATGATTGTTATTATAATTAATAAAATTAATTAGTTTTATTTTCAAGCTTCCTTGTTAGCCTTTAAAAATTCTTTTTTTATTTTCTAAACTTAATCTGAATTTCTCTCGACGTGCTTTAGTATAAAAAAAAGAAAATAAAAATTTGTAAATATTTAACGCCAACAACAAAAATATATTTTTATTTAATTTTTTTTTTGTGATTTAAAAATTAATAATTGTAATTTTAATATAAATAATAAACTAAGAAAAATTATAAAACGCTTTGGTAAACAATAAATGCTTTACAAAATGTTTATAAAAAGACAACAAAAACAAATACAGTTGAAGATCCTTTTTAGAGAAACAAAAGTAGTTTTTTAAATATTTATTTTACGTAAAACAGAACTAAAAAACACAATAAAATAAATACAAAAACAAACAAAAAATACAAAATTTTCAAAAATCTTTCAACTACAACTGATACTTTCGACCCTTTAATACTAATATACATAAAATAGATACACCCTGTATGATTTACTTTCCATACCAATTTTACAAACAAGATGGTGATGGTGAAAAACTCTCCACTCGTTTTTCGCTTTGTCTTCATTAAATCTATGTTTCTTTGTTTTCAACATAACAACCATTAACGTTATTTAGGCTGGATTATGTGAAGCAGTGCTGGTTGTAAAGCAATGCTCTTTGGCACTTCCATCATACCGGAAATTTGCTAAAGCTAATAACTAAAAAGATAGGAGTAGCAGCCTTTAAAACAGGTTTGGCAAAAAACACGGGCTTTTTAAAAAAGCCCACCAGGTTAATTTGGTTACCCACCTGCTATTAGCAATTTTTTCACCACTACACAAAATTACAAAAAAAAATATGAGCAATCAATGGTATAATTTCTGTAATAGCTGAACTACTGACGACCCGTTAGCGTTACTCTTCGAGAAATGGAAGCAGTGCAAGAGCAAAGTTTATCTAGAAATAACTAACAGATTAACCTTAATTAGCACATCAAGCGAAAAGTTTTCGAACATTAAAGCTTTAACGCTATAGTACATCATCAAATAGAACCTAAAAGGATAGATAAAATGCCCAAATTGTTCTGAAAGTTGATAGGTTAGGTCAAGTGAGTCGCTTACGATCAGTGAGTTCACTCGGAGATCCAATGGCCTATTGTGTTATCCTTGAGATAGAAAAAAAACATGAAAGAGGCTGAAAAACCAGATATGGAAAAACGTCCAAAACGTTGTCCAACTAAACCTCAAAATTATTCATGAAGTCATTCGCGTGAGTCAGGCGATACCTCTGATAAAGTTGATTAAATTTTACATACACTCAGAGGCCTTAGTCTGAGCTATAAAGCGGCGCCTCCTTATTCTGAGAGCTTCTACAGTAGCCATGACTAGACCAACACATGCACTCCGGCATGTACCCTATTATACAGTCCCCAGTAATTAGGCTCGAAAAGATCCTCTTGCAGACCTCTCCACAGACAGAGAAGGCCAGAGTATTCTGGATATCATCAATCATGTTCGTCATGATAAACAAGCATGTATGCCTCTTATGGAAGATCCATACCCAGAATGAACCGATCACACAGTAGCGCACTCATTAGCAATATAATTCTCTCGGATGTCCACATGACCTAGAACCCATATCAGCGCGAGATGATGTCGCACCAGACGGGCCAGTGAGCGAATGATGAGAAGACATTTCGTTCGTACTACGCTACAGTCGAGAGCATTAATTGCCGCAAGACTATCCACGTATGTAGATTTCAGTAGACTCCGATTTGATTCCGGGATACGCCTCGATGCCCCGTTTATGGCGTAAACTCGTGCCTGAGAAACAGTGCAATTATCCGGACTTTGAGTTAAGTTTAATAGAGTAAAAACCGGACCCTGTGCCCATTTCTGTCTTTAAGCCACCATTATAGACACAGATTGTGTTCTGCGGAAAGACAGACATTCATCCCCAGAAGGTATCCTAATACTGTAGGACTTGTCGAAATTCAGAGTTATATTAATTCCTATAACATTCCATGAAGGAAAATGAGCTCAGTCAATGAGCTGCACCCGTTTCTTTTTTTAGACTCATTGGAGGGAACCTACAGTTTAACGCCGGCTCTGAACGGCAAATGCATTTGAGAAGTTCTCAATAGTAATAATACTCATAACCAGTTACTAGCTTATGTTATGAGGTAGGTGATACCGCTGTTGAAAAATCTTTTTCTTTTTTCAGATGGTCTTTTTCTGGTATTGAACCGAGGACCTCCTGGTTGGTAGGCGGGTGTCTTACCTAATATAGCACCACAGCAGCACAGAATTGGGATCGCATAATCTACCCGATGTGCCAGGATTAGTCCACCTACTTTCCGTAGGATAGCACAGTGCTTAGTGCGAACAGGCCTCAGTGCAACCCACAAAATAGCTAAATTGCCATTAACTTTTCTATAACGGCAAATGTTTTGTCGCAATCGTATTTTCATTGTCGCGGAGCTATTTGGGTCTGTTTCATATATTTGGTATGGGCATGAAAATTTTTAACACAAATATAATGCTTGATGCCTTGATCAAAATTAATCGGTAAGGGATTTGATAGATAAAATGGTCTCTCATATAGATTATATTTAGGTGCACTAACTTTAAGACTACGATTGATTCCGCATGGCGTGTGGAATTGATGTTTACTGAAAATATCATCATTCAAGTTACACGAATTCTCGATGTGGTACAAGAAATATTTCCCCCTCTCAGACCTACTTAATGTTATCAAGGTCTTTATTCGACCATAAAATGACAACGACTCTCATGTGTTTTAAAGTCTATTTTGAAGCTTTTCAATTCCTTTCGATCAGATCCATTTAATGAAATTCGTCAGTTAACAATAGTGTTTGCTCGTGGAACAATTTAAAGCTAAACCGCTAAGGAATTTTCGATCAATTACGAATGAAATAAATTCTAATTACAATATGTATTACTAAGCACTACTTCAATTATGTAATCTTCCAATAGCCTTGAAAGATTTTTGATAATTTTGTATTTTATTGTTTTCATATTTTTCAATTTTGACAAAAAGAATGAAGTATTTTTTAAAATTTTACTTAAAACGAACCAATCTTAGCGCCTTATTTGCTTAAAAATAAAATAGAAAAAAATACTAAAAAATCAATTTTTAAGGGCATATTTTACAATTTAAAAAATAATAAGCAAAAACATTATTTTAAACAAGAAAATATGTTCATTAACTGGATTTATGAAATTTGCCATCTATGAACGCCTATAAACCCTTGAGTTACGGTTAAAAAAAAACAGTTTTTTGTACCTTAATACTCTCTCTTATACTCGTAAGCTAAAAAGTTAGAATGAATATTAAGCGAATTTAATTTTCAACGAATTATAGGCTTACATATTGTATGTATGTATGTATGTATGATATTAAAGTAAGGATTAAGAGTTAGCATTTACAGCTTTTAACTACTAATCCGACAACATAGTGTCTATTTGAGGACAATGTTCCTACACAGTTCAGACATATGATGTTTACATTGTATGACTGTCAAAGAACTAAGCTTTCATGCTCTTCTGGCGTTTGCCAAAAGGTATCAAAATACTCGTTCTTAGTACCTACAGTAGGGAACAACAAATATAAACAGACATACACCACAACAAGTATTGAAAAACAAAGTTCCTTCTAAAAAAAAAACCGATAAAAATTACCTTTTTTGGAAACCATCATTTTAAAATAAATTGTTCTACTTTATTTCGTTTTCTTTTTCATTAAATTTTTTAACATTTATCTTAATTCTACACTCTTTATACTACTTAAAGTTTAATAGTCCCCGTTTATACGAGAAAACATTCTGAAGGGAAGCATTTTTAATTCTCTTTTGTTTTTTCCATTCGCGTTCACACAGGCGTCAACATTCCATTACTATTGTTATTGTAAAGAAGTAAAGCTAATAAATATCAACAATGCGAATATGACCACAAAGCGTATCGCCGAGTACCGAAGACAAAAACGATTCTCTCTTCCCCACCCGTAATTTGCTACCAAAGTAAATGTTTCCTATCAAATTGTTTCGTCGTATAAAGGAGGACAAACGCTCTCTTTTTTGCCTGGTGTAACTTGACGAAAATAACTCCTGCTGTTGATTAAGCTTAAACAACAAAATATGTTTAAGATAACGGAACCATTTTTTTCTATTGTTTCTTTTACGAAAGATCACAGGTTTTTTTCCTACAAAGTATTAAATGTAATTATTTTTTTATTTATTTATTTATTTATTTTTTTTTTTTTTTTTTTTTTTTTTTTTTGTAAACACTTTTCTTTTAATTAATGCACTTTTTATTTACAAACCTGCATACACATATACATAAGTATTTAATATTTATTAAATCCACGCACTGATTAAAATGAGTGGGTTACCAGCTTTAATTAACTTAACTCTACTGAGGTGAAGAAAGTAACAACTCAGTGGTGGAATAGTAAACAGTACATACGTATGTACACTATTGGACAAAATAAAGGGCAAATTACTTTTGTTAAATTTCATCATAAAAGAAAAGAGACAAACTCAATATTATTGTTAAAAAATTAATTGAATTTATTAATTTCGTTTACATTTCAGTGTAAAAATCAGATAAACTTAAATTTATTAATTAATCTTATTCAGCAAAGCAACATAAATTAAAATGCTCCCTGCCAACGGTTGGGCAAAATAAAGTGAAAATCAGTAATTAGTACCTCCCACTTATTAAATATGACCTCATAAAAAATTTTAGTCTTTTAGTCTTTGACGAAATTGCCAAAAAAAAAGAATTACCATTTTCTCAGACATCTCCACCGAAGCCGTTGTAGAAAACTCTTAGGGATCTGTTAGTATTAAATGGGAAAATGAAATGAAATACAAAGAATTGCCCAAAAAAAGAACATATTCAATATCAGAACCAAAAATAGCCCTTGAGCTCCAGAGGATTCAAAAATATATGAAGTTTTAAAAACGTTTGAGATAAAGCTCAAAATTACAAAGCGTTAAAACGATCGTATAACAATCCTAGCCAAAGCAAAAACCCATTACGACAACACACAAATACGCCTTTGCCAAATGTATGTACCTTAGAGCTGCAAAGCAATCGATAGTACTATCGATAGTTTTGATTTTGGCTGGCCATCGATAGCTTTTTTTTCACTATCGTCAAATTCTAAGAGTAAATATGGAGGCCACTGAATGTAGTCAAATTCACATTTTCAAAAGTTTGTTCGACGCAGGTTGATAGCCGTCTATAAACTTTTATAAAGGGTCCGCCAAATAAATTTTTTTTGAAAATACTATTAAAAAAATACTGAATATTTTCTCAAATTTCTTTTTTTATTTGAAAGTACAATCCTTCCGGTTAACAATAGAAAATAATTTTATTCAAAAGGCTGCCTCGGCTGGCCATGCAGTGGCCTACATGATCGGTCCAATTTTTAAGCACATTAGCGATTGTGTGCAGCTGTATTTCACCAATGGCTTTACGAATATTGTCCTTTAAAGCGTCAATTGTCTCTGGCTTGTTGGCGTAACACTTCTCTTTGACGGCACCCCTCAAATAATAGTCCAACGGTGTCAAATCGCAGCTCCGAGGTTGCCAAACGACATCAGCTCTGCGGTTAATAATGCGATCTTCAAAAACAGGGCGCAAAACATTGAGTTTAGCTTCGGCTGTGTGGCACGTAGCGTCGTCTTGTTGAAACCAAATGCTATTCAATTTTTGTGAACAAAAATTCGTTCAACATGGCCCGATAACGATCGCCATTGACTGTAACGGCCCAATTATGCCTCTGGACTAAAATCCCCACCGAACAGTGACTCGTCTTGGGTGTATCGACTTTTCAATGTATGCGTGCGAGTTTTCTGTGCCCCAAAGACCAAAATGAGCTTCATCTGAAAAGATGATTTTTTTTGCAAAATCGGCATCTTCTGTAAGTCGAGCGATCAAAGTAATGTCGCAATATTTCCCAACGTTGTTCAAGCATATACACAACCATATTCATTCAGCGGAAGGACAAAACTAATTATTTGTCAAATCAGACATGAGCTAAGTTACCATTCACAAAATAAGCACGAGTTGAAAAAAGCTTTAGATAGCGGACCCGATAGTTACATAGGGACACAGTTTAACAGTTTCTTAAATTTCTATTTATTAAACTCAAATAATGTATGAATTGTAACTAACTATGTTCGTACATACAATTTTGTATTTGACCCAAGCAAATTTCTACCTTGATCAAAAAGTTCCCGGAATAACCCCCTTGTGGGGGAGCAACGGGACCGCCAACGAGGTTTTTTTTTGATCAAGGTCATCAAGGGAAATACATTTCGAGAAATGATACATTTCGAGGACTCTTACCATAAGTCTATTTTGCGTAAGCTTTTTTCTTATTCTGCGACTTGAAACAGGAGAATAAGTTCATTTTTGAGGCTTTTTGATGACTTGAAGAGATTAATCTTTGAAGTACGAATTAAAAGTTGACAGTTGTTCTACACTTTCTTCCCATAGTCGTTGCAGTTTTCTTTCACTGGATTTTATTAATTACTTTAGTTTTGAAGCATTTCATGGTCTGACCAATTTTCGCAATATATAAGGATTAATCTTCCATCAAAAAACTTCAATACATCAAATTTTATGACAAACTGGACAAAAATAAATTGTTACTATTTTTTGTTTCAACATTATTTATTTATTATTATTCTTGCCCTTTCACATAAATTCTAATATTGTTGCCACTAGTAGCACTTAAAATAATTCGATAGTATCAATAGTATCGATAGTTTATAGTTTGCAAATAAACTATCGAAACTATCGAGTGGGCCGACTATCGGTAGTTTTGCAGCTCTAATGTAACTGTGCCAGAATCATATTTGCATCGAGTGATTTGAACAGATGAGTCGAAGTATATACTAAAAAATTCAAAACATGTAAGAAGATTACAGTGTGACCCCTCAAAAATCTAAACGCATTGAATCTTAACACAAAACATGTTGGAGGAAGTCTCATAGTGTAGAGCTGGTTTTCTTTCTTGTAAGCGGGTCGAATAGTCAGAGTCGGAACAAAAATGACTGGTGAGCAGAAATATCGTGTTAAGAGTAGAAATGTCGTCATGGGCTTGTATAACTGACCTGCTCAGAGGACTGATCTGAACGCTCTAGAATACCTATGAAGCAAATTAGATAACAATATTCCAATGTTCCATTCCAATATTCCAACATAATATATATTTTGAAATGATATGCATGCCGAATTGAGAGAGATTCCGATAAAAATTCTTGATTTTACTTGACTTCAAGTATACCTAAAAGACTTTGTGAGGTCATATTTAATAAAGGGAGAGCTACTATGCTCTGATTATTATAATATCCCTTCATATTTCTGAGGTCCTCATCCAAGATTTTGCATTTGCACTTTATTTTGTCCAACCGTTGGCAGGGAGCATTTAAATTTATGTTGCTTTACTGAAAACGTGTAATTAATATATTTAAGTTTATCTGTTTTTACACTGAAATCTTAAAGAAACTAATATATTCAATATATTTTTTACCAATAATATTGAGTTTGTCTCTTATTTTTTTCTATGATGAAATATAACAAAGGTAATTTGCAATTTGTTATGTCCAATAGTGTACATATATACAATGCACGTTGGGGCAGCCCGAACAAATGTTTGGAAAAAGTCCATTTTTAAAAATGAGAATTGAGTAAAAATTTTTATGGAGTGTATTTACTTACACTTTTCTTAGTTGAACTGCATTAAAATTTTTTTAGTTATATCGTGTTTGACGAAGTGCGCGCCCTCAAAGTACAAACTTTAAACTAAAAAAAATTTTTATAAAATTCAGCTTTTATTCCACCAATTTTGAACGGTTATAAAATAAGAATGGCATTAATTTTAATTTTTTTTTACTTTTAGATATGATATATATAATAATACGACAGCTGTTTTCTTATCAAAAAAATCAAAATTTCTTTCTTCAAGGCTTGGATCTTTTTCCGACAAGCGTATTTTTATATGAGTTATATAGCCAAAAGTGTGTAGTGTTCAGCGATAGTAATTTCGTTCTGCCCAACGCTGCCCACCAGAACACTTTTATTTGAAATTTCAGACCTACTTTATAAGAATTTTTGTTTTACTTCGTTTTATGAGACTAAATAACACGGTGCGACAAATAAACACCTGGGATGTGATGCTACTTTTCTGATAGGTGCAGTCGAATACAAGAAGACTCTATGTTTGAAATGTTTGAAACATCTCCACAATCTTGATATTTCGATAAAAAAAAAACTGGTTTTTCGTACATTCATGAACATATAAGCTTATAACTTATTCGAATATTACCCTATTTTCAGTTTCTCATACCCGCTATTTCGTTTTGAGGAATTCCTGTGTATTTCTCAAGCAATTGGTGAAAGATAATTAAAAAAGAATTTAGAAAAACTTTAGGCTACATATAGATCAGTCTAAGCCTATTGGTTTAAACTATAATGATGAAAATATTTCCATTCTATTTTTTAGGCAAAATTTTTTAGGCAAAAGTATTCAGGATAAGTGTCGACCTAATAAAAAATATATACGTATATATATGTAGAAACGTTCGTAAAAAATTATCAGTGTGTAGCGTTGCCGACATTCAAGCCAACGCTACACAAATTGTTGATTCACACTTGTGAAGTAGTTCAAAATTCAAAGTTACCTGTTGGTTCTTTGTCTACAATCTATTAAAAAATATTTACAATCTATTAAAAATTTATTTTATTAAAATATTATAAAAAGTTAGAGAGCATAACGTAAGAAAATGCAGTAGGATTAATTATTTAGAAGATATCTTTAACTTTCTTTTAATAAATTCGGAACCGGTGGTCACGGCAACTCGCAAGACTCCCAAGACAAGGCAAATGGTTGTACTTAAGAAAGCATACTGTCTGTTTCTTTCATTATCATACTGGTCGAACACAAAGAATAGCGAATAAATAATAATAATGTATCCTTAAATTGATAAATGTGTGTTGTAACCTTATTTATTTACATTAACTTAATGATTTTAATACATTACTATTTTTTATTATATAATTTTCTTTGTATTTTTGAATAAAAACGAAAGTAGTTTTAATTGATTCATAATATCAAGAACTCGACCTTTCAAAATATACCAATATGTTATAACCAAATCAGCGGTATAATTGATTCCAAAAATGGTCCAATCCTGCCCCACAGTGCAATATACATAGGTACGAGGGCGGATTGACATTGAAGCTACCTAGCGCTAGATGGCCGCACAAACACAAAAACTTTTCCTTTCTTAGAAATTACGATCTGTCAAAAGTCAGCTGTTAAAATTTTAGCCAAATTCATCGATTAGTTTATTTGTTGTAGTCGTTTGAAATAAGCAACTTTCGTGTTTCTTGAAAAATGGAAAAAAGGGAATTTCGTGTAGTGATTAAACACTATTATTGAAAGGCAAAACGGCGAAAGAGACAAAAGAAAAGCTTGATAAACATTACGTCAAATTATATGGTAAAATATTGGATTGCTGAGTTTAAACGGGGCCGAACAAGCACTGCAACAATACCATCAACAGGAAGGCCAAAAGAGGTGGTTACTGCAGAAAATATCAAGAAATTCCTCGATATCGTTATGAATGATCGCCGGGTCAAAATACGTGAGATTGCTTAAATGGTAAACATATCATATGAACGTGTGTTCAACATTTTGCATGAACATTTGCATATGAAAAAGCTATCGGCAAGATAGGTGCCGCGTTTGCTCAGTGTCGAACATAAACGAGTTCGACAGATCACTTCACAGCGGTGTTTGGACATGATAAAACATAATCCTGCTGATTTTTGGCGTAGATTAATAACTGTTGATGAAACGTGGGTCCACAACTACACACCTGAAACCAAAAATCAATCGAAGCAATGGGTGGAAGCTGGTAGAAGTGCTCCGAAGAAGGCGAAGACAGCAAAATCGGCTTGCAAGGTTATGGCCACTGTATTTTGAGATGCTCACGGAATATTGCTCATCGATTATCTTGAAAAGGGATCCACAATCACAGGAGAGTATTATCGTGCATTATTGGATCAATTGGTTAATGCAATCAAGGAAAAACGACCACGTTTAAACAAGAAAAAGTGCTCTTTCTTCAAGACAATACACCGGTTCACACAGTATTAGATACGTTGCTAAAACTACGAGAAATCCACTTCGAATTGGTCGATCATCCACCTTATAGTTCAGATTTAGCCCCTAGTGATTTTTCCTGTTTCCAAACTTGAAAAAATGGCTCACAGGAAAAAGATTCATCTCAAACGCAGAGGTGATTACCGAAACTAATGCGCATTTTGAAGAGTTCCTAAAATCGTATTATTCAGATGGTATAAAAAAGTTGGAAAATCGTCTTACTAAGTGTATTGAGCTAAAAGGAGACTATGTTGAGAAATAAATGGTTTTTGAAAAAAAAAATTTTTTTTTTCCTAATTAAGTAGCTTCAATATCAATTCGCCGTCGTATGTATGTAAGGCATACAGTGGCACGCAACTCATTTTATGTCCTTTCAAAATATACTCGTAACTTTGAACGCTTACAGTGTCAAAACTAAGAATGATTTCAAAAAGATTTAAACACACAATTTTTATAAAAACACTTCTCTACTTAAATTAAATAATTAAATAATTGCTGGTCTTTTGAGCAACAGGAATAAAAAAATTATTGTTATTTGATGAAAATACGGTACTTTATAGAATTGATGATCGTGCATTGCAAAATTATATCTGTATAAGTAAAGTATAAAAATAAATAACGGTACTTGTAAGTACCGTCGGGCAATAAAGGGTTAACATCATTTTCAAGACAATTTTCCGTTGATGCAACAAGTTTTTGGGTAGTTTAGGGAGGAATCGTGTTCCACTCTTCGACCAGTGCAGTTTTTTAATTCAATCTGATTACTAATCTGCTTCTTTCGCACTCACAAGTCCAAAACTGCCCACTAACTTTATATTATGTTTAAAGAGAAAGATTTTGAGGGAGGATTCATAACAACCACGTTTGCAAAATCCTTGATTTGTGTTTTGGGTCATAATCCTTATAATACGTAAAACGATGATGCATTAGCACTTTGCACAAAATTGTCTTTCAATATGCTATAAAACATATTTTTATCCATTGTGTCGTCAATAAAAACGATGTTGCCAACGCCAGAGGCAGCCATGCATGGCGAAGTCGGTGTAAATTCACTTAGGAGCATGTGAAAAAAGCCAATTCTATACATTTTCGTAAGACGTTATTTTTGCTGAGAGTCAAAATGCAGCACTTTTAGTTCAGATGATATAAATTAATGGTGTCGTTAAGCCATAACACAGCTCCGAAATAAGCACTTTAAATCGACCGCAAGCACTGTAGTTGTATGGCTGACAGTGTTGCCACTTTCTATGTAATTATTCAAAAATGTGAGAAAAAACTTATTGCTAAAAACAATCTCCAGAAATCTCAACTATTTTTTTAAGCGGAGGTGGTAACCGCCAAGACTAGATGGCTTTTATTAAAATATTACGTTAATCGAGTTTTGAAACAATAGATTGGAATGTTCTTTAAATTGGAGTTTTCCAAGATCCCTTTAAATAAATAGAATAAATTCTAGCAATATTGAGTGCAGATTTAATTAAATACCTTTTTCTTATGCTTAAACCGAGCTCTATTAAAACAAATATGAGACGTTTTGATTAAAAGCCGTTTATCATTTTTGGAATAAAGTCATTACTCCATCAGTGTAGAACTTCTAAGTTAAGGTATACAATTGCGTTTTGCTTAGAGGCCGCATTTTAAATGGAATTCTGCAGAGATCGTAACAAATGATAGAGTGGAGAGGCAAGATCCGTCCGAGTTATATAATGGACTCTCTACTCATTTTATTTTGCCATTTTCAAATTCTAAAGCGACAAAAACTGATGAAAAGAAAAATTCATCAAAAACAAAAACACAAAGTCTTTTATGAATTTATAAAATTTTGGATAATTTTGAGACCTTGTCTGTGTAAACAAATTGAATTTGTATTTTGGCAAAACTGTGCAAAATTCTAGTTTTTTCATAAATTTTTCTTCAAAAAACAGTTCTTCTATTACTCAAAACCTGCTTTTTGTAACAATTTTTCGGTCATGTTGGTATAACTTATAGGAAAAACTTTATAATTTTAAATATTGCCCTTAAAAAAATATTAGAAAAAATTATCTAATAATGTTATGAAATCTTACAAATAAATATTTTTAGATTATATTTTTGCACTCTGTAGTATATAATTACAAATGCATTCTTGACATTTTAGAAAACGAAAATCCTTTTATTTAAAGCAAAAACCTATAAAAAAAACGCAAACTTTTAAAAGAAAAATCGGTTTTACAAAATTAATAAAATAAATTAAGAAAATGTACAAAATTTAAATAAACTAAAATAAAAGAGCAAATAAAACTAAACTATTTAAAAAATAAAAATAAAAATTGTATAGAAATTATATTGAAAACTAAAAAAAAAATAAGTTTATATATAGACGAGCTCAGAGTTATTAGTACATAAAAATAAATTTTAAAAATTCCATATATTAAACTGTATAGCAAAAATAAAAATAATATAAAATAAAAAGAAATATATGTATATACAGATATGTATATAAAACAGAAACTAATTATACAAATTAACAATTGGTTTTAAATAAGAAACGAGAAAGTAATAACAAACAAACAAAAATTAGAGAAAAATGTGTAAAAAATAATAATAAAATTGAAAAAAATACATTAAAAAAAAGTTCAATATTTAAAATAAAGTAAAAAAAAGATATTAAAACAAATTGAACATTCAAAAGTACTTTTTTTAATTTCCCACGTGATGTCTTGTATCACCGCCTAGCAGCAATGTTGCCACATTTTCTTGACTCATTTGCATATTTTGCCGCCAACATTTCAATTATCGGCTACATATCTGTAATTTTGTTTGCGTTGCAAAAATTTTTAAAGTAACGGTAAATCGTCATGTTAGGCAACTGTATTTGTGAGCGTGTATACCTTGTTACGAAAATAAGGTTGAGCTCACCTGCGTTTATTGCATTGGGAAATAATTAAACAAAATCTGCAAAAATAACCATAAGTGCTGTTTACAAATAAGCAAATCGACAACAACAAACTTTGGCAGAAATAAAGAAAATAAAATATTCGCACGGCTACATAAGAACTAAAAAGAAAATAAAAGAAAAAAAAGAAATGGAATCTACCTGAAATATCGAGAGGTTCGAGAGCTTTCGATGCGTTGTTTACTCAGCCATATAAAAAGCACATCGATGCGAACAATAATCAGTTTATTTGGTGCAAACTCAGCGAACGAGTTATTGGTTTGAACTCAGTGTTAAGAGAGTTTAGTGTGGTTAAACTCTGGTTGAAAAAGTTGTGATCGAACCTAAGTTATAACTACCATCGGATTGGAAGATCTTTAGGTAGAAAGATCTGTCAAGTAATTATTGTTGCTTACAAAGTTGTAAACAGACGGAGTAATTAAGAATAATTGTGCTAATATCTCTCCTAGAAACACTTCCCTTTCCAATGATCATCTAAGCAACTCGTATGGCCGACACCTCCGCTTGAAAAATGCTACAGTGGTTAGGCAATCTTATAGAATGAATTATATTCAACGACTTTGAAAGGCTACCTTCACCCACCGCTCAGCCGCACACCACTTACAATAAAGGTGCAGTGGAGGGAGATGCAGGATTACTTCCAACGCTAATGTGGGTGTAGTACGTAACGCCCCTATAATAATAATACAAACAGATCTTTATACCCGCTTTAGTAGGCTTAGGTAAGAAGACTTACAAAGGAATTCCTACCATACAACGCATTCATAGATTAAAATAGGTCTGACCACAGCCGTATATATTCAGTGAGTCATAATCAGTCTGGGGCCACATTTCCTCCCCAGCACTTTATTGCAAGTGTATAGGCCAATGAATATCTTCTTAACCCTATTATATAGGTTCCGCCAAATATTATTTTTTTTTTTTTTTGAAAATGCTAAAAAAAAACTGCTGAATATTTTCTCAAATTTCTTCTTTTATTTGAAAGTACAATCCTTCCGATTAATAATGGAAAATAATTTCATTCAAATGGCTGCCTCGGCTGGCCATGCAGTAGCCTACACGATCGGTCCAATTTTTAAGCACATTATCGATTGTGTGCAGCTGTATTTCACCAATGGCTTCACGAATATTGTCCTTTAAAGCGTCAATGTCTCTGGCTTGTTGGCGTAACACTTATCTTTGACGGCACCCCACAAATAATAATCCAACGGTGTCAAATCGCAGCTCCGAGGTGGCCAAACGACATCAGCTCTGCGGCTGATAATGCGATCTTCAAAAACAGGGCGCAAAACATCGAGTGTGGCACGTAGCGCCGTCCTGTCGAAACCAAATGTTGCTAATATCCTCCTCTTCAATTTTTGTGAACAAAAATTCGTTCAACATAGCCCGATAACGATCGCCATTGACTGTAACGGTCACTCCTTGCTCATTTTCGAAGAAAAATGGCCCAATTATGCCCCTGGACCAAAATCCGCGCCAAACAATGACTTGTCTTGGGTGTATCCGCTTTTCAATGTATGCGTGCGGGTTTTCTGTGCCCCAAATGTGACAATTTTGCTTGTTTACATACTCGCAAAGATCAAAATGCGCTTTATCTGAAAAGATGAATTTTGATTCTGCAACATTACCATGGTTTTCAAAGTAATGTCGCAATATTTCCCAGCGTTGTTCAAGCGTATACACAACCATATTCGTTCAGCGGAAGGATAAAACTAATTATCTGTCAAATCAGACATGAGCTAAGTGTTACCATTCACGAAATAAGCACTATTTGAGAAAAAAAACGTTAGATGACCCTTTATATATTAGGCTTTCCTATCCAATATTAGCCAAACAAAATGAGCCTCCTTAATTAAGGACCAGCGTATACGAGTAAGGGCTGTGTGGAAAATCAGTATCCACAAGTATCTCAAGTGTTTCCCTTTTGGACGTGGTCCATGATCGAGCAGTTCTCTTTAACATAGTAGGTACAAACGTGGCCGTTGCCAGAATCTTCCGTAGCATAGAGTCCTCGTTGATGGTTTCAATAATGTTGCATAAGTCTCTCCATGAGCTCCTTTTAGCAGCCCTGAGGCTTTTCTTATAAACCCTCAGGTAATTCTTATAGCTCACAGTAACCAGACTTTTGTGCTCTATTTAAAAGCCTTCTTGATTCTTTTCGTAGTCCATCTAATTCCCGATTCCACCAGGAAGGATTTTCCTTTTCTTCTTTGAATCTCTTAGAAGAAAAGGAAGAATCTGTTAGGAAGAAAATTGGCTTAAAAGCATATTTTTGGACAAATTCAGTTTTATTCATACCAATATAAAATAAAAAATTAATAATGGAATATGATCCCATGCAAATGTCCACCCCTAGCACGTCGGCAGACGTCCGCTCTTTTCACAAAATTTTGAACCACATTTTGCAACAAAGCTTCGCTTATCTCGTCAATGCAGCGTCGAATTTCATCTTTCAGAGTGTCAGTTGCTTGTGGTTTGTTCACGTAAACCAGGTTTTTCAAATGGCCCCAGAGAAAATAATCCAGCGGCGTTAAATCACAAGAACGATGCGACTAATTGACATCGCCAAATTGAGAAATTACGCGACCGGGAAATTTCTCATGCAATAACTGAATTGTTTGACTGGCTGTGTGGTCACTGATGTCAACATAAGCTAATTGTGGCCACAATATTTTCGAAAAAATACGTGCCGATGATGATAAAACATGGTTAAATCACAATACACCAGAAATCAAAGAATAATAAATACTGAGTTTCTTTGGTACTTCAGCAAGTTTGGCTGAATCTGTTTGGCCAAGATAGTGTAAAGATGCCTTGGTTATTGTCGCTATGACCAAAATCTGTACATTAGTCTACGAACTTAACTTAATGTTATGTACATACCACGCAGAAGGTTCCATTCGTGTTCTCTGGCTACTCTTTTAAAAAACTTATAATTTGAAGGAAATAAAGAATCAAGACAAATAAAAATTTTTTTTATTAATTTTTTAATAAATTAATTTTATTATTTTATAGTAAAAAAGATGATGACGGACATCAGCACAAATTTATGTATATAGTACTAGTAATAAAATGACTTACAGTAATATAGAGTATAATTTTAGGCACACATACAAAACAATTAGTGTAGTAGGTTGGCAGGCAGGCAGGGACAAATAGGTTAAGACGTACAAAATTTATTATTACTTATTTAACAAAATGGATTATACAAGGATGTTGTTGTTATACTTGATTGATTTGTTTAAATAACTATTAAAAAAATATATTTTAAAAATAAAATAAATGTGTTATAAATGAATCTGTAATCTCTCTTTCTCTCTCTCTCTCTCTCTGTGACACTCTTTATGCGCCCCTTATGCTTTTAAGTACTTGAGTTAAAAAGAGAAAGGATTGGGAGCAGTGCATAATTTTGAGAGCGCGGTACATTTACAGCTTTTACCCGAGGGAGCTTTACGATTAACCAAACATAAACGACCATCAGTACAGCCGCCATTATTAATCTGACAAGGGCTATCCATTTGGGGGCAGTGTTCCTCTACAGCCGTCATAGCATACATTTTATGACTGCCAAAGAAGGGTATTTGCATGCTTTTCTGGCGTTTGCCAAAGGTATCAACACTTTCAAGTTTTTTACTGAAAAACCAAAAAAAACTTTAAAAAAAAATTCACAGTTTTCTTTAAATAAATCAACTTACGTAGTCCAATCAGTCCAGTAGAATTGATCATGGGTAAAAACTAAACCGAAAGGATAAGTCAATTCATTCGATATGGTACGTATTTGTTTGGTATAGGCATCAATACATTCCACTTTTTTAGTACCAGCATCGGCAAAACACATTTCTCCTGTATGCTGTAATACTACCAATGAATTGGGTAGCGTAACGCTATCTTTGCCCAATAATATCTCACGTCCAGTACCATCCAAATCGGAAACTTCAATTTTTGGTGATTCACGATTCCAGTCGGACCAGTAAAGTTTTCTAAAATTTATGCACAAAACATTGTCAGTAACTTGAATACAAATTTGATTAAAATTACAATTTGAACTCACTGTCTATAAGGATCCACAGCTACACCACGTGGATTAACCAGATTCTTATTAATGATAACGGCCCTTAAAGAGGGATCTTCTAAACTGGCCACTTCAATGGTATCCTTAACCGAATCAGACCAGTAAATACGTCGTGATATACAATCAATAGCAATACCCTCAGGTGATTCAATATCTAAGAAAAAATGAAGTTTTAAGTTAAATAAAAACGATATACCAAAAAGAAGTACCTTACAACTGGTACCAAATAATGAAATGTTAGCAAACCTTAACAAAAAATATATATTGGTGTATACTTAAACCTAACCTATCATACTATCGTATTAATATTTTTTCGAAACGAAAAAAAATTGTGATTTTGTGTTTATAATATTTAGTTTAAACAAATAGTACTTTTTACTTTTACTATACAAAACCACCAACAATTCTCCTAAAAAAAGTGTTTGAAATCGATCTCAGTTTGTCTTATAACATTGTTTTGTAAAAAAATGAAGAAGAAAAGAAATAGGTTTAGTAAAAAATACCCAAAAAGTACCTAAAGACAAATTAAGCTAGTATTTTGGTAAAAATATAAAATATCGAGTAAAAATTAAGTTAAACGACCAACTTAATTTATGTGTAATATAAGCTATTAAAAAGTACTTTTCTTTTATAGTACCAAAAAGGTACAAAATTATAAATTATATAAAAAATACTTTTCTTTAATATAAAAATAAAGTACCAAAAAGGCAACAAATGATTGCGTAAATATTACTATGTCATTACACACCCGCTACCAAAGTTTGCTTAAGAGTTTAAAAATATAATTCCAATGTAGTCAAAAAGTACCAAATAAGAAATTTTACAAATTTTATAAATAAAATACAAACTTTTTATTTAACAACTATGTATAACTAAATTTTCGAAATAAATAAGCTAACAAAAATTAACGTACACGTTTTGTTTAGTACCAAAAGTGCCAAAAAGTACCATTTCCACTTTATATATAGTATTTATATTTAAACTTTCCATTATTTCATAAAAATAATTACGCACTTTTTAGTACCAAAAAATTGCCAAAAAGTACCAATTGATAAATTACGATAACGTAATGACAAAAACTTATGACTTATAATGTTAGGACTGTAACTTTATTTTAATTAAATTATTAAATAAAAAGTGCATTTACCAACGAACGATTTTAACTTAATTTTCAGAATAAATGAGCTAAAAAACATTACGTTTTACATAAATTACCAAATACCAAAAAAGTACCTTTTCCACCTAATATACGTTTTTCATAAAAATAATAGAAGATATTCTTAATTAAATATGTCTAACTTGTTAACTTATCTTGATGGAATTTCTTTTAAAAATACGTACTGTTCTGAAGGTAATAAATAAGATAAAGCTTTTAGGGTGAAAGTACTTTTTCTAACAAAAGCTATATTATATATATAATTCCCATAACATTCCATGAAGGAACACGGGGATTTCTCTCAGTAACTGAAGTGGACCTACAGTTTAAATGCATTTAGAAAAGTTTTCAATAGTAGTAATACTCATAACCAGTTACTAGCTAATGTCATGAGGTCATACCGCTGTTGAAAAATTTTTTCTTTTTTCAAATGGTCTGGTCTGGTATTGAACCGAGGGCCTTATAGCTGGTAGGCGGGTGTCTTACCTGCGATACCACAGCGACACATACATACTTTAGGTAACGGTTAAATATTTTTCCATTGTACGGAAACATAATTTAATTTTTGTACTCAAAAAAGTACCTACAAAAAAGTATTTTTTTCCTAAAACGTAATAAAAATAACAAACTTTTTTTGGGTGAATGTACTTTTTCCTAACCAAAGCCATATACATACTTTAGTTAGCTTTTAAATATTTTTAGTTGTATGATAATAATTCCATTTTTTGTACTCCAAAAAGTACCTACAAAAAAGGTGATTTTCACCAAAAAGTAATAAAATTACCAAAAAAAATTTTGCGTGATAGTAGTTTTTTCCTAAGAAAAATCATATACGAGTACATACTTTAGTTATCTTTAAAGTATTTTTCCATTTTTGTGATAAATTCGTTTTTTTGTACTCTAAAAAATACTTCTCTCCAAAAAGGTACCAATCTAAAAATAACGAATTTAACTTCATTTACCATACACAGTCTTCGACGAAAGCTAACAAAAGTTTTAAGAAGGAATTTTAAAATAAAATTTTATTTAAATTTCCTACTTAAAGGTACTTCTTGCTATGTTTTCAGGAACTACAATTTTCGGGGTACGTTTTCAATAGTTTCAATTTGCAATTTTTTAATGCACTTACCTTCAGTTATAAAAGGCTTTATATCAGTGCCATCATATTTGGCACTGACAATTTTTTTGGCTGATATATCACCCCAATAAATACGTCCCTCCACGCAGTCCTTATCCAAACCGATGGCCATAGATGCCACTGAAATGGGCCGCACATTTTTACCATTCAAAGGTACACGCACAATAACAACACCTTGGGATACCAATAAGAAGCCAGAATCATGTTGTTGTCTTTCAATGCACACCGAACCATTACCGTAGAAGCCTGAAAATGAAAAGTAAAAAAAAATAATTATAAAATACTTTTTCAGGCAAAAAAGGTAAAACCGGTATTTAAAAATCAAAATAAATCAAAAAAATTTTTATTTGTAAAAAAAAACTTCAAAACTTATCTTCTAAATAATCTATTTTTTATTTTATTTTATTTTTTTTTAATATAATCTTGTTGAAATTCTTTGTGAAAATAAATAAAAGCGAAGATGATGTTTCTCACGCCCAAATTATTTACGCGTCTTACTCGTCTCTATACGTATCAATGTACTAAGCTAACATTTCTTTTGCCTTACAATTGCACACCCTCGATACGTAAATTGTTGGCAAACAAATCTATTGGCCATAACCAATATTCGACAATAAAAAACGAAACTTTTGTAAACAGTTCACTAAAATCGAAAAGAAAAGTAAAACCAATGAAAAGATCTACTTCGAATCATAAATGTGCACCGATGTCAATTGGCGGTTGTTCTAAAACGATCAGAGGGAAATTTACAACTTGGGATAGTATGAAAGAATTTTTCTCACATCCTTTAACCTGGGATCGTAACAATGGTTACATAAATATTCTATTGGGTTTGGCTATATTCGGTTACAGTTTCTGCACCACCTACACACCGTCAAAAGAGGAAGACGATAAAACTGAAAAATCGTAAATTGTGGAGAGTGAAGAGATCAAAATACAAACATTTTGTTTAAAGAGGTAATCAATAAATACAAATTTCTAAAAAATAAGTTCATATCATGATGCAATTAGAAGGTGGTCTCATTTTACCAAAACAATAACAGCTGATGCAAAACTGCCTGTACTCTAATGTCAAAAAGTTTTTTTTTTCTTTTTTTTCATATGACGTTTATTGCAATTTGAATGTGATTTTCTTTTTAACATTATTTCACGTTGCTTTATAAAAATTTTTGACAGCGCGTTACCCTTTTTGACAGTTTATTATTATTGTTTCTCACAGCGTTGCATTTTTGTGATAGCAGAGTAAAGTATTGACACAGTATTGTATTCAAAAATAAGATGAGTCCACCTCTTTATTTCATCGTGGTTCATATGAATCGGGTTTAACCGACTACTTGCCACTTTAGTAATGGGCTACATTGAGTACAACGCCTTTGGAAAGAATTGACTAGGGGAGTTAAATAAAAGGTCTATTAGAAATATTGAATTTCATAGAGCCGGAAGTGTGTCAAAATCAATTATAAGACGCTTACTGACTATGCTAGATTGGTTGGTTATTGCATTTTAGTAAATTCAACTTTGCTTTGTTCTTTTAAGTAGAATGACTTGCACAAATCGCCAGTACCATGTATTATATAAGAAAGATTCAGGAAAATATATTTTAACTTATCCCACTGCATCAGATTGACATCCTGGCAAGAAAATAGGGCAGTTTTCAAAGCCTCGAAATATATTAATTTGCTCATGTCAACGGCCCGCATGTCATCATTGGTCAATAATTTCCGTTTGCGCATCTCTACGACCAGCAGATGATGATTGCTTTCCATGTCTGGTCCCCCTCGAACGCGAACAATTCCTTCATTCATTCCATTTGTTTATTGTAATGTAGGCTATTTGGTTCTCAGTACTCTGGTCCGGGAATATTCAAGTTGCCTTATGAACTCTCCTGTAAGGGAAAAGCGATCCCCCCATAACTTAATACTTCACCCTGACAGTATCCAGGAAGAGTTTACTATTATTTGTCCTATGTCCAAGTGCGTGAGTACCCATAATTGACTCTGAGCCGATTTGAGCATTATAATCCTCCATTACAATCAAAATATCCCCTCGGTTACTTTCTCTAATGGCCATATCAAGGATGTAAAATTATTCCTTGTTCTCCGATTATGCATTGTAGTCACTGTATGTACCTGCTCAGCACTCTGAAGCCGTCGGTACAGACTTCAAAAGCATTAGTCGTACCAAGTCTGTTTGACCAGATAAATCTCCTGTCGATGCGAATCATTTATGGTCTTCTAGGATCGCAGCTTGCTCATAGTGCAGACTGGTTCAGGAGTTGATTGCATTTAGCCTAACCGCCATCAATTTAATCTTCTGCTTTAATAAAAGGTCGGAGGGAAGCCAGTTAAGTAAAGAAAATAAAACTTTAGTTGGAGTGGAGCAAAGTGCATAGATTGGTGAACTGATACTTGGACACCGTCCACCAAACGTGATAGAGCCAATAGGTGAGGGTAGGTCTAAGCTTTCAATCCTTCCTACGGCCTATTACAGGTGTAAAAATCTTAAGGTCGAGAATATAACCCCCAGATACTTCACTTTAAAGAGAGTTGAACGCCGTCGAGGCTCGGCATATTAAAAGCAGGTATATTGCAATGTTTGGCGAAGAGCACAAAATGATTTAATTTCCTTTTTTAACCTAGAATTAGGAAACGGCTGGATTAAGCTATTGATACGTTATCTCTAAAATTGCGTTGTACGAGCAACTGTACCAGCAGCTGTTCAAATAGTTTGTGCACACCTCTAAAATAAATTTAAAGCTGACCCTGTTTGTGAGCGCAATTTCAAAACCATTTTTTAAAGCCTTGAAAACAGCATTGTGCAGTCTTAGAAGTTTCGTGTTTTTTCAAGCCGCTTACAAAGCCTCCTGTCAAATCGTTAAATTTTGTGCAAAAATCCGTTTTAAACTCACCCTGCTTGCAAACGCATATCAAACCATTGTTGGTAGACAAACATGCAGCATTCATGTCACATAGTTGCGGTGTATTCAAGCAATTTTGATCTTCTACGCAAACATAACCATCACCATTATAGCCAGCATTACATTGGCACTCATAGTTGGCAGGATCCCTTTAAAGAAAAATACAGCTTTCATTGAAAATGTTCCTTAAAAATCCAAAATTTCTAAAACTTACTCTGTTGGCTCACAACTCGCATGAACACCACAATTGAACTGCACGTTACAGGGTACAGGCTTGCTTTTGCAGCCCACTAAAGCATCTCCTTCATAGCCATCCATACAATCACAATATTTAATACCCTGATGTTTGTCATATTTGCACAAGGCATTAGCACCGCAGAAAACAGCACCACAGCTGCCGGGTACTACACACAGATCGGACATGTCACGTTCGAAACCCTCTTGACACTGGCAGACATCACGATCGCAGAAAGCATTTTGGCCGCAATCCAAATCTTCTAAACATTCAGGAGCTAAAGTGCAGCGATAACCATCGCCATCATAGCCACGTCTGCATTGGCACTCAGAATGGCCCAAGTTTTCATTGTAGATGCACTCAGCTTGAGGATCACAAATTTCTGGCTTCACAGCACAAGATTCATCTATGATAGCACAACTGTAGCCATCACCATAATAGCCGGGTTTGCAGGTACAGATATGTCTCAACTCCACTTCAAACCACTCACAGCTGGCATTGGGATGGCAATTGAATTCCACATCACAGGGTACTTAAAAATTGAAGGGAATTTTATGATTTGATTCAAATTAAATTACATTTGCTTTGTACTCACCTATATCTTCAGCTCTATGGTCCATATGGAAATTACCCACATAACGGCACATTTGTATGTCCTCCATCAGCTCATAGCCATCATCACAGGTGCAGTCGCCAAAGAAGTTACATCTCGGCTCAATATCGGGCTCTTCATACAACACCTTGACACAACGACCCTCTTCCCAGGCTTCATCTGGGCCACAATTACTGGCACAATAAATACCATCACCTGAGAAGCCTTCACGGCACTCACAACGGCCTTCCAAACAATCAGCATATGGAGAACAACGATGGCACTCATCGTTATGATAAGCAGGATATGAAGGTTGGGGTTGAGGCTGTGATTCGGTTAAGACAGAAACAGGCTGTTCTTCGGTGTACACTGGCAATTCTTCCATATTAACAACTGTACCCCATGTATTTGGTGTAGAAGACTCAATATTATCAGCGACACTGTCATTGAGCAGACATCTAAAACCATTGCCTTCAAAGCCATCTAAACAGACACAAGTGAAGCCACCCTCGTTGTTGGTGCACACAGCATTTTCACTGCAAGCGTGAGTGCCCAAGGCACATTCATCGATATCAACACATATTTCAGAGCCCGTTTCCGTAGCCTGAGGAGCATAGCCATGCAAACAGTCACAACGATAGTTATCATCATAAGGTATGCAGACCATATTCTCGCCACACGCGGCCGTACCATCGGTGCAAACATTAGACGAGGCTGTAACACCAGCCACAGTCAAGATACTGGTACGTAAAGCTTGATCTCTTTCAAAATAGTCCAACATGATTTTGGAGATCTTCTGGTAATAAGTGCTACCGACCAAAGAGTTTTGATGATCCGTAAGACAGCGTTCAAAATAGATATTCTGTTCCAGCTGGAAATTAATGACACGATTTTCTTCGGGCACTTCCAAAACATGAGCCTGTACCGAATGCAATTCATTGACCGACACAAAACGATACTCTTCGGTGAATTCAGCCATGTGTAATTTCGAGGTATGGCGAACATGGGGCACTTGGCCATATAAATCGATTCTAACCGACAACTGATCCCAATAGTTAAGACCCTCATACGTTTGATTAATCGACAGAACTTCGCCCGTATCAAAACTTAATTTAGATTTGTGCGCAAATTCACCGCCTGTCAATTGGTAGCCATTTTGTGTTGCATTTAAGGGTTTGGCAAATAACCAACCTATAGCCGATATTATCGGTAAGGCAAGTCTTAAATTAGAACCCAATTCCGTGCTTATAGGTGTTACCGCCGTATAACTACGACCATCGGCTGTAACCACGTACGATTGTAGTTTCGAACGTTCATTAATCATTTCACCATTTAATTCTCCCACAAGTGAGCCAGTAACACGCACAGGGAAATCATCTTTAATACAGACCTCTCCGTTGCCATAAAAACCTGGCTGGCAGACGCAGCAGAAACCATACTCTTTATCAACACACTGGGCAAGATGACTGCACACACGTTGACCAGCATCGTAACATGTCTCACTTAAAGGCGATTCAGTGAGGGTATCTAAGTTGGTGGGTGCCTGTACATTGTGCTCGTAGTCGAAGGGACCCACACGGTACAAAAAGATGCCGGGTATGCCAACATTAGATTTTTTACTTAAAAAACGGACCTAGAAAGAGAAATAGAAAAATGTTTGTAAATAAAACTAATGACCTTAGACCTTAATAAACAGATTATTATGAGGGTTAGTTTTTACAAAAAGAAAAGTTTTTACAAATATATTAAATTGTTGTTCAATTCACACCACTATAGGTGAGTAGGGAGACTGTCTTGAAACTTTGAAATACAGGTTTATTGATGTTTCGGTTTCAAAAAAAAAAAAAAAAGTTAAGTAAGCACATACAAAGCTATGATTTTGATGAAACTTTGATTTCATTATAATGCTTGGAGCTTGCCATTATGTACAAAATACAATGTCATTTAAATGACCGCTTCTAGATTGGTTGCAGCTGACGATTCTTTTGAGATAGCTCTTAACCAGAGTCAGGCAAAGAGTAGCTCTTCTCTTTTGTTTTTACACGTACGTACTCACACGTATATTCAAAAAGTAAGCAAAACATAAACGAAGAGAAGTAAAGAGAAAACAAATGAAAAAATACAGTGCAAAGTGAGAGACTGCCTGAGTGAGAGACTCTCAAATTACTTCCACAATTGTAAAATGTATTTGCATATTTTGCCTGACTCTGCTCTAAATCATTTTTTTACACATTTGGGTGGTATTTCGTCGATAACTTGAAGAATGTTGGTTTTCAAATGCTCCAACATTGCGGAATTATCAGCATAGACATAGTCCTTGACGTAGGCCTACAAAAAACGGTCTAACGACATCAAATCGCATAATCTTGGTGGTCGCCAAATCGAAAAATTACGCGACCGGGATTTACTCTTCCAATTAGGCCAAAATTGATCTTGCTGTGTGACTCGTGGCACCGTCTTGCTAAAACCACATATCGTCGAGTTCATCATCATCAACTGCAGGCCAAAAAACATCGGTTATCATACGGTCATAGCACTCTGAATTGACAGTAACGGTTTTTCCAGCGTAAATTCCAAAAAAATATGGCCCAATAAAATGGCTTTTCCACAATCACTACTGAGTTCTCGGAGCCAAATAAGGGACAATTTTACTTGTTGACCACCAAGAGAGAAATGAACTTCATCACGTTTATATTACCACTTTTTTACGCGTACTTCGGTTGTTAAACGATTCATGTTCGTAAAAGACAAACTTTTTACAGATAGATTTGTCAGACCGGCGCTTTTAAGACCACGATATGGATAACCCGATATAAACGTAGATCATTGGAATCAAAGTCACACTTAAATGAAATCAAACCTTGATTTTAGGCAACTCTGTTACTTTTTTCTATAGGCTATCATATGGATCGATTTGATTTTGTCTTGACTAAAAATTTTTTAAAACTAATCAAAATGTTACTTAAACTTACATTTTCAGTGCCCGAACCTTCCAAATTAAAATAGCGGCCATCTTCTGACACAAATCCAGCCTGAGCTCTGATATCGGGTAAACCTAAAGGACCATTTTCACCTTGAAGCCAATTTAAGCCATCACTGGGATATAAAAATTGTACAAAAGTATCCTGATCGTCGGATATGATAATGACCTGCAAAAGCATACAAATTTTAAAATATGTTTTTAAAAAACAAAAAACTTCATTCATAGAAACTTACTTGGAAGGTATTCAGCTTATCAGTTTTCGATTCAAAATAGCCCACATTTTCCCAAGTGGCTACTACAATATCGGTGGCTTCAAAATCCGTTTTCTCATCAAACGCATAACGCACCAATTCACTGACTTTCTCCAATTGCTCGGGATCTTGTGAGGAGAAAATTGAAATACTTGTCGACTCATTGGCTCCCGTAGTATCAACATTCGAATAGAAACCCGCTATGGAAGGATATTCAAAGGGAAATGGCTGATTGATATAATCCGGAAACTCTATATTAAATGTCAAAATGCCGTTTGTATTGATCTGTGAATAAAAATTAAAAAATCATTAAAATATTTGACACACTTCATTTTAGAAACACACACACATAAATAGGCTCGTTTACCCAACATTAAATATGTGGAGAGGGGAGAGAGGTTGTCACACAAATTAGGGTGAGAAAATTATTTTGTGCACTCTGTCGTCTCAGCAATTAATAGGGTAATAAATTTTAGTTAAAAATTTATTGAAAGAAAACGAAAACGAAAAACAACATCATACAACAAACTCATTAAGATTTAATCTAAATCTATAAACTGTGAGTGAGTAGTATCTCTGTCTCTCTCTCTCTCTCTCTCTCTCTCTGTCTATCGTATCTCTCTCTATCCCTCTCTTGTAAGATAATTTTAAAACCACTTGAATTTATTTTGTTATTTTTGTAATATTTATTTAAACGCTATTCCCTACTTAATTTGTGAAGTGGATACTTAAGCCCTTTAAATACCACCGCATAAACATTAAAAAATCATTTCGTCTTTTTTTAAGTGTAGGCAACCAGAACAAACTGGAACAAAGTGACGGAAGTGTTATAAAAACAGAAGTTATCGATAACATACGTTTCCATACTAAAAGAACGAAAACAAAAACATTTCACAAAAAAAAAGAAAAACCTTTAAAGACGCAACAGCAGATACAAGCCGCATAATGAATTTGTTAATTGTTCTGCATTCACACATAAATATCCACAACTCAATGAAGTAAGAGAAAGTATCCCTTAGGACAAAAGTGTTTTCCAAATGACATTTAGCATTTTTAAGTTTCAAGCAGGCAAGTCACCTCTTATAGCACTACCAGGTGCTACTTGATAACAGACATAAGCCTACTCAATTACATTAATTTTGAGAATCCTAAGGAATTACGTAGTAGAGCAGTCATAAGCTTTTCATGGGACCTTTGTCCCTGATGAACCCGCACGCATTCTTACACTTTTGCTTTTAGTTGTCAATGAGACAGCGACGAATGCACATGTGCGATGAATATACACAAATAGACAGAAAAATAATTTCTTACGATCTTGCTTTTAGTTGTCACTGAAACAGCGACGAATGCACGTGTTGTGGATGCATGTTAATTAAAAAAAATTTTTTTTTAACATTAACTTACTCTTTCTGAGTGAGAAATTTTCATGTTCTCACTAACACAACTGCATTTTTTACTTTTGCACATTATTGTTGTAGAGTCTCATGCGTACAAGTAGATAGAGCCTCAACGAATTTACTCCATTCGGTTCTGTTTAATACCAGTATCTTCGGCTCATTCCACTATCTGTTGCGCACAACTGTTTAGCATCCAGTTGTCAGCGCCACGTGTGGCTAGAGCATCCTTTCTTCGGCTTCCCTATGAGTTCCAATCGATAGCATATAATGGAACTAGCGATCAATCCAAAGTCATTCGCAGCGTTTGGCCCATAGTCGTTGGTTGCTAATAGTAAGACTGAATTCCCCTTTGCTAACCGAATTAAAATAAACATTTTTTTTTAATCATCCGTAGTATGAGAGCGCTCAACAGTCTTTATGTGACTTAAGAGTAAGTATTTTAGTAACCTTATCTAACCTGGCAGAGATATATACCATAGACAGATGATTAAGAACTATTCATATATTAACACATTGTTTGCAGGACTAGTACGTGTCCTGCAAACGTTTTCTGACGACTGATACTTAAGCTTGGGTTACGTACCTTACGGGTTAGTGTAAAGGCATAGTTTTTTTGCTTCGCTTTTAGTGTAGTAGGCTGGTAAATATATTTTTAGCTATTTTTGTACAAAACCCAACGCGCCCGGCACAATTACGCCGCGAAATGTACCCGCATATAATAACGTGTTAACATTTCCATAGCCAACCATGAACTCTATTTCATACCTTCTAACATATTCCAGTTCCAAAACTACCTGGGGGATGAAATTCCTGATGATTTTAATAAATGAATAGGTGTTGCAGAAGATCAAACTTAGGTTGTCTAATATCGCTAATTATAGAATATTCAGAATCTAGGGAATGGTGTGGCGTAGCGTAGTGTAGTGGTTAGGGTAAACATATAATACACAACCGGCCTAGGTTCGAATCCCCAGTAAAGAACATGACGAAAAATTTAACTTCGATTTCGAGTGTTTAGTAAAGAGACCAGAAAAATTCATCTAAAAGAAGCCTCGCCGACCATCTAGTTTACCTTTGGCTATAATGACAAAAATCAGGCAAATGATCAGGAGAGACGCTATCTATAAGCAAAAACTTTAAAATGCTAAGTAAGGATTACCACCACCAGTTAGCAATGAGCTTAAACACTATATACAATCATATGGAGGCGAGCTGCAATAGATTAATCATCTACTTAACTTGAAAATCAACTGGTTGACTGAAACTGAAACAAAGCAATGGATACTTGGTGGAAAGCCAGTATGCTCCCTAAAGAAGAGACGGGAAAAACACAAGGAGGAAATAATATCTGTTTTTTTATAGTTACACAAGTTTAAATCATAATAAAATAATGAAATATATTTTAATAGCAATGAAACGGGCTTTGTTGGATGGTAAAATTTATGAAATTTTATTTAAATATGATTTCGACCATGTGGCCGTTACTGTTAGCGCATAGAAGGTGCAATATGGAATAACAAATTTCACAAATTTTACGCAGCATATACAGCTGTATTTAGCCAATAACTTTTCGAATGTTGATTTCCAGGTGTTCAATTGTCTCTGATTTATCGATGTAAACAAGTGACCTTACAAAGAAGATAATCCAATAGGGTTAAATTTCACGATCTTGGTGGCCAATTAATTGAACCATTAAGTGAAATTACTCTTTCATCAAAAGTTTCTTTGAGTAGCGCGCTCAATTGTAGCTCTATGCTTTTGAAACCTGAAACATGTCAGCAAGATTAATATCAGCTAAGTAAGGTATGAACAAATTTTTAAGCATGTCCCTATACGTTTTACCATTGATAGTAACATTCTGACCATCATTGTTTTTGAACACTTATGTATCAATGACTCTGCTTTTGATTCAACAATTCTGCTTATTTATGTAACCATTCAACCAATAATGAGCTTAATCGGAGAACATAATTTTTAATTCTGAAATTTGGCGAACAGATCCATTACTTTGATAAACAATTTCAACAATTTGCAAGCGTTGCTCTAGTATATGTAAGTCTATCCATAATGAAATGTCAAACCAAACTAAACAAAAAGCAACTATCAGCTGTGCAGCAACTATTAGCAGTGCTGCCAGCTCAAAGTTATGAACTTCTAAGAAATACACCCGATATATTCAGACAGTTTAGTACTAAATTGTAATTCGAATATCCCGAGGAATGTCAAAATGTTAAAACAAACTCAATCAACAAAGTGTTTGTTATTGGCTTACCTTCCCCTCATCCAAAATGATACGCATGCATCTCACAAAACATATTTATTTAAAGCACTTCCATACATACGTTTCGTAATATTTTCAACAAACAAAAAATTTATATTTGTGTGTGCAACTAACTTATGAGGCGCTGCACAAGTGCTTCAAATGCCTTTAAAATGAGATCCCTAATGAATGATTTTCTTATTGTTTTTACTCTCCTTCACTTCTGAAGATGTCATTCAGAGATCGAGTGGCAGCGATTAATATGCCAATAGTGGGATATGCATTAATTTATGTTCTTTAACGCAATACTCTTTGAGTATAAATACTTTGTGTATTATAGGCCCCTTCATCAATGTTGCAAGCAGAAATCGACAACAACAACAACAAAAAAGAATTGTATGGCGGCACATTTTTGTTTTGTTTTATTGCATATAATAAACACAAGTTTTGTTTGCATTACATTGAGATTAAGATGCAAAAGTATCTCTTATGCCTCATGCCTTAAATGTGCCTGTTGTTTGTCTTCATTTTTGATCTCATTTCATTCATTTTTCTTTTGCTGTATCTGTTGTATTTCTTTCTTTTGTTTTTTTGGTTATTTTTAGAATTAAAAGAAAACGAAATCGTTCCAGACTTAATTTTTCTTCCCAAAATGATTTATATTGCCCTACACCAGCATAAACTCTTAGGGTGTGAAGTGTTTGTGCTGATGTACGTATGTAATGCCTCAAAAATTAGTGCTCGATTGATCTCTAATATAATAATCATTTCTTGAGACTAATATCCTTTTTATGCCACAAAAACAAATATATTTGGGTTAGGGTTAGAATCGGTCCAAAAGACACTCATATTAAGTCAAATTAAAAAAGTATAATCTTTTGTCTTAATGCCGAATGTTATAAAAAGAAATTGGATCGTAACGTTCAATTAAAGGTCTATGCGTTCTACGCTTTTTGGCATTCTATGCGTTTGTCAAGAAATTTAATTAGATTAGTGGCAGGAAGAAAAAGGTTTAAAGCAAAAAAGCGCAAGATGCCTTTAAAGGCCCAATTATTCTAGAAGCAACGTAGTCTAGACGTAAAAGTAACGTCAGGTGTGGTTAATTGGTGAAGTAAAAACGTATTAGCTGTTTTCAACTGTGTGTGTGTAAGCAACAAAAAAAAAAAAGAAAAAAAATCATAAATTAATGCATGCTCTTGCACCAACAATATTAATTTTTCATCAACCATTTTATTTAAGTTTATTATTATTTAATAACTATACTTTAAAACACACACTTTTAAATTTTCTTTATTTATTTCATTTAAGCGCGAAAACTTTGTTTACACATTTATGTCAACGCAAAGTCTTTGTTTACAATTTTATATCAGCTGATGCCGATTCTGTTGAAAACAGAAACACCACGTCTACGTTACGTTCGTGTGTATGTATTCCCCATTCAGTTATCGTATAAGCTGACACATCACGTCTACGTTACTTCTAGATTAATTGGGCCTTAAGCGTAGATTGCGAAAAGTAGTATTAAATACTTTCTACTTTTGTAAGCATTATAATCGCCATGAGAACAGATCAGCTCTAGCTTTGATAAAAAAGCATGACACAAAATTAAAAAGAATGACAGCTAATTAAAGCAAAGAAATAAAAACTTGTTTAAGTAAAGTTGTAAATGTAACATAAAATGCTTAAAATCATATATAATGCGTAGAATGCGCTGACATGAAAATGCGTCATGTGAACATTTAGTTTAACGGATTAAAGCTCAATTTTAAATCGCAAGTACTCCCCGTTTTAAAAACTACTAAGAATATAGACTTCGTGTATGTCTTCAAGAATACGCAACGGACTTCTATAGACATCATGTAAGTCAAAGCTGTTTGTTAAAAACTGTAAAGCATTTGACCATAATACATACATACATACATCCAAAGAACTTTAATATGCAAAAGCTACATTGTGATGTAGGGATAACATGTCTGCGTGCTAACTCGACCATTATTTATACCTCTTTTTCGGTAGTATTCTTGTGGTATTTTGTTGCATTCTCGTGTTTTTTTTTTTTTTTTTTTTTTTTGTATTTCTTGTGTTATTTTTTTCCAACATTTTAAATGGAACATCAATATTTGTTTTCCTGTTGTACATTTGTTTGATAGAGGGGGGACTATTAAATGTGTATAAACGGCAGCCATTTTATATGTGTTGTGGTGCTAAAACTTGAGGTAAAACATTCATTTGTTGAGTTTGTTAAACCACAGGTGTAATTTGTATACAATAATAGTTTATCAAAAAAAAAAAAAAAAAAATTCCAAATTTATTTATGGTGAATTGAAAGCCATAGGAGGAGAAATATGAGACTAATATTATAAGTTTGATCTAGAAACACCGAAAAATTCTTATAAATTTTGTGTTAAGTATTACTAAAGTAGTTTACATGGTTGCATACTTTGTTTTACACAGCATTCTTGTAATTCTCATTTAGCTTATGAAAGTTTTTACATACGGTTTGTAAAAAAAGTATTTTCAAAGCAGAAAAAAAGTTAAAATTTTATTTTCATTTGAGACTTTTAATAACAAATTCTTAAAATGTTTTTTTTTTACACATCTCTTAAGGACTTCGAGACATCATAACTTTTAAAATAGACGGACATATTAGAACGCTAACAAGAACACCTGATTTTTTTGGTGTAAAAAAAGTGTTTTCAAAAATAAGATTTTATTGGAATTTCTAGGAATTTCTTGGAATTTAGGTCTTTTATGAAAAAATTTTGAGTGTTTTTATAAATGTTATCGTATGTAAAAGACGTCGCACAGTGTTTAGCTATAAAAAATTGGACAAACGTGCAACAAGTGACTCAAAAGATTGGGGTATATCCATTACTTTAAAATCAAACCAAGTAAAGGGTCCGCCAAATACTTTTTTTTTTGAATATGCTATAAAAAAAACTACTGAATATTTTCTCAAATTTCTTTTTTTTTTTTTGAAAGTACAATCCTTCGGGTTAATAATGGAAAATAATTTCATTCAAATGGCTGCCTCGACTGGCCATGCAGTAGCCTACACGATCGGTTAAATTTTTAAACACATTATCGATTGTGTGCAGCTGTATTTCACCAATGGCTTCACGAATATTGTCCTTTAAAGCGTCAATTGTCTCTGGCTTGTTGTCGTAACACTTATCTTTGACGGCACCCCACAAATAATAGTCCAACGGTTTTAGATCGCAGCTCCGAGGTGGCCAAACGACATCAGCTCTGCGGCTGATAATGCGATCTTCAAAAACAGGGCGCAAAACATCGAGTGTAGCTTCGGCTGTGTGTGCACGTAGCGCCGTCCTGTTGAAACCAAATGTTGCTAATATCCTTCTCTTCAATTTTTTTGAAAAAAAATTCGTCCAGCATGGCCCAATAACGATCGCCATGGACTGTAACGGCCACTCCTTGCTCATTTTCGAAGAAAAATGGCCCAATTATGCCTCTGGACCAAAATCCGCACCAAACAGTGACTCGTCTTGGGTGTATCGGCTTTTCAATGTATGCGTGCGAGTTTTCTGTGCCCTAAATGCGACAATTTTGCTTGTTTACATACCCGCCAAGATCAAATGAGCTTCATCTGAAAAGATGATTTTTTTTGGCAAAATCGATCGCAGGCCCACTTAGCGAAGCGTTGTTCGAGCGTATACACAACCATATTCGTTCAGCGGAAGGATAAAACTAATTATCTGTCAAATCAGACATGAGCTAAGTGTTACCATTCACGAAATAAACACTAGTTGAAAAAAAAACGTTAGATGGCGGACCCTTTAGAAAATTTCCCGATTTGTTTTAATTGCCGTGTACAAGATTATATGCCGTCCTTAAAAAAATATGAACAATCGAGTTAATAAAGCATAAATAAGATTTATGCTTGAATTCATTATTATGGCAACATTTGTACTTATACGTACAGTGGCGACAATTTAAATATGCCGTTTAGACGTTGTACAAATTGTGCTTATAAATTACTTGATTTATGTATATTGGACCAGGTGTTCTTACACTTTTATACTCTCTTAAATCGTTAGTCCTTGTATAGTTTATAAAAACAATAAAACATTCAAAAATAATTTTATTGGTTAACTATTATTAATTTATATGAGTTTTTTATAGACAATTTAAATGGCATGATTATTCCAATAATTTTGTGTTTACTTCAAACGCTCTCTATCAAAATTAAGACGAATCTTTCTACTTTTCTTCTGAAACGAGTGGGTCGTGCCTTGCAATAGGCTCAAACAGGTTATTTCCATGTAATTTATTTTTAATGGTGGCAAATTTGAGGTTAGGAAGTAAATCGGCTTAAAAGCACATTTTTTTGAACAAATTCAGTCTTATTCATATCAATATAAAATAGAAATATGCGAATTAATAATGGAATATGCAGTCGGGTAAATGTGTACCTCTAGCACGTCGGCAGACGTCCGCTCGTTTCACAAAAGTTTTAACCACATTTTGCAACAAATCTTCGCTTACTCGTCGATGCAGCGCCGAATTCAGAATATCAGTTGTTTGTGGTTTTTTCACTTTAACCCGGTCTTTCAAATGGCCCCAGAAAATATAATCCAACGGCGTTAAATCACAAGAACAAATCGAAAAATGACGCGACTGGGTAATTTCTCATGCAATAATTGAATTGTTTGGCTGGCTGTGTGCCAATTGTAGCCAATTGTGACCACAAAAAATTGGTTATCATGGCTTGGTAGCGCAAAGCGTTTCCTTGTTCATTTTCCAAAAAATACGCGCCAATGATGCCGCTTAACCACAAACCGCACCAAATGGTCACTTTCTATGAATGTAATGGTTTCCGAGGACTGTTTGTGGATTTTGAGAGCCCCATATGCGACAATTCTGTTTGTTTACATAATCGCCTAATTGAAAATGGACCTCATCACTGAAGATGATTTTGTTAAAAAATTTGGTTCAAAATTTTGTGAAAAGAGCAGACGTCTGCCAACGTGCTAGAGATGGACATTTGCCCGACATCGTATCCCATTATAAAACTGAATTTGTCAAAAAAAAAAATGGGTTTTAAGCCAATTTGTTTCCTAACCTTAAATTTGCCCACCATTTATTATCATTTTAAGTTCTCAAGCTCCTCAATAAACACTACACAAATGATTTTTCAAATAGGGAAATCGTAGAAATAGGCATGACATAAGAAAATACAAGGTAGTGCCACTCTCTCATTTTTTCTGACATATTACCATTTGACAATAAAGGCGAACTGACGTTTATGTTGAAATTTGTGCTACCATACACTGCTCACAAAATTCCATTTTTCACATAAATTTTTTTTGCGAATTCGATTATTAAACCGTAATATAAGGCAAAAAAAATCTAAAAGAAAACAACTTAAAACAAATCTTTAATAAAACCTTCAAATTTCCCATTTCAATAGTATTTATTCTGTATTTATTCTGAAATAGCCCGGGTTGAAAAACATACATACATTATATGTATATTCAAAATTAACGTTGGTACTTATGCTGCAAAATTCTAAATAATATTCTAAATTTAAAATCTTGATTAAATTACACAAAATTGTGAAAAATTTCTGAGAATATTGATTCTTTTTCTGCGTGTCTTTTAAAATTTTTACATATAAAACAAACTTCAAGAATCTCGTTTATTGTCAAGCAATTTTGAGTGGAACTACCTTCTATTTCTTATACATATCATGGCAAGAGCAAAACAGTTAGGAAATTGTGAATGAAATGTATTGTTACGAAAATAAAACTACAATACTGTGTGTGGGATTTTGGTATATTTTGTTTCATCTTGTCAATTTGGCAGCACTGCCACATCGACCATCTTTACGTTACATTCGAATTAACGAATATGAAAATAGAAGATGGTCGATATTTCCTGAACCTTCCAAACTGTAGGTAATCAGATATATAAAGAGGCTGCTTTACCTACAAGTTAGAGTTAGTCATCGTTTTGCTGTCAATAAATAAAGTTGTGTTAAAGCGGTAATAAAAGTGTTGTATAAACGAATATTAAGTGTTGTATTAAGACAAACAGTGTAAAAGTTATTGTGTAGTAAAATAAAAACTGTAAGACAACAATATAAAGCGGTGTTTATTTTATTTTAACGAAATTTAAACGAACTCAAACGTTTTAAAAAGGTTAAAACCTAACAGTATTATCAAAATAAAGCACGTATGCAAATACTCACCTATTGGCAAAATGAAACGATTATTTCATTAATTATCTTAGATTTTAGTTCAAAGGCTATAATTGATTTGATTAAACAATATCTTTAATGGCTTACAATAAGTTCATAACTTCGGTGGCTGTGTAACAAGCCACATGTTAGTTATATCCATCATCATAAATGATAAGCCGAAAATTTTGTTGTCTACATTCCTAGATAGTGTGATTCATTTACCACAATTACATTTCCACGCCATATAAAACTTTCAGACAAGTGACACGTTCAGAAACTGCTCTTGGTCTTTCAGAAGCTCAAATGTAGCAACTTTGCTCGTTGACGTATGCAGACAAATGAATATGATCTATACTTTTTCTAGAAAAATCAGCCTATATGTAGGTATATCATCAAATCAAATGATCTGCCGGCTTCAATTTGTCTACCAATTGTACCTTAAGGTTTAATTAGACATTACTTGACGTAATGCCATAAACACATTTATTTTAATCGATTAGTTGTGTCAAACCCATACTGGTGCTCACGGCTGCCATGTTTTTACTTAAATAATCCAATCGAACTCATTGGTATGAGCACATTAACTGCGACTGGGTCAAATGTATAGACCAAATTCTTAATAAATATCACAGAAAACGATTATGTTGACAAAAAAAATTTTGACTTAAAATTTTTTTTTTTTTTAATTTTAATACAATTCTCGAGTGAAATGAGTTCATTGTAACAACTGTCAAAGTTGTTAACATTGATATGTCAGCAACATGTGTTGGAAAACAGAGTTCTTATTGAAAAACCCAACATACTCGTAATAATAGCTAAATGCAGTGTTTTAAAAACATTCAATTAAATTTAATATTAAAATTTTGTATCGGGTTCGCCATCTAACGTTTCTTTTTTTGACAGATAATTAGTTTTATCCTGCCGCTGAACAACGCTGGGAAATATTGCAACATTACTTTGAAAATCATGGTAATGTTGCAGAATGTGTGCGATGTGTTCAGATAAAGCTCATTTTGATCATAACGGGTATGTAAACAAGCAAAATTGTAGCATTTGGGGCACAGAAAACCCGCACGCATATATTGAATAGCCGATACACCCAAGACGAGTCACTATTAGATACGGATTTTGGTCCAGAGGCATAATTGGCCATTTTTCTTCGAAAATGAGCAAGGAGTGGCCGTTACAGTCAATGGCGATCGTTATCGGGCCATCTTGAACGAATTTTTGTTCACAAAAATTGAAGAGGAGGATATTAGCAACATTTGGTTTCAACAGGACGGCGCTACGTGCCACACTCGATGTTTTGCGCCCTGTTTTTGAAGATCGCATTATCAGCTCCAGAGCTGATGTCGTTTGGCCACCTCGGAGCTGCGATTTGACACCGTTGGACTATTATTTGTGGGGTGCCGTTAAAGATAAGTGTTACGCCGACAAGCCAGAGACAAATGAAGTGAAGCCATTGGTGTTGTACAACTGCACACAATCGATAATGTGCTTAAAAATTTGACCGATCGTGTAGGCTACTGCATGGCCAGCCGAGGCAGCCATTTGAATGAAATTATTTTCCATTATTAAACGGAAGGATTGTACTTTCAAATAAAAAAAGAAATTTAGTTTTTTATAGCATTTTCAAAACAACAAATTTATTTGGCAGACCCTTTATTTTTTAAATTCATTTTTTGTTTAATAATTTTCCATCGTTAAATGTTAAATATTTGTTGATCATGACAATTTTTTGTTTTTAGTTTTTTTTTTTTTAATAGCAGACATGCCTAGCTTTTTTCTCACAAGTGCCTTAATTTAATAAACACACTAAAAATAAATTTATTTTTTTTTTTAATTAAAAAAAGTAGTATTTTTTAATTTCATTAAAAGAATTATGCCAAATCATTTGATTTGATTTCAAAATGTGTGCGACTAACAACATGAATTTTTTTGTTTTTAATAATTTTTTCTAAGAAACAAGTAAAAAATGACATTTGCTGTTCATCAAAAAAGAAAAAAGGAAAAATTGTGCGCCAAGAAAAATGCTCCATCGCTGATTTGCGTCACTTTTCTCTCTCTGCATGCATACTCGTCGTTGATTGTATTTTCGCCAGACAAATTATGGCTGTAGTGAGTAGATCAGATCATCTGAAGTAATTTCATAAAAGACGTTGTTGCCACAACACGCATAAATATTTTATTGTTGGCCCAAAGCACACACAAACACATGGTTTGAAAATGCGGTTCGAACGCCACACACAGACGACCAATTATTTAAAAGAAAAATCATCCAAAAAGATAATTTAACACCCGCCACTTCTCGAAGTGTTAAAAAACAGAAAAAATCACATTAAAAATAAAATGTCTTTCTTTTTAATAATTTGGCTTTTATCCAAAAAATTTCCATTTTTTTCTATAAAAATTTTATTTTTGAGTGATAATTATGGATTCTTTTTAAATAAAAATATTCTTTTAAATGCAAAAAAGTATATATATTTTTTTAAAATAGAATTTATATTTAAAAAATAGTTTTAGCCTCGTGTTAGATTATTTTATTAGAATTGCAGACACATTTTTTATTTTTACAAATTTTTTTAAGAAAAATTAAAAATGGAAATGAAAATTTGTAATAAAAAACAGTTTGAAAAATTACTTTTTATTAAATGTTTCTTTTAAATAATAAAAGCACTTCATCTGTTTTGTTAATAACGAAAGATAGGTTTTTCTTATTAAAATTATCCTCGAAAAATATTAAGAAAATTATGAAAATTTTATTGTAATTCTTTGATGCAAAACATTTTTTTAGGAATAAGTTTAATATACTCATACCAGCCGCTCTGAAATTTTTGATTCGTTTTAAGGCCTATTGATGCCATTATATATACGCTGAATAGCGCATAAGTCAGGCTGAATTTGACCGATGACATAGGTTTTTATTTCTCCGTCGCTCCTCTAGGGTGCATATTGGGTTTTCGCAAAACATCTATTAACTTGTTTCAGTTTCATCAATCGGGTTGATTTTCAAGCTAAGTAAATGATTAATCTACTGTAGCTCGCCTCCATATGATTGTGTAGTGGTAAAGATCCTTGCTAAGTGGGGGTGTTGATCCTTACTTTGCGTTGTAATTTTTTTCCCAGCAGTGGGATGTTTGCCATCATCGCCATGGGTAAGCTGAAAGGTCAGGGGGACTACTTTTATATGGATTTGTCTTGATTCTTGAAAATTCTGTTTATTTTAAATTACATGCTATCAGTGGCAAGTTCATATCACCACCACGTGAGAATATTCACTCTTGCAGAATATCCAAAGTGGCATGAGCTGAGTGGCACATATCGCCGTCTTGTTGAACCCACATATCGCTGGTATCCATATCACCCAATTCAATCATGGGAAAATGATTAATTGCTAAAACTTAGGCACATTGTTTGTTTATTCTTTCAACTGCTGGCTCAATGAAACTTTGTACAGTGAAAGACCTAAGTCACGGCACAAAATTTGACAAGTTGTGGTCTGCGAAAAGCCGGGTTCTTATTCGATTTTTAATCATGAATGAGACATGGCTCTACCGCTATACACTTGAGTCAAAGAAACAGTAAAAGCCATAGAAAACGAAGACAGTTCCATCTGCAGGCGTCTGTTTTTATAGATGCGTGTGGGATAATTTTTTCTGATTATGACAATCAACAGCGATGAAATTAAGAATGAAACACCGCATTTGGTTAAGGTTTTCATTGCTTAATCACTCATTTTATTCATTAGTTTTAGCTCCCTCGGATTTCTTTCTATTTCCATAATTAAAAAAATGGCTTGGTAGTAAAAAATTTTTAACAATAAAGTGGTAGAATCAATGGCTATTGATGGCTATATTGAGCAACTAGGCAGTTCTTGTTATAAGCAGGATTTCAAAGCTATTAGTGTTTGTCTTAGGGCTTTTACAAGGCATTACAATTATATAGTTTGTTTTCAGTTTCTAATTCGTTTTCATTTTGCTGCTAAGCAGGTGATTGGTCTATTGTTGCAAGTCCTGAGATTATGAAGCTGCCATCTTTAGTTGCCTAAAAACAACGCCCGTTATGTATTCGTTCTTTTCGTAATTCGAAACAGAGTTGTCTGACTTTGTAGGCAAGCACTTTAACCAATAAACCACCTCGAACCTATTAAATATAACTGAGAAAAGTGTATAGAGGTAATAGATGATTATGTTGAGGAAAAAAATATTTCCCAAATTTGTTGCGTTTTCTTTGCTGGTTCGGTTAATTTTTGAATCGCCTTCGTAATACATTAGAAAGCTGTCAAAAGAAGAACGAGAGGGCTTTCATTTGTGGCCGATAAGACAAAGAGGAGTACCTGATAACATAAATAGTAAAAAATAATAATCATAGGACGTAGCTGCTTAGAACACAACTCAAACCTTAGCTAAAGTTTAAATATATTAACAAGGACAGTGAAAAAATAGTTTTATTTACATAAAAAATATTTGACAGACCGCTAACCGTTAACCGCTATATTCACAAAATTTAAAATGATTTTGAAATGCATTTTATTTGAAATTTTTCATGCAAAATTTTCTTAAAATAAATTTTAAATAAATTCAATGTTTTTATGAATATGGGGGTAAAATTTAAAAAAAAAAAAACTTTATTAAAATGCTATTTATTTTCTATTCTGCTTACACTACAAATCCTAACTAATAAAATGATGGCTCCATTGAAGCCGTTCTTGATGCCTACGGTAAGAATAAAACATTGAGTACCGAAATTTTGACTATGATTTCTTATTTTTGCTCCACGGTAGCGACCACTATAAATTGTTAACATTATTAAAATAATAATCTATTTTTAAAAATTATTATTGCAAAATTCTTTTATAAATACTGCGATATTGCATCGGTATTATCTATCAATCTGTCATATTTTCTTATCAGTAATTCTCTATATGTAAACATATTTCTCTAGACCTCCACCTATTTAATCTATTACACTCACCATCAATATAATTTGCAATCTATTAAAACTGCTTTAAGAAAAAAAATTAAAAACCAAAAAAAAAAAATCATTTTACACATGACGATGGCAACAAGTGAAATAAATCACGTGCTGATTTTTTTATACAAATTCTTTTCTAATCTCAAATCTTATTCAAACAAAAAACAACAACAAAAACAAAATTCTTTTTATATATAAAATTATTTGTTCTCAATAAGGCAGTGCATTAAACTTATTTTTTGCTCCAATACCTCTCTATCCACGATTGTATTTTATTTATAAAAATCAACACAATAACTAAAATAAATAAATAGAAAATAATTGTTTAACGAATTCCCAATTCAAAAAAAAAAAAAAATAGATTAGTGGACTATCCACTAAGCATATGGGTACTCGGGAAAAGTAGAACAAAAATTGTGCGTAAACAAAATCGAAAAAAAAAACAAAAAAGGAATCTTTAGTTATATACAAAGATTCTCTTTAAATCTGTTTTTGATTTAATTGCTGGGGAAAATTTTGTTCACAAGTGCATTAATAAAAAGCACAGCAGGCATTTTCGGGAAAAAGAAATAAAAAATCTGCTTCGACTTGTTGGTTGCACACAAATGTATTGGTTTATATATACAATTTCAATGGTGTTCAATCTACATAAATAAGAAAACTACAGTCGGTCAAGCCTGACTTTTTCAACTAAATGTGCCAATTACTTTGATTAAAATGTTTTTGCAAATTTTTTTTTTTGTCTCATATCATTAACACCTAGTGTTCCACTCAATTAAACACAACGTTCAATTCTCATTCGTTGAAACTGTAATCAATTTATAATTGAAGACTTTATGCAGATTTTTCTAGGGTCAAAAATAGTCTGCTATGCAGCAAGCTTAGTTTACATTACAAATTAGTTTTTCGATTAAAATTGTACTTTAAAAACACACATTCCACCACAAATTGGTAGGCAGTAAGCCTACTTAATAAATTTCCTACTTTTTCATTTTTTGTATAAAAATTTAATTAGCAGCTAACATCAGACACTGTGGAATATATAAAAGGTAGGCTAGTTTGAGGCTTGGAACTAAATTGGCTTAAAAACACTTGTTCTTACAAACCCAGTTTTATTCATACCAATATAAAATAGAAATAAATGTCCACCCCTAGCACGTCGGCAGACGTCCGCTCTTTTCACAAAATTTTGAACCCCATTTTGCAACAAAGCTTCGCTTATCTCGACAATGCAGCGCTAAGTTTCATCTTTCAGTGTGTTAGTTGTTTGTGGTTTGTGGTTTGTTCATGTAAACCGCAGAGAAAATAATTCAGCGGCCTTAAATCAAACGAACGAGGCGGCCAATTGACATCGCCAAATCGAAAAATAACGCGACCGGGAAATTTTTTATGCAATAACTGAATTGCTGTGTAGATTGTGGCGCCCTTCCGCTAAAACCAAAAATGTCAACTGATGTCAATATTAGCCAATTGTAACCACAAAAAATTGGTTATCATGGTTTGGTAGCGCAGAGAACGGCGTTTCTTTGCTCCTTTTCAAAAAAATGCGGTTCGATGATGTCGCCTAACCACAAACCGCACCATACGGTCACTTTCTTTGGATGTAATGGTTTTTCGAGGACTGCTAGTGGACTTTGTGAGCCCCATATGTAACAATTTTGTTTGTTTACATAACCGGCTAATTGAAAATGGGCTTCATCACTAAGGATGATTTTGTTGAAAAATGCGTTGTTTTTGTTCAGATTTCAAACAGCCAATTCACAAACGTTCGACGCAAACAATGGTCGGCAGGCTAGCATTACTTCTCA
Organism: Wohlfahrtia magnifica; assembly: GCA_023159175.1. Classification (NCBI taxonomy): domain Eukaryota; kingdom Metazoa; phylum Arthropoda; class Insecta; order Diptera; family Sarcophagidae; genus Wohlfahrtia; species Wohlfahrtia magnifica. The sequence goes on along the minus strand of JAKWBJ010000173.1, from coordinate 266,400 downwards.
AACGAGTTGAAGTTTATAAGCGTGAAGATGAAGACCTTTATACAAAATATTGCGCAAAGTTCCTCTTGTGATGCCCAATTGTTGCGAACGTCGACGAGTTGATGTTCCAGACTCATTTTTAATACTTTGCTGTACAGCGGTTATGTTTGCATCAGTACGGCCACTACGAGTGAATTTTTTTGATCTATGGTCAGCAACATTACCCTGAGCCTCGTATTAACGGTTAAATTACGCACAGCGGCCGCAGAAGGAGCCTGATTACGAGAAGAAGCTGCTCGAATTTTATAAAGTGATACAGTAAAATTTTCACCATTTTGATAGTTAATTTTTACATCTAAAAATTTTTGTTCAAGAGGGTAGTTCCACAGTTAAAATTTCTCGAAATTTTACTAAATAAGTGTCAAAGGATGACAGCGACAAAAATGAACGAAGTTGAAATACCTGGGAAATGATACTACTTTTCTGATAGGCACTGTTGAGTAGAACAAGGATCTGTTTTTGAAATTTTCAAGACACCTCCAAAATCTCGAGTTTTACACTCTTTGGACCTTCATGTACTTTTAAGCTAATAACTTAGCTGAATATTACCCGATTTTAAGTTTATTTTCGAATTTGGATAGAAACGAAACAGATCTTTTAAATGATATGTATGCTGCTCGGCAGCGCCTATCAGAAAAATAGTATCACTTCTCAGGTAATCTAATTTCATATGTGTAGCCAATATACTACGAGTTTAAGACGCAGCCACCTCAACCGGGCCAGCATTAAGTCTCACATCAGACAGCTTAGGTCTTTTTCTAGGACATTGTATGATAAATAGTTCACCAAGGATCCATCAATGGCAAAATTTGTGAATATTGCATCAATTTAGCACATTGTTTGTATTCGAGACCAGGTTAGGAAGAATGGCGCAACAAAACCGCGCCCCCACTCGGCAACTGATCGGTCCATTGTAAGTCCTCTCAACAGAAAAACGAGAAAGAGGTAAAGAAGAAGGATAAAACAAGGAATCAAATAGAAATGGTATAGGCCAGTGTGGGATCGCAAATACAGGTGACTGCTCCTAGGCCAGCGAACTCCCATTGCGAATCCCACCAGCTCCTTGCCGCTAAGCTTATCCAGTTCGCCTATTGCGGGGCAATAGAACTATCTCAGTCTTCTACGATTAAGCTCTGGACAGTGACACAGTAAGTGCTTCACAGTTTCTATATTCTAAACATATTTGCATATTTACATGAATCCCCACCCTCGTGGCCCTTAGAGCCTTTCGATTCATACGTAAAAGAATATTTGTATTTATCTGAGTCAGTCTAGGATATTATGTCTTAGATACCATACAGTCTAAGCCGTTCTTCTCGGCGTGATTCGGTCCATCAAAAGTCAATGTATGCCCTAAAAAAGACCATATTGGAATACTAACAGACAGTTTCGAGCCTCTAAGCTAGGCTAAGTGTTTTTTATTGAGAACTTTGTTGTTCAAAACATAATAAAGAAGCGTAAAAAAGAATTATGGACTGGCTTGACTTCATGCACTAGTTGCAGCGTGAAAATTCTCCATATGGCCGTTATGGATGTTAGCAACTATTGAAAATTTCGAGGAATTAACAAATTTAAACCTTCTTCCGGTTATAGGCACGTTCACCTCGCGCATCAAAACACGTGCACAAAAACAATAACTAAAGCGTGAAATTGACCAGTTTAACACTCCGGACTATGGCTGCTCTGATTTCAACTGAACTACCTATTCGAACCCGCCTTGATGTTGGCACATTATGTTGACTTCAAATTTTAAATTAAGAATTTTACAAAATACAGCTTTTACAGATCCGTCATTTTTAAATTAAACAAGTAAAATACCAAAACTATCATGTTATTTTCATTAGCTCTTGAAAAATCCGAAATGTTCACCTCACAAAAATATTCAAAACTTTTTTATTTTGAAAATCTTTTTCATATTTTAAATACTAACCCCCATAAAATCATAACAAATAAAATGCATTTAAAATTTATTAAAAAAAAATGTATGAAAAATTTGCAACAAAATTCATTTTAAACTCATTTTAAATTTTATGAATATGGGGGTAAAAATGTATTTCTGCCGGCTTAAATAAATTTCTGTATATTGAATTTTTAATTTTTTTTTAAATATTGAAAATATTAAAATTAGGAATAAACTCGCAAATTTATCTTTTTGAAATGTTTTTTTTTTTCAATTTCATTTTTAAAAACTTTAACATTTTTACTCACATATATTTGATCATATTTCTCGCTATAAAAGTTAATCGGATTATCCAGATGCCATAGAAGAAATTCGCTGTCACCGTTGGGTAAATTCGAAACGGGATATTCTGGACCGGTAGGATAATACAATTCGTTTAAACGCAAAATATCCAAAACATGAGCCGTAGATGATTGTAATGTTGAAAGTGATAGTAGTAGAGCCGTTAAGCACAAATATTGTGTAAAGGAACTCATTTTATTTTCAAATAAATATTTTTTTCTTTTCTTTAAAATTCTTTCTTAAGTGAAAATTCATAAAATCGTTGCACAAATTAAATTCACTCACTGCATTATTTTGGAATTATTTTTTTTCTCTTTCGAAAAGAAAGCAAGACAAGAATAAAATGCAAACGGTTTCTATATTTTGTATATAGAAGTGGTTTTTAAAAATAACTTCACTATATTAAATCATATATATATACACGCACACACACACAAAATGTATTAAAGGAAGAGTATTATTAAAAAAAAAAATATTTTTGATTTATTTTTTCTGTTTTTTTAGCGGATAGTTGATCCGATCAGCGATCTATGCGCTGTTGCTACACTTTTACAACTGAAAGATCATTTCAAAAAAGCAGATCCTCAAAAACTCAGGCATCAGCCATAATGTTGAATGAAATTCATTAATGGCGACATCGGCTAATAAGAGCGCAGCGCGAACGTTAATATCAAAGTATATGTTGTGTGTGTATGTGTGTAAGAGAATGCTTTACTCATGGTAAAGAAAAGCTCTCTTTGCAATAACGGTTTTCTGCAAGCATGAAAAACTCTATTTAATTACCGTTAGATGCTCTCTCTCTATCTCTCTCTCTTTGTTATCTCTTTTAATTTCTTATATTTCCACTTTTCTTAAGCCCTTTTTAATTTTTTATGTCTGCGACTATCTGTCATTCGACTTGTCGCATTAGCAGACCGTTAAATGTCTAAATTATTTCTTTACTTCTCTTTAAAGGGTATTAAGGTGAACATTGCGACACACTTTTTAAAATGTATTTCCATTTCAACAACAATGTCAATATGAATTTAATAGATGGCGCCAAGGACAACAACAATTTTAATTTCATTTTAAAAAATTTTTGTACAATTTTTTTCTCTTTTACTATTGCGTTCAGAACTAAGAAAAATTTTAAAAATAGTAGCACGTGCCTAAAATCATTCGTCACCAGTGAAAAAACATATATCAGACTTTTGTTTAATTTTCAAAAATATTAAAAATTCTTTTAAATAGAAATCAAAGATGTATCATCTCTTAAAAGAAATATTAACTTTAAGGTCAAAGCTTCTGCAGACGTCAAACGGATTAAGCTATATACACTCTGAACTTCGGCAGGACCTATGAGAGACTAGGGTACCTTCTACGACGCGATTTCAATCTATACTGATGGTTCGAAGACAGAGGCATGCACAGGTTTGTGGTTTACTTCGATGAACTTGGACTCTCGATCTTTCTCAAGACTTTCAAAGACTGTAATATCTTCCAGTACGTGGCTCATGTCATTAATAGGGCCACTGCGTGCAATAGAAAATTAAATCTCCAAGCTTCACTTATTGATATCTATCGTGGATCGATCAATGCTCTCAGCTCCAATGTAATTAGGTCGAAATGTCTTCTCAGTTGTATACGCTCTCTAGCTGGCTTGGTTAAAATCGTGTCATACTAATACTAATATGGGTGCTGTGAGACATTGCGGCTTTCGAGAGTACGATTTTTGTGATGAGTTTGAAACTAGAAGATCATTGCTCTGTGTGGTTCTGGCATAGAGGACATAACAAATTTAATGGATGAATTGGGCGTTAGAAAGAGAAGAACACAGCACTTCTCTGACCTTTTCCGTTAATGAAAAGCATCTGACGTATTTAATTAATGGTCACTGTGTGATTTGGCGCATGCGAGAACGTATGAATTACCTTTATTTTAACTACTGTAATAGCTGACTAGATGAGAAAGAGAAGGACTCGGTGTAACACCTTCTTTGTGACTGCCCCGCTCAACGGGAACTTAAGTTATGACATCTCGGTGCACGTCTATTATATGATCATGACTATCTCCATTATGAGAGCTACGTCCTTGTTGACCATAAAGAGTAAAGTAATATCGAGTCAATTACTTATTTGTTAAGCCTTTAGGATCTGACTTGGATTGAGTTCCACGGTCAAATAATCTAATTCTGATTCCCAACCCAAAAGTTAATTTGGAAAGCCACCCTGGTTGACAGGGCTAATAAGACGTCTTGTGCCACCTCTTGCAGCAGAAAAGCATTATTAGGTGCAGAATGGGTACTCCGTCCTAGTTATTTACATGATTTACTCGACGGTTTTTGAGTCTAATCTTCTCTATAGAGAGGTCTTTTGGTAGATCGCTATCGATAAATATTGCACTGTCAGAATCCTTGATAAGGTCAGCCGGTCTGCTGCGATGGAAATTACAGATGCGTTACTTACGCCCCTATAAAAGCCAACCCTTAAACTGGCTCCCATCCAGATTGCTTTGCCAGGCAACAGGCCAAACTTGTAGCGGTGAGACTAAGTGTCTTGTCACGATGGCACATTATTCCTTTGTGGTAGTCCGCTATGCTATTTGAATAACTCCGAGTTCTGAATGATATTGACTATGTCTCATCTGAACCGGAACTATGTAGGGTATTCTGCTTTAAGTTCCTAGTAGGAACGACTGGGTCGCTGTCTCCGTCATCCCTGGTGATCCATCATGGCAGTGGATTTTTTCCCAACGGCTTAATCTTAGGATGTTCCTCCGCCTGCTGGACTACTGTAATATGTTTCGGAACGAAGTAGTGCTGCGGTGTTGATACGGAGTAGTGGAGCTCCTACTACTAACATATACCACACATACATCTTTTCTGAGAGCCAGATATCTCTTTCGGGTGTAACTTTTAGCTTTGGGCTGCTTAGGGACTGCCGCAATTTCCTAGGTGCTATTTGGCGGCAGTTTTCTACCCACCACAAATGGTTTCCTGGGTAATTGTGTTGCTGATGAATTTGCTATAGCTGACACAATTCAACCGAAATTTCATCCACGTACGAGGGTTGGTGTACCTTTCACCTACATTAAGCTTTCTATAAGGCAGAAGTATCTACTTAACGCAAACAAATTATGAGCAGAGAAGGAGTCTTGGCTTACTGCTAGACTTACCTGACCTACATTGGATGGAAAGCTTACTAAACAACTATTTAAACTGTATAGTAAGAGCATCTTCTCCTATGTGTCTATCTCACATAATGGTAAGACAGGTGGAGAGCCGCACTTAACTGTGAATAATTTCTATCAAAGTTGTAAACATTTGCCAATGTCAGTCTCTGGCTCAGTGTAGACTTCTCACATATGACTCGCCCTTTCTCAATAGTTTATCGGAGCTATGGACCCTTTATATCAGGTTATTAGGCTGTCGGACAAGTTTTCCACTTAATTTAGGAACATGTGCTTCTACATCAGCCTTCTGTGCAAGTTGTCAAGACCGTTTATTATGAACTCGCTTACCAGCTCTGAGACATCATATGTGCTCGAGTGTTCCTTGATTCAACGAGGCTACCACTCTCTTCTGCCATCTCGCTGTTAGCTCAACGAGTAAATTTTCACTTCTGTATATTTTTTCACTAATGAGTAAATCAGGCTTTAGTAGTTCAGCAGCCATACCGTTCAAAACTAATGATTTATAAGATTTTAGTTAACCTTACACTGGGCTTGCGAAAGATATGTGTGGGTCATGTCTATGTTTATTAAAATCCCGCACACAGTTTATGTTGTCTGCCCATACATCAAGTAGGTATCCCGTGGATGTTACTAGCTCGCCATTCTGCCATCTTAGTAGTCTTTGTGAAGTCGATTAACAATTTGACAATTTCCTTACTGACTAATATAGTTCGCCAGTACGATGAGCCTGTGCGACTATTTGTACCTCCCTGTCAATTTAATGATAGGCGAAATCACTCTTTGTTGTAAGATTGCAATTCACTACATATGATCAGAATTTCAGCAACAAAGTGTGAGATTCTTTTATGGAACCTTTAGCAAATTAAAAATATTAAAACAACTAAATAACAAATATTATATATTTTATACCTAACTCTGTCTTTACATGATGTTTTACACGGTATCGTTTGGAATTCGTCTACGTTGTAAAAATAGGTTGTGTTTTGGATATATAAACAAAATAAAAACATGAGTGTTTAAGTATAGCAAACTTGCAATGATTTTGAGTGTAGCAAATATGCATAAGTATAGCAAATGCCACTTTAATGTAATTTGTGGTTGTGACGTAGCAAAATGTAGCAGATATGCTAGGTTTGCTACGTCTACAAGACTTGAAAGACCTTTTTGCAACAAAGAATGATTTCCCCTAATGCTTTTAAATGAATTGATATTAAATGTTTGCGAATGTTAAGAAAAGTTGGACTGTGCGCTTGTATACGAAGTAGCATTGAGACCGATAGTGTGTGACAGAACCCTAAGCTACTCAATTAAAGTCTGCAGGTACTAATTTATTACAAAAGTTTTAAGTTTTGAAGTCAATAATAATTGTACTCTTTCATTTAAGCGAATAATTATTTAATAAAAAACCCGTTTCCAAAAACCCTGAACTGTTCGAATATTATCAGTGCAAAGAGTGGTTATTGAACGTTGAATTATTTTGATTGAAAAAAATAAATTCTTTTAACAACTCGCCAATAAATTAACATGAAATTGAACAAAATTCAATTTTTATACCATATTTATTATTCCGATAATAAATCAAAAACCTACAAATAATATAAAAATACACAGACTAAGTGACGGACAAAAAACCCAAACGTCGTTTATCTCTTTCTTCTCATTGTAATATGTACTTAAGATTTAATTAATCTTAAACATCTGGTTGATATTTAAAAATAATTTTGAAAAAAGAAAACAAAATTGTGGATCTTCTTCACACTTTAACACTAGAGCGGGAAAAATTACATACATACCTAGAAAGAGGGATAAGAGTCATTTAACCCTACTCATTTAAAATTAATTTTAGTGACAAGAAGTTTTTTTTTGTCATTTTAAAAATTGTTTATTCAGTTTAAAAATATCATAAAAATGTATTCAAAATATATAGGGTGTCCGTCGGGAAGGTATACTACTTATACTTTGGCAGTCGTGAAGTAGAGATGTGGCAAATTTATTATGGGAAAATATTCAGTAAACCAACGTGTTTTAGTCGTTAAAACATTTTATCAAAATCAAATCAATCATCAGTCACCTTTGCATCCATTGAAAGTGACTGTCTGGTGTGCAATTTGATCAGGAGGAATCATTGGATCTTACTTCTTTGAAACTGAAAACGGCGTAACGGTAACTGTCGATGGGGAGCGATATCGTGATAGATTGAAAACTTTTTAACGCCACAATTGCATGCTTTGGGCTTGACTAACATGTGGTTTCAACAAGACGGTGCTACATCGCATACAGCAAGGATTACAATGGATTTACTGCGTGACCTCTTTCTACAACAAATTATTTCGAGGAATGGTTATGTTGATTGGCCACCTCGGTCGCCTGATTTGACTGCTCCGTACTTCTTTTTGTGGGGATATCTGAAAAGCAAGGTTTATGCAACTCAAACAAAATATTCGTGATAAAATTAATGAAATACTGCGTGAAATGTGTGATAATATAATGAAAAATGTACTCAAAAGGACTCGCATTTGTGAGGAGGCTAACAGAGGCGGGTATTTATCTGATATTGTATTCCATACAAAATTGCCGACATTAAATAAAACATTTATCAATACAAGATCAATTCTCTTTCATATAATCAAGAATTATAAACAAACAAAGTAGTAGACCTTCCCGGAGGACACCCTGTATTTGAATGGAAATAAGTCTTCTACAATGTGGTAGTTGTGTTCCAAAAAGATTACATACCACTTTAAATGAGGCACAAAGTTGAATCTTGTATTTTTCTTTTAGTTAAAATTGGGGTGTAGCATAATTAAACTGCGTACATACATACCCAAAAATAAATGCTGAGTCAGTCATAATGGTATACCTTTTGTGTGACAATTGCATTCCGACTGGAATGCAAATTATCACCGATGCTTTCAATATAGTTCTTGATGTTATCATTCGCTATGCTACAACAATCAATAGGGGCATAATATGGGGACTTAATTAATACTCGTAGAGTTGTCTACTGTCACATGTCTGATAAACTTAAATCTCTGAAGAGTAAAACTTAAACCTCTGCAGGCGTGACGACGGTCCCTTATAACACAAAATTCAGGATAAGAATATAGAGTTCAAAGAGGTTATTAATATTTGCTACCTTCGTAGCTGTGGCGATGATATAATGTTCCGGACCTGCAAAGTCAATAAATATTTCAGTATTTTATGACCTGTGTAAAGATCTATCTCTAAAATTCAATTCCTACATAAAATCAGCCTTACCCTATGGATACAAGTCCTAAGGATGTAACATCACGCAACCTCAATGCTATTAAAGCATTCATCAATAGTGTTAGGATATTGTGAATATTTTGGTCAAACACCATCTCAAATACTGATTTGTAGGAACTATCGAACTAACGTCCATTTCACATGTAGACTATCGATCGCAAATGATGCTGGATTGGCCGCACACTTCGAAGCAACCTGACCACATGAGGACTGAAAACCACAGCGAAAAACAAGCGAAATAGTCGTCAACTGCATTCCGGGTAATGACAATTTGAACTCGAAATCAACCACACCGTCAAAGTTAGAAAAAAATCATGCATAATGCTCTAAAGAAGACCGAATTGAAGGAAATTGTTGCTGCTCTTTAATCCTCCTGGGAATAATAGGACGTGATATATACATGCGCTTGACGTGTTGTAGTGGTTAAAGCGCAAGCATAACAACACAATCAACCCAGGTTCGAGCCCCAGCAGAGGACATGAAAAAAAATTAATTGTGGTTTCGAAGGCTTATAAAAGGGCTCCCTCCAGACAACTTTATCTTAAAAATAAAGGAATAGTTCACATGACCTTCCAGCTTACCTCTGGCGATGATGATAAATATCAGACGAATAATCCAGAAAACACGCCATCTACTGGGAAAAATTTACAATTTTAAAGTAAAGATCGCCACCAATTAGTTAGGATCTTCACCACTACACACAATCATATAGAGGGAACTACAGTGGATTAATCATCTACTTAGCTTGAAAGGTCAAATTGATTAAAGAAATTGAAACAAAGCAATAGCTGCTTTATGGAAAGCCAATATGCTTCCTAGAGGAGTGATGGAGAAAAAAAATATACACGATCAATTAGACGATTTTTGTAACGAAATAAATTCAGATATGTAGCTGATAAATGAAATATTACCTGCCAAATATGCTAGTGGATCAAATAACCCTTATCAGTCATTCTAGATAGTTGTGCTATTTATTTGCTTTTATGGTATATTAAATTGTTCCAATTTTGATAAAAGTCACGCAATATTAATTTATAAAAATTATTAATTTAAAAAAAAAATATTGACAGTCAAATATGAAAATGGTTCAAATGACCCCTTCCCTTCGTTCTAGTGTTAACGAATACGAGATGTACTACCAAAACAAAAATAAGTGTGCGGGGAGTACACACTTTGGAAAATGACTCTAGAGGAAATACAAACGAAAGATTAAGAGATTTAAAAACTAGAATGAGAAAATTATTTACACATATTGACAGCTGTCACTTTGACAAGTGGCATAATTTGAATATCATTACAGACAACATCAATTCTTTCAACACCCTTTTGTAATTCATTACGAATAACAGACCCACTTGTACTTGGGTCAAGACCGACTGTACAATAGCCTACACTAGTATATGTATACTATTTGATAATTGTAGTTTCCTATATGTTACCTTAAAGGAATTAGTGCTTTTTAACTTGATGCCTGTTTGAGTTTTCTGTAAAAATTTTGATGGCCTTTCTAGAATCAATTATGGATTAATCTTCATAAAACAGTTTGCCGAGTTTTATGAGAACAGGCTTGTTAAAGTAGAAATTAATGCTTTAAAGAGTTAATTTTGTATATACGCCATCCATAAATCATTTTTGCCTTATTTCAGTTCCTTTGTAATTATTTGTCATGCAATTGGCTATAATCAACACTCTCTATATGTTTGGTGTAGTGGTAAGGAATCTTTGCTTATCATAGACTCCAACTTTTATTCTTTTCCTCTTTACCCGAGAGATTTTTATTATTATTATAATCTCTATTGAAATCTCGTTTCTAAAATAATATATTACATGGTTATGAGATTTTACTTAAAGTATTACAACAACAAAAATCTTAATAATTATTTAATAAAACTACTAAAATCACAGACTTAAGGAAAAGTTGTCTAAAAAACCTTATAAAAAATTTAAATATTATGAGAAGCGTTTAAAATACTCACTAATTTACCCTTTTAGTAAAAAAGAGACCTAATGACTATTTAGCAAATTTCTTTTTATATCATATTGTTACGATTTAACCTTTTTAAGATGTTTGAGTCTGTTTAAAATGCGTTAAAATAAAAGAAACTTCACGTTTGTTGTTGTTTTTACGGTCTTTATTAATTCCACTATAACTTTTATACACTTTGTCTTAATACAACTAATTGATATTCACGCATACAATACTTTTTATTTTCGCTTTAACAGACTTTGCTTTATGACAGCCAAATGATAACTAACTCACCAACCGCAATGCACCATCTTTATATAGTATTTCATTATTAGTTTCGAATGTTCCAGTGCGGACACGAATCTCCGATCTATCTACGTTAATTCAAATGGTGTAAAATTATAAACGCAAAATGAAATCGACCTGGTAACACCATTAGACATGCGGATGATTAAGAGAGTTAATTAGTACAGGTAATTATGGCAATTATTAAGTCTTGACACAAGCCAATAAAATTTATAGCTAAAATCTTATAACAAGTCCCTGATGTGGTGAATTTTGTCTTCAGTATTTTCATTTTCGTAACAATATGTAGACGCTCAGCACTTTTCATTAAATGACAAAATTAGTTCCCTTGTGAATGGTTCAATCATTACGTGTTTAAAGTTGCTGTACAGCAAATCAGTAGAATATCTGGGCTTAGCTAGGGCTGCTAGATAGTGTTGATTTCGCCTGATTTACAAGAATTTTTACAGCTTATCAAGAATAAAGAAAAATATATATTTTGTCAAGATTTTTTAAGGTTTTCCTTACACAAAGTTTTAAAGCTATTCTTTCCTTGTTTAGTTGATCTAAACAAATTACAATGAAATTTTTATAACAGGTGTTCGAAGAAGTTCGTTTACAAATTTGACCAAAAATTTTTACCGTGCACTCGCGACAATATGAACTAATATAACCAGGCCAGTTCACTTTTGATAGATTGTTCATAATTGTGAATGACATCTAATTCTCATTTACAAATGTTTTCCCTCCCCATTTTAAAAGTTTTTTATGTAAAATTTTTTGATTTATTGATTGTATATTGGATTTAAAAAAGCATCAATTTAAAAAAGCTTCATCATTTTGAAAAACGAAATCAAGTTATTATGAGAAAAAATCTATGATTTTCTTTTGCTTATTTAAAAGCTTTAGTGCAAAAGATTATATTTTAGAGAAGGCAATAATTGAAAACAGTGTTCATACTTTGAGTTGTTCATATATTAGGGTGTTCATATAATCGCGAATTCACTGTATTTAAAACGAGCCTTATTAAACCAAACATGTTTCGTGTTGGGCTTTCTGAGGGAAAAACTGATCCAATTGCATTTTGCATACGCGTTATGAAATTTAAATTTACACAATTAAGAGAGTTCTGCAGAAAATATGCATGGTATAGGATTTATGGTGGATGCATCAAAACTTCGCAGCCAAGCCGTCTCTCTTTCAATCGGCTCATCAAAGATGAGTATAAGCGTTATCTTGATGGAACACAATACCTTTTCTGTTGATCAATTCTGGCATTTTAATTAAATATCTTGCTTCAATCTCTTTAATTGTTGACAGAATCGAATCGATCGTTTGACCAAGTTGTAGAAGCTCATAATGAACAATTCCCTTCCTATCCCACTATATATCAGTATTACCTTTCTTGGTTTCAATTCTGGCTTGTCGTACGTGATCCACTTTTCATAGCCATCAAATAAGCTGCCAATTTTACACCGACAATTTGTAACCGTGGATTTCGAACACTCAATATTTTTGATTGTCAAGATGGTTATCAAAAATCAAGTTTTTTTTCTATAAATATCAAGAATTCTGCAATGTTGACTCTGAAATCTGGCAACCCTAGGCTTAGCCCATATATTAGCTTCAAATACTATATGTTTTATAGTAGAAGCTTTGAAGAACCACACCTGACACGCATAGATAATAATAGGCCGAATACAAATTTTGTACCAAAGACACTTATGCTTGCAATTAAGCTTAGATCTTCCATTGAGTGAAGGATAAAGGGCACGATCACACCTTACTGAATTCCCACAAGTATATTCCAAGTGTTGTTGAAATGATAATTTTTTATCGAAAATAACCCTTAGTGGGATCAAAGCTCCCCTAGAGTAAACATGTATCGTAAGAATACGTTTTATCGTCCTAGTATATTGAAATATTATAGCCAGTGGCTTACTATCATTAACAATTATTTTTTACCTTTTATAGTATCTATGCGATAGTTTTAAACTATCCTCCATTCTCTTGATTATTGTATTCGACAGCGAACAAAAGCACCACCATCCGCGTATAAAGCCATTTCGTAATATGGTATTCGATATGTAAATTGAGTAAAGAGTTGGTGATAATACTGACCTCTGCGACAGATCCGCATGTATTTGTCGATCACTAGATAGCATGTTATCGATAGATACAACAAATGAGCGTTGATCCAAAAAACTCCTTAAAATTATCTGCAGATATTTTGGAAAATTAAAGGCATTAGGTTTAAAGTTCAGGCCGTCGCTTCAAATGGAATCGAAAGCATTTTCGATATCGAGAAAAATGACGCTAGAACTCTTTGAATTTGCAACACAACAAAATGCAGATATGGTTAAAAAGATGTTATTAGTAGTGGTCGGAAACTTTCGATAGTACTATCGAGACTATCAATAGTTTTAGACTATCGTTTCACCATCGATAGTTTCCAATACTATTGATAGTTTTCGATAGTATATATTTTTGTTTACTGACAACTTTAGTGGAATCCGATAGAATTGTACTGATAGTTTGTTACACTCGGGAAGTTTACGAATCCTTTTAACTGATGTTGCGGATTAATGATATTATACTGATTACACAAGACTAAAATTCTTTTGCTGATTATTTTTTCAAACACCTTGTCCAATAGACTTAGAATGCTGATGGGCCTATAGCTGAAGGGTAATTTAGGATCCTTCCCCGACTTAGAAACTGTGATTATTTTAGCCTTTTTAAAAATCATAGGAAAATAATTAATCAGTAAACAAGGTCTTAAAAAAGTAATCGGGCATATTCTTAAGAATATTGCCATTAATGCTATCTAAGCCCGGGGCTTTATTGTTTTTCAGTAACTTCTCTAACCGTTTAACTTCAGCTAAAGCGGTGAGTTCTATGTTAGATATGTCAGCTTTTTTCCCGAGAGGTGTTTGAATCTTTGATCAGAACAAAATAATTGAATATTCGTTGCACAGTTTTATATATTATTTTACATGCATAGACACAAACGCCATTCAGCATACTACATAGTATGAAAGTGTAGGGTAAAAATTTTTTACTGAATGACTTGAGAACTTAAAAAAATATATATATAATTTACGAGTATTGGTGAATACTTGGAGAAAACAATTAAACAAAAGGGGTAAATTTAAGCAGATTGCTAGATAAACTATCGGAAGAAGAGTGTGCATGCTGGATACATGCTTAAATGGTTAATTATGTACAGCTGCAATCAAATTCGATTTTGAACAGGCTACACCACCAACAAAGACAACAATCATAATGCACTGCGGTTGTTTGATGTGTTTTTTGCTTCAATTGTTTCTGGAAGGCCTATGCCATAAAAGGTGTTAATGCGTTCGAACATTTTCTGGGGAAATTTATGCTATTTTTAGTACAAACATACATATGTAAGATGTAAATATGTATGTTCCTCTTGTAAGGTTATCAATCATTATATGATTTCAAAGAAATATTTCTTAGTTTAGAATTTAAGTATTACTAGAAGACCCGTATGAATATTTCGCACTCCCAGTGGTAATTTTTTTAACATAAGAAAGTGAAAATATAAAATGCGAATATTGATTACTTAAATATGTTTTAGTATAAAAAAGAGTAATAAAAAAGAGTAACAAAGTCGTTTTTAAATGATATTGATTCATATGTCTTATTTAATAATTTTATAATATTACTTGAAAAGCAATCTTTGAGGTTATGATGTGATTATCGTTTACTTTTTTCATTAACAGAAACAAAAATATCTTTAAACGCAAGTACTCGTGAAAATCTTCGTCTTCCTATCTTTTGAAGAATTTGCTTGGCCTTATATGTTGTTAATAGTCAGCGAAGACAACTTTTATAGGGAATTTTTTCTTTATCATCCGAAAAGATAGTTGGATCAGAAGGTTTTATCTGAGTGAATAATTCTTGCAGTGATGATGTACTCACCCAATGTGTTAGGATTAACCCTGTACAATTTATTAATCTCTGTTTAGCATCGAGATCCCTAATTAAAATTATAATTGAATTTTTCCTTAAAATCAATTGTTAAAGAGATAAGCCAGCGGACATAATGTATTTAAAAATTCTGAGCACTTTCTGTTATTTCTGCACTTATTTCTTGAAAGCAATTAAAGTGCTAAATTTAAACATCATCTGAAACCATACATTAAACAAACCTGTATTAACACACTTGATAAAACAAGCACTGCCTTACCGACAACTTTCAGTAGTTAACAACCGACACAAAACATCTTCGAGAAATGATATGTATGCAAATGGCGATGGTTATGATAGAAATCCCCGTTTTAGAACAATTACTCGTTTTACTATAAAAGACTATTTGTCCATACTGCTACGAAAATAAATATACTACAACATTGCATAGTGGGTTTTTGGTATATTTTGTGTCATCCTATCAATTTGGCAGCACTGCCACATCGACCATCTTTACGTTACATTTGAATTAACAGAAATGGAAATAGAAGATGGTCGATATTTCACGAACCTTCCAAACTGTAGGCAATTAGGTATATAAAGCCCTGTCTTACCTACACCACGCCAGTTAGTTAGTTATCGTTTGGCTATCAATAAACAATGTTGTGTTAAAGCGGAAATAAAAGTATTGTATAAACGAATATTAAGTGTTGTATTAAGACAAACAGTATAAAAGTTATAGTGAAGTAAATAAAGAAATTGTAACAACAACAAACGTGTATTTAAACCCAATTTAAATGAACTCAAACGTTTTAAAAAGGTTAAAACATAAGATTAGTGTCAAAAGTGGGATTGCGTATATAAAAATAAAATAAATAAATCATTCAGAGTAAAAATGAAATTCAAAGAATTAAAAGTGGACAGGCTCATACGGGAATTAAATAAATTAGAGCTGTCAACAACCGATAATAAAACCGAATTACAAAACGCCTGTTGGAGGAATTTCTGAGAAGTGGTATAGACATAGATAATTACGAATTTGATGATGGAAATGATCCATGATGAAACAGATGCAAGTTCAAAATCAAAATTTTCTAGCCAGTATTGAAAAGAAACTTGAAGAAACTTCTAATGAGGTGCGAGAAACATCTAGAACTGATAATGAAAAGCAACTTCTAGAATTGATAATCAAAAGCTTTTGTCTGAAGTACTAGAAACTTCCAAACAACTTGAACATAAATTTGAAGAAACAACTAAGCAATTACGTGAAATATATGAGACGGTAAGCAAGAGGATAGATGGAATGGAGACAAGAATGTCAAATTTTGAGAAAACTGTTGATGAAAAATTGAATGTAATGGATGATAAAATCAACATTCTTCAGTGTCAGACACCCGAACCAGTACGAATCATACCAGAAGTCTCCAGCAGAAAAAAGACACCCTGCTTTGACGGTAGTACACCTTTGGCGGTATTTAAATTTCAATTGAACACAATAGCCAGTAAAAATGAATGGAATGATGAAGAGAAGGCTCTAGAACTAATTTTGGCGTTAAAAGGTGCTGCAGCAGAAATTTTAGAAACCATACCAGCCAGCTACAGAAACAATTACAACGACTTAATGGTGCCGTTACAGCGTAAATTTGATGACGAGCACAAACGCGATTTGGAACGCATTGAGTTAAGGTGCCGAAAGCAAAAGGCTAATGAGTCGCTTCAAGCCTTGGCAATGGAAGTCAAGAGGTTGGTGCAGCTTACCTATCAAGGGAAAAATCATTTACTATTAGACCAAATTAAGACCGAAGCTTTCATCAATGGTATAAGGGACCACGATATTAAGTATGCGGTGTGTACTGCTCATAAGGCAACCTTTGTAGAGACCGTGGCGTTTGCACTGGCTCAGGAGACCGCTCGAGATATATTCAAGCCACAAGTTCATAAAGTGTATAGCAAGACAACTGTAAATACCAAAGAAGATTTCATTACAGCTGTCAAAGAGATGGTAGAGCGACTTTTGGCCGAAAAAGAGCAAAGGACAAAAAGGAGGTGCCAAAATTTTCAAAGGCATTGTAGGGCACCGCTCAGATGTGCAAGATTACGCCGCTGATAACACAGGTGATAAGACCAAAGAGACCATTATCAATATCAGACAATTACATCTGGTGGTCAACGGCTCAGAGGAAAGACCCTGTACTGGCAAGGATAATAGCAGCTAAGTAAAAAGACAGACGGCCTACTAGTAAAGAGATATCAGCAGATAGCCCTCTAATAAAGACTTATTGGGCTCAATGGGATAGCTTTAAGCTGATAGATGGCTGCTTCGAATCTAATAGTGGTTCCTTCCTCAAAAAGGAATGAAATTTTTAATCGGTCTCATAAGGAACATAGCGGAGGGCATCTCAGTGTGGCAAAGACAGTCGAAAAATTAAAACAGCGTTAATATTGGATGGATGGCGAACTGCGCTGAATGTATTGTGGCTAAAGATGTAAGCCAGAGTCAACTGCAGTAATACAAGTCAAGAACACCAGTCATGAAACGATACATACACGACTAAAAATGGCCCGTGATAGATTGAAAGCCAGGTATTATCGAGCAGCAATTGCTAAGGGCTTCCATGAGGTACAACTGGTTCTACTCTACAACCCACAGCGGAGAAAGGAGTGTCTCGAAAGCTGCCAACTAATTGGGATGGACCTTACAAGACAGTCAAGAGGTTAAATGATGTGGTATACAGAATACAGAAGAGCAATAGCCCGCGATCAAAAATGAAGGTGGTACATTTAGAACGACTTGCGGGATATGAAAAAAGGAAAAGTGGATGGGTGGATGGTGTAAGAGCAGGGGAGACTGTAGAATCTCCAGACTGCTATGGCCAAAACTTTACCGCTCGGGGACGGAATGAGTGCTGAATCTAAATATGGAGCTTCTTGGGACTCTGATGGCGAGCGACTGATTACTTCAGAGACGCAAGGTCAGGCAGTTAGATCGGAGCTTTCTTAGTCACCTCAGTGAGGTTTCGTCTACCAGCGCCTTTGACCTGGATGGCTTTGATTTATATCGGGCATCAACTGATGAGGTGACTCACAGTGCTAAAGAAAATTGCTTTTGTTTTGCTTCCTTTCTTTTCACCTTTGCTTCTTTCTTCTTGTTCCCTATGGGCACAATCTTTTTTTGTCCTTTTATTTTTCTTTTTCTGGAAGGCTTCTACAATGGACCTCTTTTTCTAGTCTCTGTGAGGGGGCACCGTCTTCGCGACCTACACAATTTAATATTTTTGTTAAGTTTTTCATAAAAATTTTTTTAAATAACAAAAAATTTTAATTAAAATCCCCAAATTCCCCTAAAGCTTAAAAAATGCAATGATGCATTAAAATTGATTTAAAAAAAGAAAATAATTTCATAATTTTATATGAAAAAATTCAGAAGCAGAAGCTATATTTGGTGTGGCTCTTTTAGGAAATTTCGTTGGTCTGTTATGCATGATGGACTTCAAAAAAACGAAATATATTTTTGTTTCGTCATAATTTTACTTAATTATGGCCATTAAATAACAAGCCGACAGTTTTTCACTGGAAAAAGAATAAATTCTGTTTTCTTGTTATAAAACGAAATCATTATTTTATACATTCCACTACTGCTTACATGACGTTTTCCTGTTGTTTTGTGAAGTGACTTGAAGAAGTGATGCATTTATACGGTAATTAAACTCCATTCACCACCATATGTTTGTTATAAAGAATTGACCTATTTTTCATTAATGGGAGCATTATTTTGTTGTGCATTTTTTTTTTTTTTTTTTGGCTCTGCATGTGACAAATTTTTTGTTTGTAACATTGATCGAATTGATTACTTATGTATAAATATTTCATCAGAATTTCAGTTTTTCAAACTACTTTAAGCAGCATCAACAAAAACAACAGTTTTTCCAAATTTTTCTGTTTCGCTGGCCTATGTCCAAAATGATGATCAAATGTTATTAAAAATTTGCTTCAATTCTTAGTTGTGGCATTGTTTCATTAATGACATTAGTCATCTTGACCTCCTCTTGCTGAAGAGTTGTTGAATGTAAACATCAAGGAAAATTATCCATTTTGAAGAAATAACATTACGCATCAAAATGTATTCATTTATTCGATGGTTTCAAGAATAGCAAATCTCCGGGTGTGGATGAAATATCTACTGAGCTATTAAGATCTGATGTACTTATCAGTGTTGTAATAATATTCCCAATTATTCGAAGTACAACAATCTTCCAGGTGAACTTGCTAAGGGTGTGGTGATAAATATTCAGAAAAAGAGCGAACTTACACACCCTAATAACTGTCGAGATATTACGCTGCTGTGCATATTCGAAAGGTTATCACTTAAAATAAGAAGCTGGTTTTAGATCCCAAAAGTCTACTATTTTTTCCCCTTCGCTTCTCTAGGAAACAATTTGGCCGGGGTTGGAAATAACCAGGGTTTAAAAAAAAAAACCTAACCCACCGGGTTTTATTGGGCTTATTGATGGGTTTTTTTGGGTTTTCCAATTTTCGACAATATTTTTTGTTTGTTTATACAATCACGTTATTTTAGTGTTTATAATGCAAGGATCAAGGCGTCATTGTATACTATGAGCTGCTAAAACTGGGTGATCGAAGCAGACTGCAATTACTCCGTTTGAATCGTGCGTTATGAGAAAAACGGCCGGAATATAAAGACAGATATGATTACGTTATTATTTTGCCTGATAACACCCGACCTCATGTCGCAAAAGTTTCAAAACAATTATTAGAAACGATCAAATGCCGCATCCGCCGTATTCTTCGAACGTTTCTCCGTCGACTGTTGCGACGGATGCAATATACTCACATCTCTTTATACAGACTTTCTTTACATAGCATTTCGCTATAACGACCAATTTACCTCGTTCTACAGATAAAAAAAAAAACCTGGATTTTGCGTTTTTTTTTTTAAGTACAAGGGAAGCAAACGCAACACATATTCATCTCGTTTAAAGGCATTTCGATTTACCGCTTACATTTTCAGAAACTATCTAGGGCTTCAAAGTTGGAGTGCCTTAAAAGACGAGAAGTTTTTCTGAGACGGGATTTGGAAATTGGCTCAGAAGTGGAGAAAAGATCTAAGCAGTGATTTGAGAACTTTGTTATTTCATTATCTGTTTGAGGTCAAAAACGGAACAAAGAAATTTGTAGTCCCAATATGTAAAATACACCTATTTTTGTTGTAAATAAACTAAGAAAACCTTAAAATAAAAAACCCACCCTGGTTTTTTAAATATAGGGTCCGCTTTTTCAACTAGTGCTTATTTCGTGAATGGTAACACTTAGCTCATGACTGATTTGACAGATAATAAGTTTTATCCTTCCGCTGAACGAATATGGTTGTGTATACGCTTTTTTCGCTTCGCTAAGTGGGCCTGCGATCGACTTACAGAAGATGCCGATTTTGCCAAAAAAAAAAAATCTTCTTTTCAGATGAAGCTCATTTTTATCTTGGCGGGTATGTAAACAAGCAAAATTGTCGTAGTTGGGGCACAGAAAACCCGCACGCATACATTGAAAAGCCAATACACCCAAGACGAGTCACTGTTTGGTGCGGATTTTAGTCCAGAAGCATAATTAGGCCATTTTTCTTCGCAAATGAGTAAGGAGTGGCCGTTACAGTCAATGGCGATCGTTATCGGGCCATGTTGAACGAATTTTTGTTCACAAATTGAAGAGGAGGATATTAGCAACATTTGGTTTCGACAGGACGGCGCTACGTGCCACACAGCCGAAGCTACACCCGATGTTTTACGCACTGTTTTCAAAAAAAAATTATTTGTCGGACCTTTTATAATACCCAGTGGGTTGCCAACTTTGATATTGGCTTTTCACAAAGCATCCGTTGCTGCGTTTCAGTTTCTATTTAGTTGATTTTTCGAGCAAAGTAGATGATTAATCCACTGTAGCTCCCTCCATATTGTTACGAAAATAAACAATGTCTAAAGAGAAGATACACTAAATTAGTACAGTAGTAGTCTTAGCTATATACTTTATTATGACATTTATTTGGTTTGTGACAAGGCTCTTCCGTCTCTGTCACTACCCTAATTGCCTGTGCTATTAAGAGTGCTACCACTTGCGTGTTTAAAGGTGTTGCCAGTTCTACTCCTTTTTGTATATTATGATTTTATTACTATTTGAATTTAACGTAAATAGAAATTTTTAGTAACAACAAGAATATTCGAAATTGATGATGATTTGTATACAAAAGGCGAGGCCTTATGCATTAGTTAGTTCAGTTATACTTATGCAGTCATAAGATAAAGTCGTGCTGGGGCGTATTAAAAATGTTGAGTAAGAAATGGAAGAGAATTGGTGCTTGACGATTTTTTCCATACAAGATGACGCAAAAATTCGTTAGCAAAAGCAGTCGTGAGAGAGAATCGATTTTATTTAGGCAGCGTTTTTCTCACTTTCTCAATTGTGTTTTCACAATCTGTATGTGGTGTTGTCGTACTTTCACCGAATTTTATGCATTTTGTAAACAAAAAACATATGTCTTCTGTTCATCACTAACTTGCGTATTTAGTATAAAAGAACACATTCTCTGCATTGAATTTATTTTACGCAATTTAAAAAATTCTTACGTTTCGAAAAGTTTAAAATGTAATAATATGATTGTGTAGTGGTAAAGATACTTGCTAAATGGTGGTGGTGATCTTTACTTAACATTGTAATTTTTTTCCCAATAGGTGGCGTTTTTATCTGATCATTCGTCTGATATATGTATGCCATCGTCGCCAAATGATTCTATTTTTTTTTTTATAAAATTGTCTGGAGCGAAGTTTATTAAACACTCGAAACCCTTAATTAAATTTTTTTCGTCATGCCCTCCGCTGTGGAACGAACCTGGGCCGCTTGTGCTGTTATGCGAGCGCTCTAACTACCACACCACGCCACCCCACAAAAGTCCATTATGTTAATAGCTTTCGTATCAAGTCTGTGAAATGGACTTCGAAAAAGCCCTCGACAAATTGAATTATGATGTGCTATGGAGTGCGTTGTCATGTAAGGGAGTACGTGGAACTTATTCATCTCATCAATTAGAATTAGAACAAATGTAGTTCTAAACACGATCCTTTATACAACCCTCATCAACGGCAGGGGGATAACCTGGGGACTGCAAAGCCGGCTGAACAGCCGCGATTGCTAATTGACTTTAGCATTGTAATTTTTTCGCCAGAGGTAAGCTGGAAGATCAAGGTCTTTATTTTTTAGATGGAGTTGTCTGGAGGGAAGTTGAAACCACTGCTGTAATAAAAACTCGAAACCACAATTATATTTTTGTTTTTCGTCATGTCCTCTGCTGTGGCTCGAACTGGAGTCGCTTGTGTTGTTTTGTGTGCTCTCTAACCACTGCAACCCGCCACCCCACATCAGTGGGGGAAAAGGATCAACGATCAGCCCTAGTTGGGATCTCATATGACCTATGCTACCACGCTAAGGTTAAAGGAATTGGTTCTAAAATGCACAAAAGAGTGGGAAACGGTATTTTCTCTTCGTCTTTTAACATAAAGGCCTCGCGTTGCATCGTATTTCAGCTGGAGGTGACAGCCACTCGGGAGGTTACTAATTGGCTTGCTAAGAACATAACCAAAATTAGAAGGCCGGAAATCAAATCTCTGGAGTCTTTGTTTGCTAACTCCCGAAAACCACTCGTCACTAATGGTGATGGCGATGAGAGATGAAAGCCCGTTTTAACATAAATTTAATAGAAAGAAGGGAGCCTGTTTTAGTATAAATTATGCAGCCATAATCAGCGATAGTAGAAAAATTGAAGCCCATGTTGATATAAATTAAACATCTATAGTAGAAAGATGGAAGCTCGTTTTGGTATAAGCTAAGCAGCCATAGTAGAAAGGTGGGGGCCCGTTTTAGTATAAACTAAGCAGTCATAGAAGAAAGATAGGAGCGCGTTTTGTGGTAAGCTTCTACAACCTAGCCAAATGATTGATTGTGATCTATGCTGCCAACAATTAACAATATTGAAGCAAGCAATTCAACTAAAACGGCCAGAATTGATCAACAGGGAAGGTGTTGTGTTCTATCAAGACAACGCCAGACAATACATATCTTTGATTACTCGGCAGAAACAGAGAGTTTTGCTGGAAGGTTTTGATGCATCCACCATATAACCCAGACTTTGCACATTCAGATTGTCATTTGTTTCAATCTCTGCAGAACTCTCTTAAGCTACTGTCACATTTGTCAAATATTTGACGAAGAAAACGAGGTCACCACTTTATAGAAATATTTATTCTTATTTATTTTTTAAATTAAGTAATTTAAAAATCTAAATATGTTTTGGTACTATTATTTCTGTTTAAATAGTTTTTAAGAAACGTTGACAAAAAAGCATATGTTGTTATAAAATGTTTCTAAAAAATAGTGGTTTCATGCATATAGATTTTTTATGATGTCCACAAAATATTATCTTCATACAAATTTTACAAGTGCGATACTCTTATGGCTCCAGCAAAAGCCATTCTACACATACCATTCAAAAACTAAAATAAAAGTATTCCTTTAACTTTTAAGCATTTTTTTCAAACATTTTTTATTATTAGTAGAATAGACTTTTTTGTATATTTTTTTTGTTTTTATTTAAAAAGCCTAAGGTTATTTTGAAAATAGCTTGATTCCTTTGAAGGAAAAGGCTATTCTCTCAATATTTAGTCGTATGTTGTATTTAAATACTTTCTTTAAGAAATATGGTTTTTATATTATAAATTGTTTCTGCCATTTTATTCAGTATGTTTTGTTGTATCATGATGCATAATTTAAGTTTTTTTTTTTGTTACGAATAAAGAGCCCGTGCTGTTGTTGTGGTTGGTTTTATTTTAGCAGATAATAATGGCAAAGAATGGTGAGTGTAAGTAAATTCAGTCACGTTTCTTTTTACGTCTAGGCTTCTTTTTCTTTTTTCTTCGCTCCTATTTCTTACTGCTCTTGGTATTTGTGTCATCCTTACTCTTATCAGTTTTTTCTGCATCAGAAGAACCACCCTTTTTATCCTTCGTATCCTTATTCTCCTTATCTTTACTTTCTTTTGTTTTGTCATCGCTCTTTTTGTCCTTGCCCTCTTCGGCATCACGATTGGCCAATTTGTTATTGATGAGATTGTGTAGAGCAATGATAGAACGCACCATGGATGCCAAATAGACAACTAACATTTGATCGTTTGTCTTGACATACATTGTTTCGGTAAACTGATCGTTTGTTATATCAGGCAGAAGATTAAAAATGTCCTGCAGTTGATAAACAATCTGATAATTAATAGGCATTTTACCATCGCCAACACGCTGCAGATAGTTTCTGATATCATTTAATTGAGCCTTGAGACCACGCAGACCCATTAATTGGTTGGTGATCTTCTGCGACAAACTACCTACAGTGGTGTCTTTAATGTCACGCAATAAATGCTCTACACCCACTTCTTCGGCCTCTTCGGCACCAATTTCACTGGGCACATGTTCAAATGTTTTACTGGTAGGGGAGCCATCATCGTGAACCTCTTCTACGGCTATGTAAGCTTCTGTGGGTAAGCCTAAATCTTTAGGTTTAGCATCGATAATCACCAGTACAGAGTTGGGACAGTAGCGTCTGATCAACTCATTAATGGCAATATCATTTTGATGAAGTTTAGGTCCAGTATGGTACCAGCCTACTACACGTTCTTTAGCATTAACTTTTTTAAACATGCCATACATGTTTTCTAAATAGTCATGATCTAAAAACCACACCGATTTGTCTTTGTCATCCTCATCGAAGGGCACTAGTAAGGAAAATTATTGAAATTAAAATAGACATACGATCGCACTTAGTATGAAGAAAAAACTTACCGGCAAAGCTGTTGGATATATCGAGAATACCCTTGGCTCTCCAGCATCCCAATAAAACGCCTACAACACGTTTTTGATTGCCAATCTTGCCCATACGATTGAAATGATCCACCACCGATAACAAGACTAATGGATGGACAATAACTTTGTTTACTAAAACTTCTGATGACGGCATTTTGCTTTTCAATTTATCCTTTCAATTTCTTTTGTCCTTTCGTTCTAAATGGCCAATTGAAAACTTCGCCCTTATTTGTGTATTTTGTTTTAAACCGAAATTATTTGCTGCAGTAATGCTTTCGTCGAGTTTCAATATAAAAAAATTATTTTGCAAAACTCCTAAATGACAGGCAGAATTTCTAAAGACAGTTTATGTTCACTGTTATGTCAACGTTGGCAGCACTGATAAACAATGAAAGCAACAGAGTTGATATCGAATGTCCCAATAATATATGAGAAACAACTCTGTTTTTGCATATTAATAACAGGTAAATCAAATTTACCGTTAGTTGAGAAGAAAAAAAACGAAAATATTAAAGCAAAAGCTTAGAAGGTTAAGTAAAGGTGGAAAACAAAAAAGCAATTTTTAAGGAATTCTTTTGTGTAATTAATAAAAATGGATTCCCGAAATAGGAAAGATATTCCAGAAAGTATTAAAGAAGAATTTAAGAATTGGCTAAAGAAATATCACGCGGCATTGGTAAGTAAAGAAAATTACGGTAACAGACGATAAAGTTTATCTAATTGAGCCAACCGAGATCATTAGATCCTTTTCAATATTTCTTTTAGAAATCTCGAAAAGAATCCCTTAAATCAGAACTGATTGCTAAGCAACAACGTAATAATGCTTTGAAAGACAAAATTCAACGGCTCACTAATAAACAAATTTTAAGCCCAATTGTAACTCCAAACATAATTACAAGTGAAGCCCAAAATGCTGTCGAAACTATGGCGCACTCGTTAAAAACTGTCATAGAACAATCAGAAGAGTGCAAAAAGGCAATTGACCAAAAAGTTGAACATGATATAAACGAAACACGAAAAAAATTATATGAACTTACAATCCAAGACGATATCATCTTAAAGGTAAATTGAAAAAAATCATTAATTTTCCTGAATATTTTACTTGTATTGTTTAAAGCCTTACCACGAAGTGGAAGCAACCATTGATGAATTAAATCAAAACATCAAAGTTATGAATCAACAGCTCGAAGAAAAGCAAGAAACTCTTAATAAAAATCAACGAAAACGAGAACAACAAATTGCAGAGATCACTGAAACAATTTCGGTTTTAGAACCCATAGAAAGAGAAATTGGGTAGGATGGATAAATTAATTTAAAAATTTTATAAAATGTTTTTTTTTTTCATAGACAAGAAGTTAAAAAGGCACAAAAATGTTTGGCTGATAAATTAAAATCTTTAAACTTGAAATCAGTTGAGGAAGCCACTATGGAATCTCCAGAAGCAAAAGAGCTTTTAAATGATATAGAGACCATGAAAGCAAAATTAAACAATTGAAAACTAAATTTTATATTTTTCTTTTATATGCTTTAAAAATAAATAAATTCTAATTTTGATGACATCCCTTGTTTAGTATTTCAAAATATGGAGAGAGAGGGATGACTAAGAATATATATAATTCAATCTTAAAATGGTATCAGTAATAACGGATAAGTCTTGGTTAAAATTAAAAGACTTCTTGAATTCTTTTCAAAATTGTGGAATGTGTTTTAATCGCTTTCAAAAATGAGTTGGAAACGAATTGTAGTGCTGAACCAAACAAGCAGCAAAAAATTATTGCAAACGATTTTGAATGCAAATTATACAATTTTTTGTTGTGGTAACGGCTGTACGCATTCTGATATTCTTTTCTTAGCAGAGATAAAAATTTCACAGTTAGTTTGAAATGTTTATGCACTTTGACGCCGTCTGTAGATGAATAAAGGTTGGTTTCAGCCACAAGTCTATAGGACGCCAGTTCGTAGAGACAGATGTGCCGTATTGTAGTGGCTCTGTTCTGTGGGTATCTATTCAGTGTACCGGGCAAAATTTGCTCGCGGTAGGAGTTAGAATACTGCACTATCATTTTATTGTGCTAGAGATGACCTCGGCCGCCCCGGTAAGTACATTTCACTGTCCGCATCGCCGGTTGATGTTCGCTGACCCTATTGATCCCATATTCGTTGGCGATCTGGTCAACAATATTTGGTGTATCACAGTCGTCATTACAGTAGTGCCTTAGGTTCTGCTTTTTGTTGTTACTTCGAAACTAG
The DNA here is from genome assembly GCA_023159175.1 of Wohlfahrtia magnifica. Classification (NCBI taxonomy): domain Eukaryota; kingdom Metazoa; phylum Arthropoda; class Insecta; order Diptera; family Sarcophagidae; genus Wohlfahrtia; species Wohlfahrtia magnifica. Next base: position 239,330 of record JAKWBJ010000173.1, on the reverse strand, counting down.
AAGTCTTGATATATATGCATTTTATCGTAGCTTTATTCCTTAATTAATTACAAACTTAAGTCTTAAATTGGACGATTATATTAGTCATAAACTTAAACAAATTGTACTCTCTTAATATAAAATTATTACTATTATAAGCACTACCGTCCGGTGGTAGCCTCCCACAGTTTAGCATGTTTCCAGTTCTGGTGGTATTGGTATATCATTGTGTGCAGCAAACTGTAATAGGGCAGCATATTTCTTTTTCCAAGTTTCCACTTCTCGAGCACACTGTTCATTATCCTCATGCATTTGTTCCAATTCGGACCATTCGTGAGATTTTTCCGTTTCCAAAACATCCTTTTGTTCGATACGTTTTATGCGACAACTGGCTGCATATCCACGATTCTTTAGAGTGCGTCTACGCTGTTTCATGCGTACAATTTCCTCACGATTTAAGCCACGCATTTTTAAGGTGCGATTCAAATCACGCACCGATATGGAAACCAATTCATCATCACTGATATCGGGTATAGGGCAGGGTGATAGAGGGGCCTAAAAAAGCAACAACAGAAATAAAAATGTCAATAACATTAATATACTTTCTTTGTTTAAAGAAAAACTAGTTGTTTTCAGTCTTTTTCGATATTAATTGCATTTACATAAAGATCTTCAGTTACCATTGCTGAATTTATTTTGAGACTCCTTGACTGTTGTTGTTGTAATGGCTGCTCCATCGTTAAGCAATTACGAAAACAATTGCAAGTTGTGATGATGTGGTTGTTTTGATAAAAAATAAATTATTATTGATTTTTATACTTTTTATATTGGAGTAATATGAAACAAGTATTTGTATTTTAATTATTTAAAACAAAAATATAAATACCGTTTTCTTTTATATATCAATTTAATGTTTTTGTTTTTCACAATTTGTAAGAACCTTCACAAAACCTACGCACAATAACTAGGAAAACAGAGTCGGGAATGAACATTACCAACGGCGTTATTAGCGCAAAAGCGGTAAAGAGTAGGTGAACGCAAAAAGTATAAAGCCGTCTGTCTGTTGGTGTGGATTTTTTCTACTTAGCATTTGCTTACAAAAAAGTACTATAGTAAAGGAAAATATGAACAAAATTATATTTTTTATTGAAATAAATAAAATACATTAAGAAATTAATTAATCGATAAAATTAATAGGCTAACACATTTCTTTGTATCCCTTTTACGCCCTTTCTACTGTACCGATTTTTCAGTGAAGATGTGCACAATATCAATTTTATATAAATCGGTCCAGTACTTTGAGAGTAATACGACTATTAACTTCCTGCTAACACATAGGAAAAAAAATATTTTTTTGTGTAGGTATAAATAAAAAACAAAACAAAAATATCGTCATATGAAATCCAAAAAACCCTAAGTTACATTTAAAAAATTTTACAGGAGAAGCGAAAAACTCTTTAAAATCTGATATAAACCATTTAGGTTAGGCTTAGAATATTGCTGATAAAAGCGCTGCTTTCAGTTGTGAAAGTGTAAAATTTCGTGGGAATGTGTATTTTGAAAGAATGCATTACAATTAATCAAACAGTTGATTTCAAATGTTTTGTAACTTAGGGCTTTTTCATATAACGATATGTTTTTATTTGTCATATAAAAATCAGTTTTTTGGATTTTTTTAGAAAATATTTTTTTAGCAAATTATTAAATTATATTTTTAGGATTATTATAAAATAAAATGATTTGAAATCTAAAGAACATTTTTTATGGAACATTTAAACATTTAAAATTTACTTTAGATATTATATATATGGGGGCTCATTTTAATACTCTAATTTATTTACTAACATACATAAATATAAAAATAAAATAAATATTATATGCTTAAACACGGCTGAATGTGTCATCCGCTGAGTTCACAAGTTTTAAGAAAAAATAAAATTAAAAATAATTTATCAACTTTAATTCTTCTTCATGTGCTTTAATGATAATGAAAATTAACGCCGTAGAATTACATGTCAAAGCAACTTTGATCTTATCAGACCTTTCTGCACATAACAGCCCTGTTTTTATTTATACACATTTTCGCCGCAATCAGCTGTTCCTATTAGTTTTTGAGAAAGCAACAGATTTAAAATTTCTCTTTTTTGTTTACATTTATTAAAGTTAACGTCGTTAACTTAAACATTATATGCTAATTAGCTTAATAGATATACAACTATAATGTTGCCAAGAATTATAAACAAATCTTTTAAAATACAATATTCCTGCAGTGTATTACCAAATCTTCATAAATCATTAAGGCATCGTTACTTTTCTAGTGGCACAGGTGGTCAACGTATCTGTATTGTAGGATCGGGACCTGCTGGTTTCTATGCAGCCCAGTATATACTAAAGCAACTGCCGGAATGTCAAATTGATGTTATTGAGAAGTTGCCAGTGCCCTTTGGTTTAGTACGGTAAGCATATAGAGAATTTTTAGGTTGAACTTGTAACTGGCGTGGTAGATGCTGGCTCTGTTAGAGAGCTGGCGCTGGATATAAACATGTTAGCGAGGGGATCAAATATTGCACGAAATATACTTTGGAAATAGTCTTAAAAAGAGATAATTTTATATATAATAATTTCCAAACATTTTTTAAAATTTTAAATTACTGCCTATATCCGTAAATGTGGCGTCCACTTTATTCAAAGTGAAGGCTAAGGTTGTGAATATTATTATCTTTAATATATTCCCGCAATTCATTTTAACTTCAAGTTAAAAATGACTATTTTTTGCCATAAGAAAATGTTTCAAAAAATTGTTTTTATATATAGTCCTCACAATTCCATTTAAACTCTCGTTATCTTAATGACTTTCAACATTAATTTTCTTATCTTTTTTCAAGAGTTGCTAGTAAAAATTAATTAGTATTTTTTTTGTTATTTGCTATTTTTATAGTTTTGGTGTTGCCCCTGACCATCCCGAGGTTAAAAATGTTATAAATACTTTTACAAAAACTGCTGAAAATCCCCGATTTAACTTTTACGGAAACGTTTCATTGGGCAAAGATGTTTCACTGCAGCAACTCAGGGAAAATTATCATGCGGTACTTTTAACATATGGTGCAGATCAAGATCGTAAATTAGGTTTAGAAAATGAGTCTGACTTCAATGTTTTATCCGCTAGAAATTTTGTAGCCTGGTACAACGGTTTACCCGGTGCAGAGAATTTAAATCCCAATCTAACGGGCAAAACAGTGACAATAGTTGGCCAAGGAAATGTAGCTGTGGATGTAGCCAGAATGTTGTTGACTCCGATCGATCAATTAAAGGTAAGTTTTTTCAAGTTTTATTATTTCATTAAAAGCTTAGTATGTAAATATTTTGCACCATTCATCTAATATTTTTACTGGCTATACTTCATTACCATTAAAGACTACATTTATTGCATTATTCGTTACACGTTTCTACCCTTACATACATATATATCATATTTTTATTGGGCATACTTTGATTTGCACTAAAGATGTCGTTTCCTAATGTCGTCTTATCCTCATATCCTTTTTTGCTTTCTTATCACTTCCAGAAAACCGATATTACCTCGTATGCCTTAGAAACATTAGCCACTAGCAAAGTTGAACAGGTATATCTTGTTGGTCGTAGAGGACCTTTGCAGGTGGCTTTTACCATAAAAGAGTTAAGAGAAATGTTAAAACTGCCGAACGTATGTACACTGTGGCGGCCACAAGACTTTGAGGGTGTAGCTGAAGTAGTAGACAAACTGGCTAGACCACGAAAACGTTTAACCGAATTAATGCTGAAAAGCTTAAACGAGAAATCCTCAACGCAACAAATACAAGATAATAAGAAATTTTTGCCAATTTTTATGAGATCACCCAAGTTGTTAAAAGAAAATAATCTGGTCTTAACGGTAAACAAAATGCAACAGGATACGGCTGTTCCCACTGAACAGGAAGAATCCTTACCATCCGATTTAATACTAAGAAGTATAGGGTATAAATCTTCTTGTGCCGATAATGGTATATGTTTTGATGCGAAAACGGGTAGAGTATTTAATGAGCAGGGACGTGTTTTGAGGAGTTTAAATGATCAAACTGTCGATAAAGGTTTGTATGTGGCAGGTTGGTTGGGTACTGGCCCCACTGGTGTAATAATAACTACTATGAATGGTGCATTTAGTGTGGCTAAAACAATATGTGATGATGTTTTAGCTAAGAAGCTATACACTGATAGTAATAAAGATGGTATAGAGTCTTATTTAAAAGCACATGCTGTGGTAACATGGCAGGGTTGGCAAAAAATTGATAAAGAAGAAACTAAAAGAGGCTTATTGGTGGGTAAACCACGTGAAAAAATTATTAAAATTGAAGAAATGCTAAAAGTAGCTGGTGTTTAAGTTTAAAAGCATGAAAAATGTTTATGCTTAAGACTGTACACATTTGTAGTCGAACATAGAGCAATAGAATATTTAATATGTTTAGTTGCTATTATTTTGTAGGGTGTAAGCTTTACGGTCTGTTAATTTAATTTTAGCACAATTATTTTTGTTACTTATTTTTAAAGTTTTCTCTAGGTGGCAATATGTTAGACGATAAGGTGTTGATAATATTGTTTTATCTTAAGCTTAAACCAATAAATTTGACAAGAAAATATTTACAAACAGTATTACAAAAAGGTGTTATAATTAATTCGAAAATCAAAAATAAAGTTGTATAAAATTTCTTTAATATGTGTATTGCGTTTCGTAAAGCCCCTTGGTTATGTTTGGTGTACTCGTTGCCTTATTTCGACATTGTTGTATTTTTTCTTTAATCTATTACAAAAATGTCGACAAATAACCACAATTACGAGTTGCCAACCTTGATGAGGGTAATTATCTGGGATCTATAAAAAAGTAACTTTTAACATGCTGTAAAGTATACCGAATATACCTAAAAATATACCGGAAACTGATTCTGTTGGAAACCGTAATAATATAACAGTATATAATATTTCGAATTTAGATAAAGTGAAATATTGGGTTTTATAACAGAATTATGAATTGACTTTTATGGTATCCTTTATAGCTTCGTATTTTTTGTTTTCGTTTTTCATTTCATTATCCACGCCAAGTTAAGTATAACAACTGGAAAACAAAAAAAAAAAAAAGAAAAAAAAAAAGAAATACAAATAAATGAATAACTCATGCTTACTGATACAAATTTAAACCGTTGAAATTTACAAGGTTTTTGTATTTTCTGCTCAGTAACACAGCAATACAGCTTCCATCAACTGGTATCTTTTGTTTTTGAGCTAAACGAGCTAAAGGCTAGGGAATCTCCAAAGGATATTGGTAACCCGGGCTAGCCAATATACACGATTCGCTGCAAAACTTACTCTTATCTTAACTTAAACACCATCCTCATATCATTCTTCCATCCAATCGCTCCGGAATCACAGTCAAGCATTTATTCGAGGTGGTAGTTCAGCGAATGCTTTCCAGTACTGCAGTCTTTGCTCTCTCCGTTATTCTTGGCAGAATTAAAGTTTCTTTTGTGAAAACACGCACTGTTTTCTATTTCTCAGTTGATGTCATCGGGCTTGATCCGGAATCGGATTGCCTTTTCCAGAGAGTTTCGCTGGTTCTTTTATCACGGACAATCAAAGAAAATCTGCTATGCGGTTTTTCTTTGTATTCAGGCATTCTTGGCTCACATCATCATTGCCGTGTTGAGTTGGAATGTGTGTACCACCTTTGAGATCTATGCTTAAACGCACCGCAATCGGAAGGATCTTTTTTGCAGTCTTTTGATTTCACCTTAACAGATGAGGGCTACGAATAAAGCCAGTAATATTATTTGGTGAGAGAAGAAATACCCCTTTTGAAGTCACCAAGCATCCACCAGGAACGTCATCCTCTTGGCTGAAATAGCTGTACACTCACAAAGTATGTCTTCAGATGACAGAAACTACACAAATTATCCTTAAGATTTCCCATACCCGGTAAATAGACCCGTTCGTACCCTGATTTCGTTTTTATGGAGCGAATCACCTCTCGGCCCAGGAGTCAGTTCTCTTCCTTTGTATATCGCACAGGCAGACCGAAAAAAGCCTCATGACCAATAAAAGCTCTGCGTATTCTCCTGTTAGCTAAATAGTCTTGACCAGGGACCCAACAGAGTAACCCTGTTGTGCACGCCAAGTTCATTGAGAGATGTCATACAGTTCTGAGCAATCTTCGACCTTATTTCACAGGATGACAAAGCCTCCAAGGTCGCCTGTCTACCGGACAACATAAATATTAAAAACTTTCCACTTTCTCCTCAAACATTCCTTAACCCATGGGCCAAGCCCTTAAGAAATTTTGACCACACAACAAAACCAGTTTCACCGCCAGTCTTTGTTCATTTATCGGTGAACCAAATCTAATACACGATGTTACGCTACTACGTTCTGTCCAACCATAAATTTCATTTGGGTATAAGGAACTCAAGTTTATTTCTTTCGACGAGAGGATTACCATTAAATCGGCCACAACCGGAAGAGGCACCAGGAGGCCTGGAGCCTTCAAACCGCAGCATTTTTACATTCCACCTCCATCACCGAAATGTGTAATGCAGATACATATGTGCAGGATGGCTCTAATAACAAGTGTCAGACAGGTATTCATAGCACACGTATTGAAACACAAGTAAGGCTATAGCTTCTATTCAAAAGTGCCTGTACATCCACTGCTATATTTTAGGCCACCACGTCAAGGCAACTTACATCAGTGTTGGTGTTATCATCGTGACAAAGCCCTTGTTGGTGAAATAGGGAACATGTTTCCCCCATGTGAGAGTCCTATCCAGAATGATCCCTAGATATTCCACTTAATCTGAGAATTCAATAGTCAAGTCACCTATTGCCGGCTATGTCTAGTCAATGGTACAATCACCGTCTTTGCAAGGCTTATAGTTAACCCTCCCTGCAGAAGTTGAATGTCACATCAAGTCTCTGATGATCCTTGACGAACCACACAGATTCAGCTTAACAAATTTAGATGCCAGCATCTCCTTTATTTAGTTCCTTAAGATAATAGGAAAATTTTTCCTTTCAAGTGCTCTTGTAACGACGTCGTAGGAAGTATTGGTATTAGTATTGGCAAAGGCGCTCTGAATGTCAATGAAAGCACATAAGTCCACTTGCCTATTTTTTAGTCTTTTTAATCATTGTCGTAACACCATGAATAGCCATTACCGTGGATTTGCCCGGCCGATAAATAATATAATTATCCAGCAGTGTCTTTCCATCGTTTTAAGGAAAACGAGCTTAAGCTTATGGGTCTATATGATTTTGACATCACGATCTAACCTAACCTATCTCCATTATTGGTCTAATTAAGCTTAAAGGAGGTTATGTTACTTAATAAAACTAAAAATAAAAGTTTTTATTTTAGTTTAAGAAAAAGGAGAAGGTCCATTGTGATCTTCTGTTCTTTTCTGATCTCTGGGTGTGGTGTACCATGTGCATCATCTTCACGACCTAACCTAACCTATTCCCTTCATTGGTCTAATTAAGCTCAAAGTAGACAATGTCAAGCATAAGAAATACAAAAAAGTTTACTTTCTCTAAATGTTTTTCCGTCAGTTAGGGCCTTTTGCATTCTAGGTAACAAATTAAATTGAAGTAAAATTTATTAAACCAATTTTCGGTTATAATTGTTATGTTAGTCTGGTTGATGTACCCGATGAGTATGTTTTTAAATTATGATTTTTCAGCCAGCCCCCGTTTGTTACACCTTTTTCAACTTAGATTTCTTTTTTTATAAAAAAAATAACCATATGCTTTACTATATACATATTTCATATTGTTTCCCCTCATAAATTTTTGTAATATGTTGATGGGTTTTAATCCAATTATATTGCAGGGGAGAATATGGTTAAACCTGGCAGCATGCGAAAATCTATATTAGTTTGTAAATACCTTGCTCGCAGGTATTCCCTTCACCCTTGTTTATGTTGAATTACCATGATTGAAATAATTTGGAAACATTTTTGAGGTTTGCGTTGGGTGGAAGGTATTTTAATTAATTGATTTTTAATGGAAAAACAACAAAAATCAACGAAGACAACATTTGTAGCATGTGCGAGTATTTGCTTTTAGGGTGATAATAAAATAAATTTAAATTTTGTTTAAAAATTTATAAAAAAAATAAAAGGATTTAAATTACACTTTAATATTATTGTGCTATTAATTATTAAATATGAGTTGCTATTCTATTGAAAATATTTTTTTATTAAGTATTTATTTAATTGTTATCACCAGACAGAGTGAGTGAAGCATAAAAAATCGACTCTAATATTTAAAATCCATTAAATTGAGTATATTTTTTCAGCTGTGCTGTACAATTATTTATTGCATTTAATTGAATTTATTTATTTTATACCCTACGCTACCATAGTTGGTGGACGTATATTTGGTAAGTGGGTAGGTTAGGAAGCGTGGTGGGATGAAACCAGGTCTCCACTCGGTGACTGATCTGTCAATTGTGGGTTTCTCTAGAAGAAGTAAGGATAGCATAGGTAGAAATGTTATAGTTTAGTGTTAGACTGTATTCACAGATGACTAGGCTCCTAATCTATCGAACACCCATTGCAAATCCCACCTTGCTGGTAACGTCATTTAGTTTGCCTATTGTGTGGCACCCAAACTACCTTTGCCTTCTACGCTAAAGCCCTAAGCAGTGGCACAGTAAGTCCTCTTCTGTCTCTAACTCCTCAACATCATTGTACAACCTGCAAAAATTCGGCGTGCAGTTATCCTATCTACTCATCATTCCCCTTTTTGACAACTTCCCAGTAATTATCTCATCACAACCCTCAGACACTCTGGATTCATACCCAAAGGAACCTTTACATGTCAGTCTCAGACATGGCCATTTACACTGACCTTTCTAGGTAAATGTCCTATCTGTTCCTCCAGACCCTAACGGGTCCTCCTTCAGAGATATGCCCAGTTTCGAGCCATTGCGGGCTAGACTATTTTAGCTATCTCATTGCCGGGAAAGCTATAGTACCCAGGTACCCAGCAGAGTCTGATGATGTAGGAAACCATTAGTTTCCTCAGTCACCTCCTGCACTTAGTTACCAGCCTAGACCTGAGATAATGTCCCGCAGAGTCTGATGCTGTTTCCTCCATTAGTTTCCTCAGTTCCCTCTTGTAGTTAATTAACAGCCTAGACCTGTTCCGTCAATGTCAAGAATGTCGCCTGACTATCCACGAAGATAGTTACCTCAGAATACCTCTCAACGTTCTGCTCAACCAGATCTAAAGGTAGGATCACACGATTGTCGTAATGCACCAATAATTAGTGTTTTTTATATGCCAATCGTGTGATTATACAATTTATTGGCTCATACGGCAACTCAGAATATTATTGTGCTTATTTATCCCAATAAAATGCAACCCTGGTTCGACAATCGTATGAAAGCTTCATCGGCAATCATGCACCAATGTAAATTCCATAAATACTCCAATATTTATTGTATTCTTGTGTAACAATTGAAGAAGACAATAATCACCGATTTTTATTTTTTAATTGATTTCCTTTTGAAAAAACACGTGTTTATACGGTATTTATAATTGTCATCCCTTAAAACATGCACATTTTTAATTATCTATGTATATGTAAATTGCATCACAAACTTCCACCATTTTTTTTCATTATTTTTATTTTTTTTTATCAAGCCGACACCTGATAATCAAATCCGATGCAATTTTTTTTTTTTTAGATAACAAATCATCTTTACTTTAAGGAATTAAAATAATTTGTAATTATATTCCAATTTAAATAAATAAATATTTTAGTGAATTAATTTTTTAAAATTTATTGAAATGTTTCCTTATATGCACCATCAATGGCCCTTCTTGTGAACCAATCTCTGGCCCTCACACTTTTTCTTTTTTTGTATTTCTTTTTATTTATTTGTTCACTAAATGACCTCAATATAAATAAAGAGGACGCTATTTTCTTTTTTTCAAAGAACGAAGCATTTTAAACACCAAAAAATAAAAAATAATGAATTTAATTTACCACAACAGCTGTTTCATAGAGTTGCCGTAAACTAGAACAATCGTATGACAGCGTTGGGACAATTATTGTCAATAGATCGTTTCGCGCTATCTTGTGACAATAAATTTTGTATAAAATAAGACAACCATGTGAATACAGCATTTTTAATTGGGACCATTTTATTATTGTGCGCTAATTTGTCACAATAAAATTTGTATCAGATTGGTGTATTTGAGTCAATCGCGTGATCCCAGCTTAAAGTCTAGAAATGCCAAGAATATCAGCCTGAAAAACTTTGCAACTATCATGACCCTCTGATATACGTTTCCAACAAGTAGACGCCTGCCACTATGCCCACCTCAATTATTGAGGCAGTCCGCTCCAACCCATAGGCCAAAATTAGAAATTTCAATGCCAATAATTTCAAGACTAATAGCCCCAAAGTCAATCGTAGACCCAACAGAGTCTATTGGGGGCACAACCTGAAACTTGACTTCATTAGGGACACTACGCCCGAAAATTCTCCAACAACGAGGAACAGTTTTTGAATAATTTTGCTGAAGCAAAAAAATTTTGTGTTTCTTACTATAAGTTTCGTTTGGTCAAGTCTGCTGATATTTTTGATATTTATTTTGTAAAAAAATCAGTGACTAAACTATTTAGAGAACCTTCAGATAATTCAGCGAATTTTTTTTTTACAGTAACAATAATTTATAAACAAGTGAAATAAATATAACAAACCAATTGTAAGCATTTGATACAGACGATATTTGGGGACTATAACAAGGCGAATTCAAACCAGGTGACCTTGGCTTGCTACGTAAGCAACAGCTGATAAGTGACTATATGTCAAAACAATTCGTCATTAATATTTTTTTACAACAAATATATGTGACACACAGTTAATTTGTTTACTATTTGCTTACTACAGTGTTGAATTATTTTGAAACAACGTTAAAGTCTGTTTACAGTGTTGGTGTTCGTTTTCAAAATGAGACCACCTTGTTGTATTCGCCTCGGACTAAAATTTATCTGTTGTATATATACAAATAGCATTATTGACTATTTTCAATGCATTTTTAATAGCTTAACTAAACTTAAAGAAAACTATACAGCTAAAGCAAAAAGCAAAAGCAAAAAACTAACATTTTTTTGTTTTGCTTTGCTGAATTAGTATCCTGCAGTATAGGGTGCTGTCCTATAATCGTGCTTGATCAACTTTAACTTTTTGTCAGTTTTCTTTTTAGTTTTTCGTTTTTTGGTTTATTTTTAACTAATAAATCATGTGTAAAATATTGATGACATTTTATTTAAAACATTTTTGTATAAATTCGTATTTTACCTAAAAAAACAGAGCAAATATTTAAGGTTTTCTAATTGAAAATATTCAAAGCAAATAAATATGAGAAAGAATACTTTTATTCGTATGAAGTTTGAAAAATTTTTTGTCTCGTTTTTTTTTTTTTTTTTTTGGGTAATTTATGGGTTATTTGTGAGCAACAACCAAAAAAAGGCCGTTAAATTAAATTAATGATTGCATAAATCAATTTAAATATACGAGTATGTTTTTGTACAAAAAAAAACTATTATTTTTCAAATGCTCACAGAAAAAAAAAACAAAAAAATATATTTGAAAACACACATCGTAAATATTAGACGACCTGTGTGTTTCTAATTTTATTTAAACTGTGTAATCATTTGCATATTTTTGTTTATAGTGTAAATGATGATATGGGAAACGGAAATGAAATTTATTGCTATCAGAAGAACAGACATACATACAGACATACATTCATATATATAACAATGAACAATGGAATGTGTGCGGCAACATGAAAGACTGCAATAACTGGAGAGGAATCACTCTGCTTAACACCTCATACAAGATACTAGCAGTCATAATACAGGGAGAGCTGCATAGCAAAATAGAGTACATTTTGTGTGACGAACAGGCAGGTTTTCGGTCATATAGAAGCTGTGTAGACCAGGTCAAAACTCTACGCATCATAATAGAACAGTCTCTAGAATGGCGTACCCTTTGTATCTACTGTTCGTCGACTTCAAGAAAGCCTTCGATACCAACTAACGGTCTGCCATATGAAAAGCTTTGCCAAGAAAAGGAGTATCCCAGAAAATAAAATGAATAACACGAGCCATGTGTGAGTGTGCAGAATTCTGTGTTTTTCACAATGGAAGCATCAGTCAACTATTCCATACTAACGCTGGAGTAAAGCAAGGATGTCTACTTTCACCTCTGCTATTCACCATTGTACTGGATGAAATCATCAGCGAAGTCTGTTCATAGAGACATGGAGTCTCTCTGTATTATGCTCTCACTCAAGATCTCCAACACGCAGTTCAAATTAGAAGACCTGGAAAGACTGGCTCACGATACTTTAAGGAAAAATCCCCTATAAAGAAAAATTTGGTCTATTGTCTTCAATCTAAGACTATTTTATCGAAATACTGCCATAACTATGTCAACCGCACTAAGCATGATTGAAAATATTTGCATCCCCTTGCCTTCAAATTTTGTTCCGCTTATTTCATGCTCAACTATATAGTTATTACCATTACCTTGCCAAATACCACAGCAAAAGCCCTATTATGCAGATGAAATTTTGTGTCCATTTTAATTTAAATTTCATCCATATATTATAGAGGTACATACATACATACATATGCAGTTAATTTAAATTTTTTTTGTTTAATAAATTTCGGCATAATATATAAATTAAAGAGAACAGAAAGATCTAATAATACCATAAAATACTGCGTTCATTTAAAGAGGCTTTGGGTTATTTCGGTTTGGCTTGATTGACACTTCGAAAAATTTGAGATTTGCTTGATGGCCACCTAATGACATTTACGTATTTGATTGCTACATTATATATATATTTTTATTTTTACCAGGAGCATAGGTCTGCAACTAGATTACTCCTTAATACTCGAACTTCTGAAGGATTTAGCAATATCTGTCTGTTTACTCCTTTACCTTATTGGATTTTAATTTCCGATCAATAAATATTTGGAATCCTTCTTAAAAATACTTGTGTTGAACATAAATCGGCCGATGTAATGCTAGCGTCTTCTTGTGTCCTGGTTAGGCTTTTAGTTGGAGTAAAGAGCCTTCACAAACTTTCTCTATCTCTCTTCGTTCCCCGCAATTGCCTTTATATCCTTCCAACTTTTCCCAGAAGGCGAAAAGCCGCAATCCACCTTAATTTGCGACGCCTAACTCCTCATTGCACCTGCCCAAAAGCTCTTAGTTCGAGATAATTCTTGGCCACTATATTCTCAACATATGTCTCTCTTTTATTCATCAGTCAGGTTTCGCAGCCATGCAGTAAGTTGGACTTCAAATTTGGTCTAAATATTCCAAATTTTGAGGTCGTGATAAAGCTATTTCCACATTTATCTCAATTGACCCAAAGCCTCCCTAGTCTTGTTAATACGGTTGTTCACATCTTCAGCTGCTCTCCTTTCAGGTGTGAAACTTTTCGCGCGTTCTCGATAGAGAACTGTTTACTCAACCTGATCGGTGAGAACCAGTTGCCTGTCTTTTTACCGAGAACTGCAAAGGAAAACTTCTAACAAGTTGCACAATTCTATACCTCTACATGCAAGATCTGACAATCCCGCTGTCTATTATACAGCATATATGTACATGGACAGATAAGCACTCAAGTGCATGAGAATTATCTACTGCTTGTATGTATAAAATCGAACGAAAACGAAAATATTAAACAGTGGTTAACAAATAAACAACAATTTAGTTTAGTTGTGTGATAAATTTTAATGAAAGCATACGTAGGTCGCTTTGTGCACTAAAATTGCTTGTTTGTGTTGTTGTTTACTTCTTTAGTTTTTTTCCTTAACATACACTGCAAAATTTACTACTATATGAGAATTTTTATGTTGCACTTTCATGTTGTACAATTTTAAGAAATCCAAGGTTCAAGAGGTGGATGGGTTTATCATGGTATTTCAACAAGTTTCGTCTCTTGGTTGAGACGGAAGTCGGCTCTATCTGGAGAAAGGCTGAAATCACAGAACACATTTTGTGCAACTGTATTGCGCTGATAAGAACCTGATTGCACGTTTTTAACCAGGTCTGAATACAGGGAGATTTGTTTCTATCAGGAACTTCCTCGACTTCATACCATGGGTGAAAAAGTTACTTCTATGTAGGGAACAATTAAGAGTGATGTTACCAGCGGACGACTGCTTATAACTGAACATCATCTGCGGACGGGTCGCACTGATAATTGTGTGGGATGATCGTATAGGTCATCATCGTTCGTGACAATTGTAGGGTACAAAAGAACTTTTAAGTCGGGTTCTTTGCTGTTGAGCAGCCTACTGGCTGGTGATAATAATAATGGTACCTCAATTTATAAGGAAACATGTTCGAAACATCGACTAGGGTAACGAAAACGTTACTTACCGATTGCCATACCATTGTTTTTTGTCCTGTGCTGCTCTCTGCAATTGTATTAGCATACCGGGACACTGTGACTGATTATTTAAATAATCATACGAATTTAACAAAAAAAAAAAAAAAAAAATGTCCATTTAAAATGATAGAAAAACTCCTGAAACTGTTTCATAATTGTTGCAAAACCTAAATTTAATTTTTAATGCTATTTTTTCCACTCATTATTATGTTGTGCTGTCGCTTTTGTTTTTCATTTATTTGCTCTTCTTTTTTTCAATTTATTATTGCCTGGAAACTTGTACAGAAATAAAAATCCTAAAACCAAAAAAATACATTTGCAATATTATACCACATACTACATATACGGAGTTATCCCAACACACCAAAAAGATTTAGAAATAACTTTTAGCAAGCGTACCAACATAAGCCTTAAGCTTAGAAAAGTGTTGTGAATACTATTGTAAAACACTTATAACAAATTTTTTAATAATGAAAACAATTGAACCCTTGCGATAATATTGCTTTTCAATAATATACAATAAGCTAAGAAATCTATTTATAGAATAAGTTTACAGAAAAATAGTTTTCTAATCATGCTTATAATAAACCTGCATTCGTAATATTCTTCGTATATTTCAGCAATATAGATGTATATGTATGTATGTATATAAAGAATGACTGTCACAACAACAGATTCGGGCAGTTGATTTTCATATAAAGCTCTAATTTCGGTCCAATTCAGAATTTTTGAACAATAGCAAAAAACTGTCTGGAAAAATTTCATTGGGCTTCGGGAAACATGTTGCAACTATTGAAACGAATATAATACGAATTTCAAAAAAAGTTCAAAATTAAAAAAAAAAAACTATGTACGTCCATACTTAAGTACAAATATATTTTGAAAATAAAATATTTTTCAAAAACACAAAACTATAGCGATAATAAGTCATATGTCAGTAATCAGACTTGTTAAATTGTTATCTAAACTAACGGTCATATGCAAAAAAAATCTAAAAGTAGACTTGTAGTGCACTTTTATTCTATGGATCAAAATAAGAAATATTGCCCAAGGAACCATACCTTTTAAAATTAATTCTGATGTTTCTTATTTTGACCCAAAGGTCCAATCCAATTTTGACTCAAGGAACATTCATTCATTATAGAGGTATGGTTCCTTGGGCAAAGTTTCTTATTTTTATTCCTAGAATACAATTTTCCTTGTCACTTGGGCGATTTTTAAATCGACCCAACCTAATATACATAGTATGTTAATTATTAAGTCCTTTAAAAAAACATTAACAAAAAGTATGATATTTAAATACTGGACTAGGCGAAAAACAATGATATAAAAGAATCCGCACATTTAGTTTTACACTTTTCGCCCAATTAGAGAGGAACTTATATCTTTTAACACTGAACTTAGAACTCCTTTTTTGCGGCGTTTTTGATAAACATTAATCAAAAACGTAAAAGAAATTTGGTCCCATGCATATTATATTCGTTGTCATAGCTTGAACATGTTTCTCGAAGTCCAATTAGAGCATATTTTTCCAGGCGTTTTTTTATTATTGGCTAAAAATTTTTCATTGTATAGGAATCCACATGGACTTAGGTTTACACTTTTCGCATAAGTATAGAGGAACTTTCATTTTTTAATACAGTTCTTAGAACTCCTTTTTTGCGGAGTTTTTGATAATTATTTATCAATAACGTAAGAGAAATTTGGTCCCATTCATATTATATTCGTTGTCATAGCTTACACATGTTGCTCGAAGTCAATTATATTTTTTCAGGCGTTTTTTACTATTGTCCAGAAATTCTCCATTGGATTGGAATTAGAGCTTTACAGTGATCACAAATATATCTTAAATTTCTGTTACAACAGTCATTATATTAGAATTTTATCGGTCTGGCTTGAATCACCATCTCACTAAAAGATGACTTTTTATTTTGAGTAAAGGTTTATATCTACAAAAAAATGCTCCTTGACGTCAAAACATGCTATTTTTATTTTTATATTAAATATTCATAACATAAATGTTACTTTAAAGTACTCTTAAAGTAGATAGTTTCCTACTCTAAAATTTTTAAAGTTAACAAAGCTATTTCAAGATAAAAATCGTGTTTACATACAACATTAAGGAATTTTGCTTAACAAATGTTTAACAAGCTCTGTTAAGTATTTTTGCATATGGCCATAAGTGTTTAGCAAGTATTATCGTAAAACGTATTGTCATGTGAAGCATTTTTAAAACCGTATTTGAAAACTGTTAACTTTTTGTACTTAAATAAGCTTATAATAAGTATACTTATAAAAGGTTGTAGAAAATCTCTTATGATGAGCTTATTTTACAATTCATTTACATTTTGCTTCTGAAATGGTCTATTGGGATGGTATAAAATACGTATTAGTGTGTGTGTGTACAGCCAACAACTATACTAAATGTATTCATGCAACCAGCAAACATGTTTAAATCTAGAAAAAAATGTTTTAATTTCATTTGCACAATTATTATAATAAGTATTTTGCAACACAATTTTAACATTTACTCTCTGAGCTGCATATGCTACATATATATACAAAAACACAATTTATAGGTTTTAGAATAGAAGGAAAACAAAAATCGGGTACTACCATAACCCATTACCCACCATAACCGACATTTCTGAATATAATAGTTAGAAAAAAAACAACAAATAAAATAAAATAAAAACTAATATCGGGTGATTTTTTACGGTCACACAAGTTTAAATCATAATAAAATAAAAAATATATTTTTAATATCAATGAAACTGGATTTGTTGGATAGAAAATTTTATGACATTAATGTTTAAAAATGATTTCGGTCATGTGGCCGCCACAGCCACATTGTTTCTGGTTTATCGACGCAGACAAGTGACTCTACATAACCCCAAGAAAAAAATCACAATTGGGTTAAATTACACGACCTTAGTGGCCAATTAATTGGACCATTACGTGAAATTACTTTTTAATCAAAAGTTTCTTTAAGTAAATTAATTGTAGCGGGCGCTGTGTGGCATGTGGCTCCGTTCTGTTAGAACCACATGTCAGCAACTGAGGTACGAAAAAAATTTCTAATCATATCCCTATACCGTTCACTATTGACAGTAACATTTTGACTATCATCGGTTTTGAAGACACATGGACCAGTGAGTCCGCCAAACAGTAATTTTCTATAGTAATGTGACAATTCTAGTTATATACGTACCCATTTAACCAAAAATGTTCTCATCGGAGAAGAAAATTAGGAACTATTATTTTGATAAAATTTGTTAACAATTTACAAGCTTTGATCTGGTGTAAGTCTATCCACAATAAAATGTCGAATCAAACTAAATAAAAAGCAACTATCAGCTGTTAAATCAGTTGTCCAATAAAGCAGTGCTGCAAACTCAAAGTTTTTGTTCTTCATCACTCCTCTAAGGAGCATATTGGCTTTCCACAAATCAAATATTAGTTTTGTTTCAGTTTCAGTAAGTGGATGATTAATGTACTGTAGCTCGCCTCTATATGAAAGTGTGTAGTGGTGAAGAACCTTGCTTAGTGGTGGTGGTGATCCTTTCTTAACATTATAATTTTTTTCCAATAGGTGGCGTTTTCTCCCGATCATCCGTCTGATGTTTGTCATCGTTGCCAGAGGTAAGCTGGAAGGTCAGGGTAGTTTTTTTAGATGGAATTGTCTAGAGGGAGGTTGAAGTCTTTTTTGCATCATGCCCTTTGGTGGGAATCGAATCTGGGCTGTTTATGTTGTATGCCTGTACTCTAACAACTGCACCACACCACCCAAACTCCAAGTTACGAACCTCAAAAAAACACCCATTACAAACTGCAACAAATATTAGTAATTATAATATGATGTTCGCATACAATGTATATGTTAGAAACATCTCCACAATAAAAAAAAAATTAAGAGCACATCGACTATAGAATCGAGTCGATTGTTAAATAGCCCTGTGTTATCTGTTATAAACAAATTTTGTCAGTGTAATATTTTAGCATTTTTTTCAAGAACTTCTGTTGTTGTTGCATTGTTGGCATGAGTTATGCTGACCAACAATTGCTCAAGACAAAGGAAGGGACAATAAGGTCAGCGTCTGCTGGATCCTGGATCAAGTATGAAGTCGGGAGAATGAACAAGCTGATAAGTTGGCCTGTAAGGGAGCTGCCACACTGATAGGGCCAAAACTTTTCTGTGGAGTGAGAAAGGCAGTCTGGAGAGACCTGCTTAACAAAAGGGAGCAGAACGAGAGGCATGAACTCTTGTCACGCTGAACGGGCTTTTAACAGACCAAATTTGTGCGAGGCAGCTATGATCCGAAAATATTAGAGTTTTGCATCAGACTATCTAAAAATAGCCTTAGAAGAATAACCGGTTCTTTGACTGGGCATTGCAGACACAATGAACATTCGAATAGAGTGAAAATAGTTTTAAATCAAATGTACGGGTTATGTGAGGAGGGAACTGAATCATCAAGCACTAGAGTCTATCTAAAGATAGCCTCAGAATGATAACCGATCGTTCGACTGGACGTTGCAGACTCAATAAACATTTGAATAGAGTGGGAATAGTTTTAAATCCAATGTGCGGGTTATGTGAGGAGGGAACTGAATCATCAGAGCATACTTGATGAGTGTGAGGCACTGATGTATTTTAGAAACAGGCACCTAGGCGTCTATTAACTAGGAAGTATGGAGCTACCAGAGAGCAGCCAATATTCTGAAGTTCTGTTCCAGACAAGGGCTGTACCAAAATAATAATAATTTCCGATACAGGTCCATTTTGTATAATAATATCACCAAAATGATTTTTTTTCACCGTCACTCCTCTAGGGAGTATAGCGGCTTTCCACTAAGTATTTACTTCTTTGTTTCAGTTTCATTAATCAAGTTGATTTTTCAAGCTAAGTAGATGATTAATCCACTGTTGCTCTACTCCAATCATATGTAGTGGTGAAGATCTTTGCTAAGTGGTGGTGGTGATCTACTGTAGCTCCCCTCCATATGATTGTGTAATGGTGAGGATCCTTGCTAAGTGGTGGTGTTAATCCTTACTACAGCATAGGAATTTTTTGTTCCCTGTAGGTGACGTTTTCTCCTGATCATTCGTCTGATGTTTGTCACCATCGCCAGATATAAGCTGAAAAGTCAGGAGGGCTTCTTCTTTTTTTGATGGAGTGGTCTGGAGGGAAGTGGAAGCCTCTTTATTAAACACTCGAAACCACAATTAAATTTTTTCGTCATGTCCTATTATACGTGCACTCGAACCACTACATCAAAATGATATTTCAATAATTTCGCCAGATGTATGACTCTTAGGACATTATTTTGTTGAAAATACTTATTGATTTTGGAAACAAAAAGTCAAAATTTTTAGTGCCTCGATAGGCTAGTCGGTAATGGGATGGTCCATCAGCACGGGGTTCGTGAATTCGATTTCTAACAAAGACCTTGGTCTATAAGACTACATTGAGAATATAGTCTTAGTCGTTTCGACCGTCATAATTAGAATATAATTTTTAATTGTATTGAAATTCAAAATATGGAGCTTTTACCTCATTTCGAAAAAAAATATAAGTCGATGGTATTGTTGAAATGTAAAAGGATCAGTTCAACCTCTTTATAAGGAGTTTTAGAAATCACTATCGCTTCTTGATATAGGGATTCCTAAGTTCTTTTGGTAAATGGTTCGAAACTTATTTATTTTGGTTTCTTATAAATTTTTGTGGTAAATGGTTTCACCAGCTACTATTCGTTATAAAGAAGACTTCACTTGCAGGGTTTTTTAGCTAACACTCTGAAACGTGCGTTATGGTATAGTAAGCAGAGGATGTCTGGCCCCTACTAATACAGTGCATAGGTTATCAGATATGCACTTTCTACGTGCAAGTTATCAAATAGATGTACTGTTATCACACTATCGGCAGGCAAGGGTATAAAAGCGGTTTTCATAAAGTCATGGTGTTACTCGCCGATAGCGCGTTTTCTACAACATATTGTATACAAATACGATATTATTTATAACCAGGCTGTAGCCGTCATATATCTCAGTAGTTCATTAAGATTGGACCAGTGAACTTACCAAGGTTGGTGCCCTGAAATCTGTTTCTTTTAAAAGCTAAGGCCGTGCATTCGCCGAGAAGGTGGATGATGGTTTCTTTTCTTTCCCTAACATTGCAACTGCTAAAGTGAGTTCCAAGTCAACTCGCATGCATGGTTACCACTAGCAGCCTTGATACATCCCTTTTATCATAGGCTATAAGTTGCCTACTACGTTACTTATTAAAAGAAGATCACAGAGGAAGCCCAACTGAAACCGCATTGGAGATATTAAAAACATATCGCATTCTGACTAACTCATCTGTCTGCTCATTACCATGGTGGTCTTTATGCTTAGGGACCCAAGCTAAAGTACTGTCGGACAGACGAATGAATTCGGTGTATACTAAGTTATTTCGAAGATGTTGAGATAAATCTAATCCAAGCACGTCGCGGAAAACACCAGACCCAACACTGCAGTTCATTTTTGAACCATCTGTATATATGCTGGTGTTACACTCATTCACAAAGTTACTTCTTTAGCACTAGCTCCTGGAGGAAAACATGACTTTGAACATTTTGCCATTTTTCCGTATTTAGAGCCTGAAAGGCTTTGGCTAATATGTTTTGCTCAGAGTGTTAAGGCTTCTTCTACTCTGCTGCACCAGTTTAGAGGTAATCAAAGCTGAGTCCCGGACTATAGCTTGGATTTTCAAGAGGATAGCGATCAGCGTTTTCAAAAACCCGGGTTTTATTGGCTATTTTGATGGGTTTTTTGGGTTTTACAACTGCTTCCAAATTTTGTTCATTTCGAAAATATTTTTATTTGTTAGTACAATTGCGTTGTTGTATCAAAGCGTTATTGTGTACTATGAGTTGCTAAAATTCGGTCAGTAGAGCAGACTGCATTTACTTAATTTGAACCATGTTTTACGAGAAAGACGGCCGGAATATAACTACAGACAGATAAAGTTCGCCTTTTGCATGATAACGCTTGGTCTCACGCTGCAAAAGTTGTCAAACAATTGCTAGAAATAATCAAATGGGAAACTCGCCGTATTCTCCAAACATTGATCCTTCTGACGATTGGCTGTTTCGAGGAATACAATATCGTTTGGCATGTCACCGAATAACTTCTTTTGAATATATATAAAATCGGCTTTAAAGTGGATCGCCTCAAAAGATGATAAGTTTTTCTGAGACGGGATTCGAACATTGGCTCAAAGTTGCGGAAAAGATGTAAGCAGTGATTTGATAAATTTTTATTTTAATAAATTGCTTAATTCATTATCGTCTTTGAGCTAAATAAACGGACCGAATTAATTCGTACTCTTAATACTTAAATTTTAAATACTTTTTTTTTAAATAAACTACAAAACATTTGGAACAAAAAAACCACCTTATAAGACCCGGGTGGGTTTATTTGGGTTACCCAGTGGGTTGCCAAACCTGACAACGATATAGTATTTAAACTTCAAATCCGCACTAAGCATTGTGCAGGCCTACCATATCGCCAGCACTTCCGCCTGAAAGCCCCATAAATCTTTGAATTCCAGATATGTGGTAGTAGATACCTGGTCCAACACCACAGTCCATTTTAGAACCATCGATGTAGACAATAGTATCGAAGTTGCCCAGCGAATGAAAGGAAAGAGGGTGGAGAATGTCATAGTACGCCACCTTCGGTATAGTGTAATCAGTTTTACGGCTGCTCTGAGTTCGTTGTAATATTAGACCAGCACGACGATAAAGTAAACTGAACCAGCTGCGCATGGACAATAGAGGCAGCTAATGCTGGGTCCCGGGTCATATGGAAATTCCGAAGAATGTAAAGGCCGATGAATTGGCCAGAAATAAAGCTTCCACTTCCCTTGTGGGAAGAGTACTCTTCTCTAGCGGGTACTCTTCTCTAGCCGTATGGGTCTGAGTCAATTTTAACTTTTGTTGGGTAATTATAACAGGAGAAGATTTGAATCCTGAATAAGAATGTCCAGAGACAACCTGAGGATACTGATCGGGCTTCTGACCGGCCATTGCAGGCTAAAGTGACTTCTGAGTACAATGGGATTAGTCTCAAGTCCGATGTGTAGATTCTATGATGAGGATACTGGGTATATGTGAGGCATTGATGCACTCTAAGAGAAAATATTTGGGTGCCTATCAGATACTAGGTAAGGAGATATCGCGGTTGGTACCAACCGGGATCCTGAATATCGCCAGATCTAAAAGATTGGGGGAAATATTATAGGGAAACGATGTAGAGATGTTATGTTTTACAATAGATCAAGAGCTCGCAATACTTTTAGACCTCAATGATAATAATAATAATGACGATAAGGTGAATTCCTCCAGCTATCGGCCTCATTCAAGCTTATAGCTTACTTTCCTATGCTCTTGATAACTTTATAAAGAGCGGACTCTAACTTTTCACTTGCCTATTCTGGCACTCATTCTATATGACTCATTCATATCACTGTTATACATGGTGTAGGGTATACCTATAAAAAATTTACAACTTTATCTCACCTAAACAATGGACAACAACAGTTTTTAAAATTTCACATTAAAAAAGAAAAAAAAAAAATAGAAAAACAATAAAAGTTGTGTCGTGTCAGTGCGTTAATTTGTTTAAAATGCAAACATAGCAAACCTGGAAAACTGCATAAAAGTGCATATAAAGTGTGTTGTGCAGCAGCGCATAATGTTTGTTTAAAAAATTATAAAAAAAATAATATTTGCAAAAACTAATTAACAGTTTATTAACTAAAACAATAAAAATGTGATGTTAAATTTTAAAAACGGAAACATGCAATTTAAATTTAGAATCCACAAAAAAGAAACAACTTTAAATAATAAAATAAATGGGAAAAAAATAGCAAATTAATTGTATTATATAAGAAAAAAAAAAAAAAAAAACGGGGCAAAAATTATCATAAATGTTTTTAAATTAAAAGTCAACATTTAAATATTTATTCAATTTTAATAATTTTTAATGACAATTAAATATAAAAATAAAATAATTTGTATTTAAACAAATTAATATTGGTCGGTTGGTTGTTTAATTGCTTTAATTATAGACAAAAAAACAATTTGTATGTCGAGTAAATCTGTTTGAAATATTATTTTTTGTTTGTGTGGGATTTTTCGTTTGTTATTGAAATGAAATTTGAAAAAAACCTTTTTTATGGTAATTTTATTGATATTTGACTTTTTTGACAGGTAAACAGACCAAAATAAAGAGTGGGAATTGTTTTAAGTCGCTTTGAAAATGTATCAACGAACAGCCAACATATTGGGTACGGGTTACTTGTACTACCCGTTCTCAGGCCTTAAACTTACAAAGGTGAGAAAAATTATAGGGACACGTACAATTTCCTATATTTCCCCAATATTTTATTAACTCATACGTGTACTGCGTAAAGCATCAAATTTGAGATCTCTCAAATAGCTTTGTAACTTTGAAACTTGGAAAATTAATAAAATTTCTAAAAGACGCCTTTTTTATTTTGCATGAGGTGCTTTACGAAGTAAGTGTGTTAAATTACTCAATTTCCATCGGATCTTAAAAATCCAAGAATCATT
The DNA here is from genome assembly GCA_023159175.1 of Wohlfahrtia magnifica. Lineage (NCBI taxonomy): Eukaryota > Metazoa > Arthropoda > Insecta > Diptera > Sarcophagidae > Wohlfahrtia > Wohlfahrtia magnifica. The sequence continues at coordinate 215,240 of JAKWBJ010000173.1, read as the reverse complement.
GTATTCTAATGAATTCATAAAAAGTGCGGTTCCTATATAAAATAGCGTTTAATAAAATATACGCTTACTGAGAATTAAATGAAAATAATAATAAATTATACGCTTACTTAAGCCATGCACACAGTTTATTATATAATTAGATTATACAAGTTTACTTAAGTAAAATATATACCTGTTTTTCTTCTTTCCATATCTTCTAAACATCTTAAAATCGTTAAATATTTAGCTAAGTTATTAGCTTGTGTGCCGCTGTGGTGTGGCAGGTAAGACGCCCGCCTACCAACCAGAAGGTCGTCGGTTCAATACCAGGCCAGACTATCTTAAAAAAAAGAAAAAAGTTTTTCGACAGCAGTATTAGCTAGCAACTGGTTATAAGTATTACTAATATTGAAAACTTTTTTAAATGCATTTGCTGTTCGGAGCCGTCATTAAACTGTAGGTCCCTTTCAACGAGTTTAAAAATGGAATCGGGTGCAGCTCATTGACTGAAAGAAGTTCCCATGTTCCTTCATGGAATGTTATGGGAATTAATATATAATATAAGTTATTAACTTGTAAGTGCTTGAAGGTACGATAAACCGGGTGTTTAACCGTAACTCAGGATTTCGAAGGGATTTTGAAAACTTTAAAATCAGACTCTTGTTGTACTCGAGAGCAATTTTAATTAAAATTGTATCACCTCCCAGGCATTTTCACTTCATTTTTATTTATTTTTGGCATAGTTTCTTGTACACTTTTTTTGACGCGTAAAAAATAGAGTACCTTTCGTTTTTGTTGTATAACTATAGTTGTTGTCAGAATTTTAACGTAGTTTTTTATGGATTTTATAAAGCCGTACATACAGTCTTAAAAGATATAAAATGTTTGTATCATGTTCAAACATAAGCCTTAATTGGCAATTAAAGCCTTAATTGTGCTTTACCATACAATGGCGCAATTAATAAATTGATCAATTAGTAATTCATTGTTTTGTTGAAAATGACTTACGGTACGCTAGTTAATGATTTTAAATGGCCGGTGTTGAATGATATTGATGTTGAACACGCTACGATAATGTCGCTCTTTTGCCTCAAAAGTTTCCGGACCGAGTGATTTCTCGAAAAGGCGATTACAATTAGCTACCCAGATCTTGTGGTTTAACACTTTTAGACTTTTTTCTTTCGGACTATGTGCAAAAAAAGTTGTATGCCATTGGCCACAGTCGATCCAAGATGAAAAAATTAATGAAATTCATATCAAAATGATATATTAGTTTATTTTATGGTTTTATAAGCATAAAGCTGTGCTCGGCACGCGTTGCATTTGGGGGACGAATATCTTCGCCTTTTTACACACATTCGACACGGATGTTAACAAAATTCATAACAAAGAGCTCAAAAGAGATCAAATACTTTTTCTCATCATTTAACGTCACTTAACAGTGTTGGCTAAATATTAACATTAAATTTTTCTTCTTCTTTAGTTGCTATAACTTCTTTACGTCCTCAATTCAGGGAACACACATGACTCTTATATCGAGTATTTTTTTACAGCTACACACGTTAAAATTATAATAAAACAGAGAAATATATTTGTAATTGCAATGAAACGGGCTTTATTGGATAGAAGATTTCATGACATTAATGTTTAAAATATTACTTCGGCCATGTAGCCGCCACGGCTGGTGCGTGCAAGGTGCAATCTGGGAACCCATTTTCGCAAATTTTTCGCAGCATATGCGGCCGTATTTTACCAATAACTCTTCGAATGTTTATTTCCAGTTGCTCAATGGTCTCTGGTTTATCGCCGTAGACAAGCGACTTTACATAACCGCAAAGAAAATATAATCATTATTAGGTTAAACCACACGATCCAGATGGCCAATTAATTGGACCATTACGTGAAATTACTCTTTCATCAAAAGTTTCTTTGAGTTAGTCAATTGTAGCACGCGCTGTGTGGTATGTGGCTCCGCCCTGTGGGAACCATATGTCAGCAAGATTAATGTCAGCTAATTAAGGTTCGAAAATATTTCTAATCATGTTACTATGACGTTTACCATTGACAGTTACATTCTGACCAACATCGTTTTTATAGACATATGGACAAATGATTCCACCAGCCCATAAAGCCCACCAAGCAGTAATTTTCTGTGGTTGTAATGGTGTTTCGACAAAAGCTAGAGGATTATCCTCATACCAAATGTGATAATTCGTATTATTTACGTACTATTTCAGCCAAAAATGGGCTTCATAGGAGTGCACGATAAGTTTAACGAACAGAACTATTATTTTGAAAAAAGAGTTTCAATAATTTTCAAGCGTTGCTCTGGTGTAAGTCTATCCATAATGAAATTTGATACTAAACTAAATAAAAAGCAATTGTCAGCTGTTAAATCGGTTGTCAAATAAAGCAGTGTTGCCAACTAAAAGCTATGAACTTATAATTTTCAAAACATGCAAGAAGTATTCTATAAGATATGAGTCAAAAGCTCTGTACAGACTATTGTCAGACCTGGAATTTGCTGACAACGACCAGAAAATTTGGAAAATATCACCACAATGCACGTGCATATACTGTCGGTTCATATGATTGCAAGATTTTCTGAGAAATATCTGAAATATCTGTTATACAGTACCGAACATAAAAATGCAACGCTATATAATATTGTTACGAACATAAGGTTGGACATTACAGCGTTTATTACATCGCTAAAATAAATAAACAAAAGCTACAAGAACAACTATATGTGCTGTTTACAAATAACCAAATCTACAATAACAACTATTAACAGAGACAAAGTAAATAAAAATAACACGGCAACAATTATTAAGCAGCAAAGAAAACAGTAACAGACAATAAACAAGCAACAACAAACACTAAGAAACAGGTAGATGTTTACATACGCATGGCTACAAAAGAACTAAAAAGAAATCAAAAGAAAGAAATGGAATCTACCTGAAATATCGAGAGGTTCGAGAGCTTACGAAGTGTTGTTTACTCAGCCATATAAAAAGCACATCGATGCGAACAGCAATCAGTTTATTTGGTGTAAACTCAGTGAACGAGCTGATGTATCGTAAACTCAGCGAGTGCAATTTTTAAGTAAAGTTAACTCAGTGAAAGTGTTATTGGTGTGAAGAGAGTTTATAATGAGTAAACTCGTGAAGTGAATCGTGAAGAAGAAAACCAGTTTAGTTAGAGCTAACTCATTAAAGAGAGTTAAGTGTGGATAACCTCTGATTGAAAAGGTTGTGATCGAACCTAAGTTATAACTACGATCGGGTTGGAAAATCTTTAAGTAGAAAGATCTGTAGAATAATTGTTGTTGTTTACAAGATTGTAAATGGACGGGGTAATTAAGAATAGAAAATTGTTATTGCCTGTAAGAAGGTTACAAGCAGTGGTGCACATAACTGTGTTGAATAAAGGATTTTTAATTAAAACCAAACTATTAAATTAAATTATTTTAAATTAAATTAAATTATTTTTACTATTAAACTAAATTATTTTAACTACAATCTGCGAACTCATAAAAACACGTTTTTAAAAAGGTAAAAACGTAACAATATATATAATTTTCATTACTGAGCCCCCAGAATGTTTCATTGTGGGTAGCTGATACCTGGTCAAAAATCTCTTATTTAGTCGCCGGCGAATATAATTTACGCCATCGGAGCCGAATAAATTAAATTTGCGTTCCTCGCTACAAAGCACTATAGCTAAATCCTCTGTTGTCCAGTTTAAGTAACGCTCTGTATAGTCAAGACGTCTTCTCTTATTGACTCTACTTATTACTGACTTTTTACAGGTAAGTCCGGCAAATAAGTTCACTTTATTTAATTCGTCTAGCGGTATGTACGCTACATGGGACACCCATTTGTGTTTTTGCGTATAATTTTATATTTTTATGGATCATTTTTTATTGGCCTTAACATTTCTCGGTTCTGACGACCAGCATTAATTCAATGGCGACGACTTTCTGGTTTTCTGTCTACACTTCCCGTAGAGTAAAATTTTGAGAAATTTCGACTAACAGTTGATTTGTTTGCTCCGAATACGACTTCAACTTCGCTCATCTACATTTCTTCCTCCAAAGCTTTTATTATTGACACTTTGCTATTGCTTGATAACTGTTTCTTGGAAAATACATAAAAACCTTCACAATGAAACTATTTTTTTAAATAAATGATATGATTTGATTATCTTAACAGCTCGTTGCAATTTTTTTTTGTTCGCAAAAAATATTCACTTTTTATACAATAATTAATAAAATATTGTGATCATAATAAAAAAGATAATCAATTGATAATATAAAGTATGCTTCTTCTTATGAAGGAAAAAAAAAATACAAAAGAGAATTAGAATTGGATACCGTTGCTAGTAATAGAATGCAATTACAGATTACGAAACGCAGAGTTGCATTTTTAATGCTCGCTACTGTACATATGTTTTTTCTGACAATGATGTCCTTGTCAGATGATAAAAATTCGGGCACTAGCAATCTGACTATGCTTTCTCTCACAATGTTGAGCAACAAAAATTGTAAGTTCACACGGTTGTAAGGTATCTTCTGCATATTTTTCTAACAATATTGTTAGATTTGACAACCGTCTAGACAGAGCTTTATAATTGTACTGATTTTATTCCAATTTATGTGTATTTCTATTAAAATAAAAAGGTTGAGAACTAACTTTCCTTTAGTGCATTAATATTTCTATTGAACTCAAAAATTTTGCTCTTCAACTGCATTCTATAAGTAAATTTAAAATTTAATTACTTTGACATTAAAGGTCGAAATTCAAACAAAAATATGCTTAAAATTTTCCTAATATTTGTTGAATATATTCAACTATACAATTACTTTCAATTACGTCTGTGTGCAGTTGATAATTATAGTTCATTACCACTGCTGGCAAGAGAGTTGTGGCAAAGGACATCATATTTTAATAATTATAAAATAATTTCTATATGTATTTAAGAACTTACACTAACATTATATAGTTTGAAACTATTTGTAAATGGTATTAAGCATGTTTACTGAATTTATTAATTTTAATATTTCTCTTTGCCCCCTTCTCTTTTTCAAGGAAGTCTTTGGCAATGTTTAATATATCGAATATTTTAGGAAATTATTTCAAACCCAAGTTTTGTTAGCTCTAGTAGTTGTAGTTTGCATTCAATTTCCGTATGTGTTGGCATTAAGCATACAAAAATTTCGAAAATTAATATCAGTTATAGCCAAGAATTAGGGTGGTTACAAAATCTAAAAAAAAAATATTAAAATAAAAATAAAAAATATTATAAAAATCCACTTATGATGATGAGATGAAGTTATTAAAATGCTAATCCTCTTTATATTTTATAATATATAATCTGTAATGAAAAAGTATTAGCGCTGTTCCCTTACTTTAAGCCGCTAAATATTCATTACAACATATTCTTGCCACATAATTTGTGGAAACTTCTAAAGATTCCATGCCTTGACAAAGTTTCCCTTGCATGCATTACACAATGCAGTCATGCTAAGGGTGACCAGATAAGAACAATTCAACAAGGATGTAAGATATTATGCATATTAATTCCAAATTGGTTTCATACTTTATTAATTTAATAATGTAGGAGGTCTGTTTAAAAAATAAGGAGACATTTTGTTTTAGTCGCAAAAATAGTATCTTTTTTTGCCGATTTCTAATTTAGTACCTTATTTTCTGAACTTTTGAGCACAATCTTAATATATTGACAGATACGTACATATGTATATGATGTTATTTTCGACCAAGCAAATCAATTACAAGCAACCATAGCTCAGCAGATGCATTATAAAGTATTATTTTCGAGCTGGTTCTTAAAAAAAGTTCATACATACTAACCTAAGGTTCTCAACCCATTGGGTAAAACACTCAAGGTAGTTAGGTATGAAAGACAGTACCAAAAAGCACATCACCCAGAGACCACAGAGGCCAGTTTTGGAAGACCTTTCCCTGGAAAAGAAAAAAGAAAAGAAGAGGAAAACAGAAGGAAAGAAAGGAGAAAAAGAAAAGAAAGAAAAAAAGGAAGGAAATCGTGCAGAGAAGGAAGTAAGTTGGACAGCAGACAAAAAGGGCAAACTTAAATTAAAAAAACGGACATCTATGTAGATTATCGGGCATCACCTAGTGAGCCAACTCAGACCTGACAGGAGTACTATCTGGGTTTACGTGATCTTAGCTGCGCTGGCATACCCCACGGTGCCCCAATGGCACGGTTGAATACTATGCGTCCACCAACGCTCCCACAAGCGAATATCGCAAGTGAGTTCCAATAAGAAGGCGTGTTGTTAGGACATTCATAACTTTCACACCTTGGTGAGGAGTCGGAGACTACATATCTAAACTGCTGCCGTGATATGGGTCACATCACCCGGTTCAGGAGATGATACAGCACACCGAGCTTGCGCTCTGCTTGCGCTTTAGGTCCAAACCACAGCCACCACGAAGCTCCCACAGGAGGGCCTACCCAACAATTTGGCAGAGATCCAAATCCCTGGGGCTCCCGATTCTCGTGGCACTAGAATACTTCCGAGCAGACTTAGTGACACGTGAGTGTAAATACAAACACGTGCCGCCTCCAGTTTCGACCCCACAACGGCCCCGGACTGGTCGCCGGTAAAAGTCTGACCTTTCGGAGAACCCTCCAGGCCACATATCCTAGTTGACGCCAGGCCATTGTAAAAGCCACGGTCCGGCAATTTAAGCCTGTGCCCCTGAAAAACCAGGCAATGACAGAGAAAAAAAGAAAAAAAAGGAGTGCAGAGTATCGCCGCATACCCTGCAGAAGATCAGGGTGCCTGATTCCCATATCCTAGTCACTAAACCTTTCAGAATCCTGAGGGACTCCCTCCTCAGTTTGAGTACCCATTCCGTCCTAAAGTGGTTCAGTCTAGGTCAGAGCAGCCTGGAGACCCTACAGTCTTCTTTGCTCCTTCACAACTCATACATTATACGACGGACGCAGCTATCCGCCAAACTCTCAAAGAAGTCAAGCGGTGGTTCTACAGACGCATCCGCCATTTCGGTGCTCCTAGCCATGACCGCTCTCACCAGCTCATCTGTAGTCTCATTAGGTCGCACGCCATAATGCCCCGGAACCCAGCACAATCTTACGCTGCACAATCCAGTAGCAACGTCAGGATACTTCTGCACAATACAACTAGCCCCAGCCTAGTGGTAGACAGACAATTCGCGGAAACGCCCAGCTGCCCTAAGGAGAGCAAAGACACGGCCTGAAAAACACTGTCACCCACTTAAAACCCCCCGGGGCTTCTTGGGGGAAGCGTGTAGAATTTCAATTAAAAGGTTTTACTAGTTAATTTACAGCAAAAATAAGTATTGGGAGTACAAATTAATTCGGTTCATTTTTTTTAGCTCAAAAAAGATAATAAATTAACAAATTTATCAAAATAAAAATTAATCAAATCACTTCCTACGTATTTCCATCACTTCTGAGCCAATTTTCGAATCCCGTCTCAGAAAAACTTTTCATCTGTTAAGTCGGTACAAATTTGAAGACGACTTTGTAATTCCTCAAAAGATGTGATTTGGTGACACGTCAAATGATATTAGGTATAAGCAATTTTTATGTTCATTTGGAAGCACTATGGGACTTGAAGATACAAAAGCTTCTTCAACTTTTTGTCGAATACTGTTAATGTTTAATAGGAATTTTTCGACCCGTTTAATACTCATCTCAACAGAGCTTTAGACGGGTCTAGATTAAGTTTAAACTTCTTTTACTTAGCGAATTTTAGAACCTTTGTTATAACCTGCTTTTGAATACTGCGGTGTGTTTGTAGTACAGTAGTTTGAAGCAATTGCAGTCTACTCCGATCACCAAGTATTAGCAGCTTGCCGCCTTGATCCCACCAACAATGTTAAATTGCTTTATCAATAATAAGACAACGTAATTATCATATGCTAACAAACGATATGTCTTGTCAAATTGAACAAAATTTGGAAGCAGTTATAAAATCAAAAAAAAAAACCCTCCAATAAACCCAATAAAAACCGATGGGTTGGGGTTTTTTTTTTAAGAACACGGGCTTCTGCCAACCATGCCAGAATTGAAGACTTGAAGAGTTTTCTTCGGCCTAAAATCTTCTGAATTCTTATCTATAGCTTAAGTTAGGTTACATATGACGCCCTCAGCTAGCTAGTGCACCCGGAGACCCTATGGTCCATTGTTATAGCCTCAAGAAAGACTCCTAAATTTCATTAATGACACCAAGTCAGACATTAGAGAGATCGAGTAAAGGCCTATCTAGACCTAAATGTATAAAACAGGTGAAACTCGCATTATCTAACTGGTAATCCTGATCAAAGAAGACACATGCCCCGCGAAGCCTTAGTCTAAGCTTCTGTAGAGCGTGTCAGCCACCAAAAAGGTGTTCATTCCTTCTCCTGCTCATCGTGACAGTGCATACAGTCATAATATGGACAACAAATCATACATTGCTTAATAATTATACCCGTCAGAAGCTTAATGAGACTCCCTTCCAAAAGTCAGGTGAGTTCTTCTCGCTGCCAGAGACGACCAGACAATCCTGGATATCCTGCAAGTGGTAATATAATTCCACCTGCGTTTCATATCGCTCAATATGCACTCATCTATCAATTTCGATAAGGCCATAAAAGTGACATGTGTGTCCCCTTGTGCAAGTGCCACATTTTGACGTTATTCAACTGTGTCATGGTGATGCTCATGCAAGGGCTTTAATTATTGAAAATATAAGAAGTAGCAGACAAAATTTGCTGACACACTTCCAAAAAAAAAGTTCAGGGACATAAGCCCAGCGTAATTACGACGTCATCAAATACATTTCTAGTGGTAAGTCTTGGAAACAAAACGCTCTCACCTGTTTTCGAGTTCTTAACACTGAATAGCACAATGCGTCTACCAACACTACTGAAGCCGTTACCATAAAAGACATTAGGGTTGTATTTTAAAGTTGCTGTGTATGGATGAGAAAGGAGGTATTTCTTGAGAAATATCTAAGCTAAGCATTAATTTGAGCTCTATACCTGGTCTAAAATGGCCACAACAACTTCGTATACTCTCTGATGCGCCGCAGTTTCTGTGGCTCTCAAAAATCCTCCTCCACAAAGAGTACTTTGGTGACAGAAATCTTGACTACCTGTAATAGCCAGATTGGAATGTAATTGGGCCAAGAGATCTAACAGTTGTGATAGGTATAGGCAAGCCCTAAGGCCTTACAGAAGAGAGCTGAGGAGGTAAATAATGGAAACAAATCTGTAAGACAATTAGAGAAATTCATGCTATGGCCAGGTTTCATATGGCACTTTTAAATGAAGCTACGAATGCGATAGTCATACTCAGGCCATCACACAGTGTCTTCTCTTCTTAGGACTTACTTTCCGCCTGAAATTTTTGCATATCGAAAGATGGTTGCGACGGTGGAATCTTGCAAATCACTGGGGCTGTATGGCATTTTCTCGGTCCTATTGTCTAAGGAAAATGATATTCTTATATGGTAATGGCCGTTATATTTACATCGTGTCAAACACTGTCATACGTCCACAGACTCTCACAAGTTCAACAGATCAATCAGCTTATCAACTTTTATGCTATGGAAATGGTGAAAATACTGAAACACTACTTGAAGTAGAAGTAATCTTTCTGAGTCCACTGCATCAACTGTGATTTGCAGTTGTAATGCCCTTTTGAGCATATCAATATATTTATATGCATGAGTAGCAGAAAACTACCAGACTCTTCCAAGTCCTATGTTACAATCAGCTTATCAGTTTTTATGATGAAGACAATGGCGAATGTATTAGACCACTACCTAACAGTGAGTCCACCAACTATCAGGGCGTATTACAAACTGTTCGAATCTTATGGGAAGATTGTATTTGATTAGTAGTGAAATACTATAACGCCGTAAACGTAAATATATTTTGCAATAAACAAACACATCAGCGATAGCTATTTACAGTTATGCCATCACTGCTCAATGAAAGTAAATTTGCTTAAGTTATGGCTATGCCTTTACGTCGAAATCAATCTGGTGATATGAAATACTTCTGAAATATAAGAATTTAGAAAAATTTATCATCGCTATCTGGTCATCCTTTCTTCTCTATATTGTTTGTAATTGATTATTTTACTCAATACATATTAAAGCCTTGTAGCCCCAAGTGTAACGCCTACAATAAAGGCTAACCAAACTCTAAATTAAACTCAAATCCCTCCCCATAAAATACACCGGCACACACACACTTAATAAAAAAGTAGTTAAAGTCAGAAGTGAAATTCATGTGCAAACGATATTGTCGTAGATACGATTGCGACTGCAGGAAATAAACGACTTTATTGATTCGTGCATTCAATATTCTTAGAAGAAAAGTTCAAGATGAAGACTAGCAGTTATTGAGGATTTGTGTATGTGTGTGTGTGTGTATTGAATTATGCTGAAGTTTAACTAAATTTCAGGGAACTAAACCATACAAACCAAATGAGGCAACTGCTTCATTGTGTGATATACGAGAGCAATAAAATTATTATTGCCGGGTTTTAGTAAATGAATGTTCATGTTGTTGGCAGCAGCATATGACAACATACACAATTGTGCGCTGTAGGCTAGGGCAACAATCAACGTTTGAGGCTGGCAAAAGCACATGTTTATTGTGTTCATATTATCATTTAATAATTAATAAATTTTGTTTGCCTGTCTGTCTGTTTGTCTGTCTATCAGTCAGATGGCCTGTCTGTCTTTTCTTTGATTAATATTCCCGTACAGTTAATTGTGAAAATTAATTTGAATTAAAATACTTTGTTTTTATTTTTTAATTTTTTTTTTTTTTTTTTGGTTCAAACATTAATATGTAAAGGATTTAATTAACTTCTTTATGCATAAATTATTAAAGTAAATAAAGTGCATCAAAGTAAATATTATTAAATAATTTTGATTTTTCATAGGCAAACATCGATTACATGTTGAACTACAGAAAAGCAAAAGTGAGATTATTACGAGATGTGCATTCCAAAAACACTGTTTTTGATAGGCCCAAAAATGTGTGTAATATAAAATCTGCCAACGCTAATGGAGTCTTTTGTCCACTAAAAACATTTAAATTGCAATTTCGGCCTTCAATTGAAATCTCGGGTTTGGCTTTAAAAGTGGCCACACGTCAGTTGATGCCTTGGCTTGTCTACAGAACGAAGTGGTTTGTAATTTGAGAAATAAAAAATGCACCATTGCAGTATTGTTAGATATTGAAAAGGCGTTTGACCGAACTTATCATGTAGGGATTATTTTTATACTCATTGAATTGGGATGTGATCCATTTTAAGTTAAAATGTTTAGTAGTTATTTGAAAAACAGAAAATTTTTTTGTGGAAATTAATAATACAAGATCTAGTCCAGGTGGCATATTTTGCCTTTTTTATATAACATTTTAGGGGTGGCGTGGTGTAGAAGTAAGAGCGCACGCATAACAACACAAACGACCCAGGTGCGAGCCCTAGCAGAGGACATGACGAAGAAAAAATTTAATTGTGGTTTTCGAATGTTTAATAATAAAAAAGGCTTCAACTTCTTCCCTCCAGACAACTCCATCTAAAAAAAAAAATAAAGAAAAAGCCCCCTGACCTTTCTTGCATACCTCTGGCGATGATGAAAAACATCAGACGAATGATCAGGAAAACGACGCCACCTACTGGGAAAAGATTGCAGATTAAAGATTAAAGTAAAGATCACCATCAATTAGCAAGGATCTTCACCACTACACAAAAAAAAAAATCATATGGAGGAAGCTACAGCGGATTAATCATCTACTTAGCTTGAAATATAAAATTGATTAAAGAAACTGAAACAAAGCAATAGATGCTTTGTGGAAAGCCAATATGCTCCCTAGAGGAGTGACGGAGAAAGAAAAATATATATGGTGTACGATTTTCCCACATCTACAATGATTCGAAAAGTATACTTTATGTGGACGACTTGTTAATCTATGCACATGATAGTAACCCGCAGATTGCATTAGAGAAAGTGAGAAACCACCTTTTATTAATTGATGGTTTCTATAGAGACTGGGGTATACAAATTAAAACACTAAAATCAGAGGCAATTTGTTTTCGAAATGCATTTGGCAAGAGCTCACGTAACGTAGTGGGGCAAAGTAAAATGTTGAATTTTTCTTTGCATGATTCAGTTATTCCTTTTAGAGATCGAATAAAGGACCTTGGAGTAGCACTAAACAAGCTATTAAAATTTAACCAGCATGGAAGAATTGCCAGGAGTAAAGCATTGCGCATCAAAGGTATGTTTTCAATACTGTTAGCGAACAAACACTTGAGTCAAAGGGCCAAAATACTTATTTACAAAGTATGCATTCGTTCGGCGATGCTGTATGGTTTTCCAATATGGTTCTCAATTTCTCGAGCAGAGTTACAGACTCTGGAAATAAGTTGTCTGCGGCTTTGTGCTAACGCAAACTATAAGAACTTTGTAAAGAGATATTCAAACTCCTTTATATATATGGGAAAGCTGAAATACAACCTCTTTATTCATATGCATTAAATTTGCTTGGCAGATTTGTGCACCGCCTTGGGAACCATGGAAACAGTTTAATGAGAGATGTTTTTAGTTCCCAAAGAGAGTTTAGTTGGTTAAATAGTCCATATAAGTCCCCAGTTGTGATTCTACATGAGAACATTCGAGCTTTACAATCTTCTACAAAATACCATATTCCAGAGTTCTACTCCCATTCAATTTTAGGTTCCAGTAGTGGCTAAGTATAGATTTTTACCCCAAGCTTGCGCAGGGTGTCTTGAGTAAAACTTGCACCTGTCATCAAATGTTGGTGAGATAGAAATTAGGGAGATCGATTAATCGACTGTTTTTCAAAAAGCGGTTTTCGAATAATTCGAGAAATTACAGCTTTAAAAAATCATTTTTCGGTTAAATATTAAACAAATAACCGGTTAATCGGTTCTTTTCCTAAAATAAAATTTTTTTAAATTTTAATTGCTTACTTCGCTAAAATTGATATATTTGCCTCATGTACATTGTTGATTTCGCCGGCATATTGTAGTTTCCAGCAAGTAGGTATGCTAGCACAACGTTCAGCATATTTAGGGTCATGAAGGACATATCTTCCATCACAATATCCTAATATTCCATCCAGTAATTAATTTTTTACAGCGTATTTTGTAAGAATTTTATTTGCCAGCGCCTGGAGGCTACTTGGTATAGAATCAAGTTTTCCTTGCTGCACAATAGTGTCAATTTCGTAGACATATTTAAGGTGATTAATAATTCCTGGAGTCGAAAAACCTTTTCAGATTAGTATTTAAGGATACTTAAGACATCTTATCTTATGCTTTCCATCGATTTCAAAATATTTTCACACTTTAGAGGACATCTGTAGAAACATAAATCAAGTATTTAATAATGTGTGGCACTGTGGTATGTTAGGGAAGAACCCCTCTACCAACCAATAAGTTCTCTGTTCAATCCCAGGCCACATCATCTGACAATTTTCATCAGGGGTATCACCTCACAACATTGCTACTGACTGGTTATGAGTATTTCCGCTGCGAAAAACTTCACTAACTAATACATCTGCTGTTCGGAGCCAGCGTTTGTAAGTCCCTTTCACCATTTATAAATAAATTATTTATATACAGAAAATGAGAAAAATTTATTGTTACTCAAGTGTGCCTGTCAATGGTTTTCACGTTTTTTATAAGGCGTTCAATTTGTCACATATATTAAAATAAGACTTTATATTATGAATTTAGACAAATACTTAAACGATGAGCAAATCTGCAAAAAAGGTATAGAAACCTAAAGGGTGCGCCATTTAACGTTTTATTTCAACTAGTGTTTATTTCATGAATGGTAACACTTAGCTCATGTCTGATTTGACAGATAATTAGTTTTATCCTTCCGCTGAACGAATATGGTTGTGTATAGGCTTCGCTAAGTGGGCCTGCGATCGCCTTACAGAAGATGCCGATTTTGCCAAAAAAATCATCTTTTCAGATGAAGCTCATTTTGATCTTGGCGGGTATGTGAACAAGTAAAATTGTCGCATTTGGGGCACAGAAAACCCGCACGCATACATTGAAAAGCCGATACACCCAAGACGAGTCACTATTTGGTGCAGATTTTGGTCCAGAGGCATAATTGGGCCATTTTTCTTCGAAAATGAGCAAGGAGTGGCCGTTACAGTCAATGGCGAACGTTATCGGGCCATGTTGAACGAATTTTTGTTAACAAAAATTGAAGAGGAGGATATTAGCAACATTTGGTTTCAACAAGACGGCGCTACGTGCCACACAGCCGAAGCTACACTCCATGTTTTGCGAAGTGTTTTTGAAGATTGCATTATCAGCCGCAGAGCTGATGTCGTTTGGCCACCTCGGAACTGCGATTTGACACCGTTGGACTATTATTTGTTGGGTGCCGTCAAAGATAAGTGTTACGCCAACAAGCCAGAGACAATTGACGCTTTAAAGAACAATATTCGTGAAGCCATTGGTGAAATACAACAGCACACAATCGATAATGTGCTTAAAAATTGACCGATCGTGTAGGCTACTGCATGGCCAGCCGAGGCAGCCATTTAAATGAAATTATTTTCCATTATTAACCGGAGGGATTGTACTTTCAAATAATTAAAGAAATTTGAGAAAATATTCAGTAGTTTTTTTTATGGCATTTTCAAAAAAGAAATTTATTTGGCGAACCCTTTATAAGAATTATACATATTTAAATTAATCGGTTATTCATGTTTATTCGGTATTCGATTAATGGACATTTAAAAAAAATCGTATTCGACAGAACCAAAAAATTCGGTTAAAACCGGTCGAATAATAACCGTTCCATCTCCCAAATGGATATACAAAAAATCTCAAAATTGTCAAGCTTTTGCAAGCTACGAAAAATTTATCAGAACTTATGTATGTTGCGGTGTAGATAATGGTATTTTTATTATAAATTTCTTAATTGCTTACTCTTAATAAGTGCTTTTTCCCAAGTAGTTGAATTACTCGAATTGAACTTAAATTTTGAAGGCTCGTTTCCTTTGCATTTCTGTAATATTAATGAGAATATTTACGTTAAATTAATTTTTTAACTACAAAAAAACCTTAAGCCCTTAATGACCCTAACCAAAAACCATTTAACCTTCATGCCTTTAAATATGCTTTAATTTCTTTTACACGATTTTCCTTTTTTATTTGCGAAATAAACACTAAAAGTGAAAAATTATAATGAGTAGGGTTTTAAACCCTAACGTCCTTGCAAGGAAATGTAAAAGACCATGACATGCATTAATTAAAATTAAAATAAAAGAAACACAAATGTGTTGAATTCATTTCGAACATGACGTTTAAATTATAATTGAAATGATAAAATAAAGTATGCTTTCAGGCATTTAAACTGCGCTTGTTTGTTGTATAGATTTAGGTAAAAACAATTTTCAAAAACTACAATGTATGTATGTAGCAAATACTTTGTTAATCATATTATGCCCGGGGTAACGTTTACTATTTTTTCTTTTCATTTTTTGCATTACAACCCAATTATTTATAGTCACGTTTATGCCATTTATTCATATCGCATTTTAAAAACCGTATGCAAAACAAACAAATCAAACGATTGGCAAATGAAATTAAAAAAATAATAATAAAAATAATAATAAAAATAATGCAGCAAATAATAAAATTAACATTAATTAAAACTGTCTTTGACTATTTGTTTTTAATATTTTTAATTATTTTGTCCCCTTGGTTTTCAATTTAATCCATTAAAAAAAAAAAAAAAAAATAAATAAATAAATAAATAAAATACTTTTCCAGAATTAAATTTTTTATTTTTTTGTTCATCATAAAATAATATTATTATTTATTTATAATAAAACAAAAACTACGAGAGAAAACATTGTTAAATTTATTTGTAATTAAAACTGCAATTTGTTTAAATATTTTATCAACAGTTTAACGAGACGTTATTTAAATTATTTTTAATGCAAAAAAATAAAAGCGATATTTAAAGGCAATTTTTACTTGCAACGCTGAATAAAATGTGTTTTTTTAATAGGGTTGACAAAAATCATGGTTTTCTTAAAATACCCAACCCAACGGGTGTTATTGAGTTTTTTGATGGGTTTTTTCGGGCTTTATTGGGTTTTACAACAGCTTCCAAATTTCGTTTAATTCAAAAATAATTTTTGTTTGTTAGTACAAATACGTTGCTTTAGTATTTGTAATTCAATTTTGGACTCTTGGTGGTATCAAGACGGTATTGTGTTCTATGAGCTACTAACAATCCTTGATCGGAGTAGACTGCAATTACTTTGTTTAAACCATGCTGTCCTCCATTAAGCTGTCTATTAAGCAAAAGTACTTATAGAACGATTGAATGATAGGCGTCACAATCAGTTGTTTATATTGGATCATGAGAGCATCTCCTCTACTATATCTAACCTTATTGGCATTGCGTAATGGGTGGGTATGCGCAAAGACTGCGCTTACCGGTGAATGAATTCTGCCGAGGTTGTAAATCAACTGAGAAAGAGGAGAGTGTGACTCACTTCGTTTGCCAGTGTCCGTCTCCAGCTGGACGTAGATTGCTTGAACTTGGCTTGCTCTTTCTTATTATTCTTAGCTTATCGAAATTATCGAGCATTGATATCAGATTAACAGCCAGGTTCATTAGACTGTCGGGCTGGCTTCCGACTTGATTTACCAGATTGTGCTTCTATGTGAGACTTCTGCATGACTGTCAAGATTGATAAATCTGTACTTGACGGCTAACGCAGTGGTTTCGCTTCATGTGTACTGTCACAACGGGCCGTTATGTGTGCTCCAGTGTGCATTGACCAAAACCACGCCTTATGACAAAAATGGCGAAATATGAAGACAAACATGATTAAGTTGCTCTTTTGCATTGCAATAGTCGGCCTCACGTCGCAAAAGTTGCCAAACAGTAGTTAGAAATCTGCCATATTCTCCGAACACGCTCCTTCTGACTATTGGCTGTTTTTACGGATACAATGCCTTTTGACATGATATCGAACCACATCTTTTGAAAATATATAAAATTGGCTTCAAAAGACTGAAAGTTCTTCTAAGACAAGAATCGAAAATTGGCTAAGAGGTGGGGAAAACATGTAAGTAGCGATTTAATAAATTTTTATTTTGATAAATTCAATTCATAATCTTTTTTGAGCATAAAAACGGTACGAATTAATTTGTACTCCCAATATGTAAATTATAATTATTTTTGTTGTAAATAAACTACAAAAGTTTTTAAATAAAAAACCCACCCGGATTTTTTTTTTGAATATAATACCCAATAAAACCCGGGTGGGTTGCTAACCCTGGTTTTTAATAGTGTATAATAATAAATTCTACTCGATTCTGAAAGGAGCATAGGGTCTTCAGAAATTCCGTGAAAATCTGTCTTGCTGTGATTACAGAGAATTCCACTGAGCGTATGGCGATATTTATGAATTTTGAAGAAAATATCACTTACCCATTACATACAATTACAATTAAAAATTTTTATTTTCACAACCAGGTACTTGCACTTTATTGGGAACAAAATAAAATATATACCAATCGATTTTCATGAATTATGGTTTATTTTATTTCTTTTATATGCAACTTTATAAATAAATAGTGAAACTGGTAAATATTTGCTGGTTTCTATTTTTTGTGAATTTTTTGAAGTCAAAAATATCATAATTTTTCCCAACAAAATTTTTTTTATAATCTTTTTCTCAATAACTCCAAAAATACGGGTTATATTAAAAAATGATATTAGAATGACTTAAAGGTGGTATAACTTGGAGTTTTTTAATAAAGGTTACGCCAAATAATTTTTTTTTTTGGAAATGCTATAAAAAAAAACTACTGAATATTTTCTCAAATTTCTTTTTTTATTTGAAAGTACAATCCTTCCGGTTAATAACGGAAAATAATTTCATTCAAATGGCTGTCTCGGCTGGCCATGCAGTAGCCTACACGATCGGTCCAATTTTTAAGCACATTATCGATTGTGTGCAGCTGTATTTCTCTGGCTTGTTGGCGTAACACTTATCTTTGACGGCACCCCATAAATAATAGTCCAACAGTGTCAAATCGCAGCTCCGAGGTGGCCAAACGACATCAGCTCTGCGGCTGATAATGCGATCTTCAAAAACAGGGCGCAAAACATCGAGTGTAGCTTCGGCTGTGTGGCACGTAGCGCCGCCCTGTTTAAACCAAATGTTGCTAATATCCTCCTCTTCAATTTTTGTTAACAAAATTTCGTTCAACATGGCCCGATAACGATCGCCATTGACTGTAACGGCCACTTCTTGCTCATTTTCGAAGAAAAATGGCCCAATTATGCCTCTGGACCAAAATCCGCACCAAACAGTGTCGTCTTGAGTGTATCGGCTTTTCAATGTATGCGTGCGGGTTTTCTGTGCCCCAAATGCGACAATTTTGCTTGCCCGCCAAGATCAAAATAAGCTTCATCTGAAAGTTTGATTTTTTTTTTGGCAAAATCGGCATCTTCTGTAAGTCGATCACACGCAATATTTCCCAGCATTGTTCAAGCGTATACACAACCAAGCGTATATTCGTTCAGCGGAAGGATAAAACTAATTATCTGTCAAATCAGACATGAGCTGTTACCATTCACGAAATAAGTACTAGTTGAAAAAAAACGTTAGATGGCGGACCCTTTATATGGCTTAACGAAATCGAATGAATCATTTCAGAGTTATCATAAGATGCATGAAGCAGCCTCTTCGAAAATCTCACATTTTAGAAAAAAATTTCTAAAAAAAAACTAATTCATAGAATCTGAAATGCTGATGATTTTTGAAGTTAGATGACCATAGCGCATACAAAAAATATAGTTGTTATCCAAGGTCAGAAAAGTTTTTTCATTTGTTGCATCTGTTTAACTCGGCCGCAATTTGTTTTCTGCATGTATAGACTGGTTGTCCATTACTTCTACTCTCCTGCTTATTCCAATGGATCGATGGTAATTCTGCTAAAATTATTTTGTTGTTTGCTAAGAAAAATCCACCGCCATTTGCGAACCTCTATATCACAATCCATAATGATTTTTGTTCCGTTTTACGCTAAAGCTTATGATTAGACACTGCCTAGGATCCTGCGAAGACAGCTGTTCACCAAAACTTGAAATTTTTTCTTAATTCAAGTAGCAGAGTTCCATGTTTCGCAACCATACAAAAGATTGGCCTTTACAATCGCATTGATTACCGCAATATCGTACGTACTTAACGATAATATGATCTTAAGCTACCAATAGTTAGACGAGATTTCTGCCAGCGGTTTACAATATCGTCGCATAAGCCTCCGTTTTTTTTTCCTCCGTCAGGCAATCCCTGTGTTCTTGTCTTTAACTTGTGTTTTAATCACGGCGGCGATAATGACCTCTCCCACTCTTGCCATTATGGTCATTTATTATTTCATCAATCCCTGATAGATCCAGAAGGCTTTTGATAGCTCAGGGTACTAACGGGTCTATTTAACGAGCATTGTGATCTTAGATACCAACAGTGTATTTTGGAAAATATTGTACTTTGTGTGTGAGCAGCTATCTTGGCCCAGAGGATGAGATTTCTGGGTGGATGCTGTGGTGACTCAAAAAGGGGTATTTATCCTCTCATCCAATAGGATTCTTGGCTTTACTCTTAGCCGTAGTATGATCCTTCGGTCGTATTGCGTTTTGGCTCTAACCAACATAATATATACAAATACTTAACCATCCTTGTATTTTCGTGAAACTTTCATTTCTTTCGAAGAATAGTCTAATTTTTAATACGGCTCCCAGCAGCAAGTTGCATCGGTATATCGTACAGAGTTGGCACCATCCGTTCTGGTTATATCGACGATTATACCGATAGATCTACATGTGGAAAAAAATTAAGAAATTTTGAAGGCCAGGCAAACCAAACAACTAAACTTAATTCAATTCAGTTCAACATGATAAAGCTCGAAACATTACGGAAATGGCCAATTCGATGCGAAAATAGAATATGGACCGCGAGACAAATTCCTCGCATAGTAAAATGGGTGAGGAGAAAACATGACGACGTAAATTTTTATGCAACGCAGTTGATATCTGGCCAAAGCGATTTTAGAAAGTATCTGCAGAGAATGATTAAAACTACTTAACGGCATAGACGAAGGAGCCAATTACAGGGGCGATGCTCGGCACACTTTCTTTCATTGCTGCCGATGATGAAATGAGCGAAAAGCTGTGTTACAAAAAATCAGATCTATTTCTGTGGAGAATGTATTAGAGAAGATGTTGGTAGAGCAAAAAAATCTGGAAAATTAAAGCGAATAGATCGAAGAGGTAAACACCTTGAAGCAATGCGGAAGCGCTCCCAAGGTTGGAATAACTTCGAGTAAGTCGGTCCGACATATCGCTAGGGAGATTTTAGACCCCAAATAAAAAAACATAATTTAATAACAATAAAATCGCGAATATTTTTTATTTGTTCTAATATTTTACACGTAACAAAATCCAATCTAAAGATGCTTAACCCTTGCGTGACTACTGGGACAATATATTCCACCAATTTTCCAGCCTTTTTTTTATTTATTTTCAACTCGTAGTTATTTAAGCTGTTTGCATCGACAATTTGCTGAAAGCGTTTGCAAATGTGACAATGGCTAAAATTGGGTGCTTTTTGGGATTATATTCTTATACAAGATGAAAGGTATGCCGCTGTAGTATGGTAGGTAAGACACCCGCCTACCAACCAGAAGGTCCTCGGTTCAATACCAGGCCAGACCATCTGAAAAGAGAAAAGAGTTTTTCAACAGCGGTATCACCTCATAACATTAGCTAGTAACTGGTTATGAGTATTACTACTATTGAAAACTTCTCTAAATGCATTTGTCGTTCGGAGCCGGCGATAAACTGTAGGTCCCTTTCAATGAGGCTAAAAATAGAATCGAGTGCAGCTCATTAACTGAGAGAAGCCCCCGTGTACCTTCATGGAATGTTATGGGAATTATATACATATATAATTAATTAATAAATATAATTAATTATTAATTAATTATATATTACGCCGAACGAATATGCAAAAACTAATCATAAATATTTCGGTTTTCAAAATAAAACTCCGTTTATTCATTGCTTTACTTTGTTTTATATATTTTTTTTAAGAAGTACTTTTTTTGTAAAGAAAAAGTAATAAAATTTAGACAAATTACACTTAAACCCTTATAAGTCGTGCAGCGGCCATTAATTTTTTGTTTTTTTTTTAACAATATTTAACGCTCCAACATTGTTCTTAAAGGGCATCATCAATGCTGGTGTAAATGTTTGTTTAAATTTTATGTTAATCACGTGTGTAAGCAAAATGGTATATTATCTTACAACATTAAAGGACTTTTTTAAGCATGCGGTTCTTTTTTTGCACGCCATAAAAATAATCCTTTTTGATTTCACATATAAAATACATGTCTTATTTTTGCCTGTATCCCTGGCTCTGGGTTAAATTGTCTTTCGCCAGACTTTTTTTTTATAGTTTCTTTAAAACGTTTTCTTTTCGCGGAAAAGAGAAAAGAGAAAGCAACGAATATTCATTATACTTATATACTGTATACATAATAGGGTTGTACATAAATACTGTTACACATAGTTTAGGCTATTAACTTAAATGTGTGAGGACAACTAAATCTTTCAGTATGGTTTAAAAGATTGGCACTAAATTTCAATAAAGGCTTGATTACCAAGTTATAATATTGTAACGTTTTAAATTTTTTTAATACGTTTAAGTTCTTTTAAATAGCTGTGAATAAAATAAATGAAGCGAATTTTTATTAATACAGTCTTTTTTCTACAAATAATTTTATACAGTGTCCAATTTACTTAATTTCCACTTAATACACAAATTTACTAAATTTCCTGACTAAGCTAAACTAACATTAGTCTCGAATGTTCTAGTACATTCTACAACCTACTATTCAGTTACGATTACAAATGTAGAGATTTGAATCTGAGTGATATCTTTACCGGTATAGATACAATCCTGGCATATTGGATTGATAATTTTCCATTAAAATTCTCGCAGCATTGACAACAACCAATAGCATAATTCCTCTACTAGTTTAGCTTTTAAGTTCAAATGTTGGTGTATATTTTTAGGCGAATTAATTTTAGTGACAATTTTAACTGATGAGTGCAAATTTAACTGAATGCTTATGAAAAGCATGGTGAAAACACTATTCTGCTTAAGCAAACAAACACGGCAAATGGTGTTGGTAAGTTTAAGGTCTTATTATTAGCAGAGAGGTATAAGGGTATACGTATATTGTGTATAAATACTGTGACCGCTCGATCTATTATACAGCTCCCTACCGATGTAGGGGCTTCCGTACAATATTCGTCGATCTAACAAACTTGATTATGTTGTTCGGTTTCAGGTAGGTAGGGAGTTACCTAATACTTAACAAGGACCCAGGTGACTTCTATTAAAATGCAATAATGCATCACATATGTACTACTACATACGTGCACATTGGATTTGAAAATATTTCCATTTAATTCAAATGTTTCTGGGGTCTGTAATGACCGGCTCTAAGTTTGATAACCTTAGACAATTCTATACAAAACGCTTAGACTGTCCTAAACCCATTCGGGTTGCGAATAGTTTCCGCCTCTCCTTATCCTCTTTTTCGATAAATGTATATTCTTATAATCAAGCGGCACTGAGGGCTCTTTCGAAATTTCTACACGAATGCTATACCAATGTCTAAAACTCAGCATTAGGGAATAGGGTAGCACTTTGTTGCGCTCCTGAAAATGGTGTTGTTGGAGGAAATGAGAACGCGGACTCGGCTTTTACTGTGATATTAACTGGTTCACGGCCAATGGAAAAATCAATGAGTAGGAAGATGAACTTCGCTCGTCATCTTGTGCACAGTACCTTGGTCTGAAGCAGACGAAGAGGCTGATGAGAGAGCTACGCCTTATGACCAAGTCAATAATAAGGAAACTTATTGGTTTGCTGACGGACCACTAACTAACACGAAGTGCATCCTGCAGGGTGGAGACGACGAAGCATATTTTCTGTGATTGTGTTTCTTTGGCAAACATTCGTAGGCAAACGTTTATCGAGCTTTTAAATAGGTCTGATTAGGTAACTCTTTAGAGATATAATGGTCTTCATACAGACAGTTGAAGTTATCCCAACATCCGTTCATTGATATTGACTCGATGGAGGAATGAGTTTTCTTTTGAGTGATTAGAACACTTTTCAGCCTGTACATTAGTGGATTCAACCATGAAGTGTTTGGTACAATAGATCTTTTAGGACGCAGTGTCAGTGTCTGTCCCTAAAAATATTAGTAAATAACCTAATTACTCCATGCTGACAGCTGACACAACTTGGCTTTCATAAACAATCCAGATAAATAAAAATGTATGGCATTGCTTGCTAAGCTAACAACTCGAAAACGGCCCGACAAATTGGCTATTTTTTTTAATATTTTCGTTAAGTTAAAGGAAAGTTATTTTGGAGAGAAAAACCAAAAATTCCAATCGGGCGGTGTCACGCCCACACGAAGTATGAGACCGAGCCTTTTGGAGATTGAGGCGAAAAGGCGGAATATTAATGACACACTCACAAGCGATTTGGCAAAAATATCCGAGTGGGGTCGTGCGAATCGGGTCGACACACAGTCGTAGTAGTGTTGTGTCGTCTGTAACTATGGGTAGAGTCAGATGCTCTTGATGTTCTGGGCATGAGGATTCTTTGTTCCGTTGGAACAATAACATTTTCGATTGTCGAATCATTCAATTGCCTCTATTTTTTAAGACGGTGAGAGAAACTCTTCACTTCATCTGACTTTCTGGGTAAGCTGGGGAAAGTCGTTCAACTTTTTTGGGTACCGTGTCACTGTGGTATTGCTGGCAATGAAAAGGCTGATGAATTGGCTCGTCATGGCTCTGCGTTAACAGTTCTGCGGACTGACGACTCTGTCCTACCACCGTTGAGTCATTACATCAGTGTACTAGACAGGTTCTTCGCTGAAAGGCTGGTCAAACCTGGTTCATCGAACCGGGTGGTAGAGTCTCTCGATCTATATGGCCGGTTATTTCCAGTCGTAGAACGTCTGCTCTTCTCTCTATGAGTAAGGCAGAGATGATGCTGACTACGGGCGTTATTACGGGTCATTGTGAGGTGACCCGTGGATGGGCGAATACCGATATTGATTACTGTAGGCTGTGCGATGACGAGCAAGAGTTAGAGTTAGAGACGATCGAACATCTATTATGTCATTGTCACAGGCTCTTAGGCAGGAGCAATCGACCCTTGGGTAAATTTATTATACAAACTCCGTTATCTTTCGTTTTGGCAAGGGCCTTAGCTGCTTGTGGCATGGGAATTGATTTTATATTTATATTCCTTGGAGGTGTGAGACTTTTCAGCTTGTTTCTTTAGCTTTGTTTAGTTTCTCCTTAACCTTTTTTGTACTACTATTCATCTTTTCACAATGGACCATTTGTATCCGAGAGCCTGCAGACACCGGTCCAGTTTGGACCGGATGGATGCTCGTCCTAAAACCAAACCAAACCAATGTTGTAACAGTATTTATGTACCTACTAAATATACATGCACATATGGCTTTAAAGTCATATCCAGCTGCTTCCGTATATTCCATTAATTTTTACTTGTATTTATGCAAGGAAAGAACAGTCGAGTGGCTCAGCTATGGCTGAAGTAAATGAATGGACAGTGAGTGTGTGTGTGTGTGCGTGTTTTTTTTTTGTATTTGAATTTTATTGTTTACCTTGTGGTTTAATAGCTTTCAAAGTTTTAACACGATTTCAATTAAGGCTATCAACTACACTTACAATAGGTAACAATAATAATAACAACAACAACAGAAAATAACTATAACTACAAAAGACCCAACAACAGTAACAATACAAAAATCTGAAGAAATTTTTACATATTCAGCGTTATTTTTTCACAATGATTATGCTTAAATAAAATAAAAAAATAAAATAAATAAATAAATAAAAATAAACAGCATTTTTTAACTAATTAGTAATTGTAGGATAAAAAAAAATAATAATTTCATTTTATTCAATAGTACTTTGTTTCTAATTAGTTTTCATAAGCTGTTACACGTCTATACATGTATTTGTATTGATATAGTTTTATGCTCTTGTTTTATGTAAATTGCGTGTATACACGCGTATCAATTATGTGTATCATGTTTTAAAATGTTTACATGTATGTGTAGGTGTAGGTGTAGTTGTAGGTGTATTTGAATTTAAGGTACTGTTCAATGGATTTGTGTACACACGCAGATGACACGAATGATTATACACACCAACATTCAATAATATCAATGGCTGCTGCGAAATAAATTTTATTTAAATATTGATTTATTTATTGAAATTGTAAATTGTTTTTTTTGTTACTTTTGTTTATACAATTTGTTGTTATTATTATTGTTTTTTTTTCTTTTGAAGTGTTGGTGTATAGTGCTTGTCTAAAGTTAGCAAAATTCATGTAAAACGTTAAGTACACTATTTGATAACATTTAACATCTGTACACTTGTAATTTCATATGATATTATTGCGGTTTCAATTTGTGTGAGAAGTATTGTAATTTGATCCATTTAAACTATTTTTTTAAATATTTTTTTTAACGTTGACAGTGTGAAATGCTTTAGTAAGTATTTTTTATTTATGTAATAGCTTAACCCATTCGGCATTGGCCGGGATTCTATATATCGCACACTAAATCATGAACAGTCACAACTAAAAATTTTCAAGTGTTCAAAAGAGGTAAAAAACTGTTTTTAAAACATTGTTGTAAAATTAAATTGCTTGCTATCGACGTTATGGAATTTCACTACTGATCGATCATAAAGCTGGTTTGTTACATTGCAACTAAGGCGTTACGATAAGTCATGTCTAACTGAACTTTAAGTTGATTATGTTCAAGCGCCACAAGTAAAATAATAATATATTATTAGTTAAGGAAGACATATGTATTTATTATATATATTAATTCCCCTAACATTCCATGAAGGAACATGGGACTTCTCTCAGTCAATGAGCTGCACCCGATTATATTCTTAAACTAATTGAAAGGGACCTACATTTTAACGCCGGCTCCGAAAATGCATTTGAGATGTTTTCAATAGTAAGTAATACTTTTAATAAGGGGTGTTTTTTACAGAGGTATAGAACTTTAAGTTGCAATAAAACAACGCTGGATTATTCGATGACATGAATTTTATTTATCTAAAAGATAATCTTGTGGCATTACATTTTAAATATGATTTCTGGCATATGACCGCCACGGCTGGCACGGATGTAGTCCAATCTGGACGTCCAATTTTCGATGACTTTTTCCAACATATGTGGCCACAGAAAGTAGTCTAGCGGTGTTAAATCACAAGATCTTAGAGGCCAATTCACAGGTCCAAAACGTGAAATTAGGCGGTCACCAAACGTGTCTTTCAATAAATCTATTGTGGCACGAGCTGTGTGACATGCTGCGCCGTCTTGTCGAAACCACATCTGCTGGACATCGTGGTTATTCAATTCAGGAATGAAAAAGTTAGTAATCATGACTCTATACCGATCACCATTGACTGTAACGTTCTGGCCACCATCGTTTTTGAAAAAGTACGGACCAATGATTCCACCAGCCCATAAAGCGCACCAAACAGTCAGTTTTTCTGGATGTAACGGTGTTTCCACATACATTTGAGGTTTACTTTCACTCCAAATGCGGCAGTTTTGTTTGTTGACGTAACCATTCAACCAGAAGTGCGCTTCATCGCTAAACAAAATTCGGAAACAACGGTAATATCGTTTTAAGCCCATTTGACGAATCTACACCGGGCGTGAGTCTACTCATGATGAATTGCCATACCAAAATGAGAATAAATCACTTGACAGCTGTTAAAGTAATGCCAACTTAAAGTTCTATACCTCTATAAAAAACACGCTTTACTAATGTTATGAGGTGTTACCGCTGTCGAAAAACTTTTTCTTTTTTAAGATGGTCTGCCCTGGTATTGAATCGAGGACCTTCTGGTTGATAGGCAGGTGTCTTACCTACTATACCACAGCGGCACAGCAAGACACATATGCAAACAACATTTTCGTGTGTCATTAGAAATTTGATCTGTGAATTGGATAATGAAATAAAGCGATTTTGAAAAATTTTGTGTTGTGACTGTTCTTGATTTAGTGTGCGATATGGTACATATTTGTATGTTATAAATGGGAGATAAATTCTCTTTTTCCCGACTCCATCCATTCTTAAACACAACAAAACACAACATTATAAATAAAATGCCTAGATGGGCATTAAAGTTTCTCACTGATATATTTATTGAGATGTTCTATAACAAATATTGTTTTTATGGAGGCGCCCACTTTTCCTTTTTTAACTTAATGTGATAATAGAAGATTATATTTTTAATTATATAATTACATAAAAATATAATTTTATTCATCAAAATTTATATTGTCCCCTTCAAAATAATCCCCATCGTCTCCGACACACTTATTAGAGCTGGAAAACTATCGATAGTCGTCCCATTTGATAGTTTCCATAGTTTGCAAAAAAACTATCGATACTATGGGATTACTTTAAGTGCTACTTGTGGCAACAAACTTAAAAAACTTAAGTGAAAGGAGTAGAATAATAATAATATACAGTGTTGAAAGAAATAATGGGGACACTTTATTTTCTCCAGTATGTCACAAAATTTGATATATTGAAGCCTTTTTAATGGAAGAGTAATCCTTATATATAACGAAAATTGGTTAGACCATGAAGAACTCCAAAAATAAAGTAATTAATGCAATCAAATGAAAGAAAACTGCAGAGACTATGGGAAGAAAACTTTTGATAAACTTTTAATTCGTACTTCGAGTAGGAGTCCTCGAAATGTGTTATTTCTCAACAACACCTGCACCGTAATAGTTAGAACAACGTGATATGTTCAGACGAAATAAATTTCAATTTGTTTTGGTCAAATGCAAAATCATATGTACGGACATATTTTAGTTACAATTCATACTTTTACTTTATTTGAGTTTAATAAATAGAAATTTAATAAACTGTTAAGCTGTGTCCCTATGTAACTATAAAAGTTTACAGACGGCAAAAAACGTGCGTCGAAAAAAATGTTTGCAAACGTGACTTTGACTACATTCAGTGGCCTCCGTATTTACTCTTAGGATTAGGCGATAGTAACGAAAGTGACAAAAAACTATTGATGGTCAGCCAAAAACGAAACTATCGATACTATCGATAGTACTATAGATTGTTTTGCAGCTCTAACACTTATGCCAGCGTTTAATCCAATCCACGAAGCATTTGCTACCTGCGATTTCTCTATTATTTCCTCTCGGCTGCTGAAACGCGTTCGTTATTTTTACGTAGTACTCGTATTTCTCGTAGAGCTCATCCCTTTGTCCAGTAAATTGCACAACGCATTATAGGGAGAATTCGTTCCTTGGTCGCACTATTTGTTTGTGGAACAATCTTCCTGCGAATGTTTTTCCTGCTACTTACGGCATGAGCAAATTTAAATCGAACGTCCACCAACACTACTCTATCTATCCTCCTTCCCACCACCTATTTTCCTAATACCAGCACAATGCACTGCATGAGTAGGGGTTATCCCCTGAGTGCTGGTCTAATTGAAGAAAAAAAATCTATATAATCATGTTAAGGCAACCGCGAAAAATTACATACAATATATATCCTACATCGATGTGCGTTTACTAATCATCTGCAATTCATAAATGATTGCGTTCCAGATGATTGCGCATTGAGATGATGAGGTTGACGTGTACGAGTGTATATAATTTTATGCAAGAACAGTAAGGTACAAACTCTTAAATAATATCAAAATGATCATACCTACGTAGACCATAAGCATAACGCACAATATTATTAAGCGCCAAATTAAGTTTCCTTCTACTCTCACCATCACAGCTGGCAAAAAGTTCGCAGCCATACAATAAGACCGGTATTAAATATGATTTAGCAATTAGGGCTCTAATCCTAATTGGGGTACAATACTGAGTCTGCCAGAGGTTTCTTAACATCGAAAACGTTCGACTAAAAACTATATTAATATGGTTTGACCAAGTAATACTGTTATTAAAGTATATGCCAAGATTCTTAGCAGATTGTACAATGTCGATCGTCTGGCCGTTTAATTTTAAAATTGGGTAGTAATCAAGTCTCAATAACCTCTTCCTTATAATAAGACACTTGGACTTTATGGGATTAATTTGCAATTCATTAGCAATGGCTCACTCATAAACAACATAAACATAAATCTAGCTCCTGATTCAAGGTCCTTACACACTCCTCAACAGCATTGGTGCTACAGCTCATATATAGCTGAATATCGTCTGCATACAATCTGACTTTACGATGTTGAAGCTCAGTCTGAAGTTCAATAACATATAAAGGAAACAGCAGAGAACCTAAGATCGAGCCTTGAGGAACACCTTGACTCAATGGCAAACATCTAGACTGTGCAGTAGATGTCTGAGCATAATGGTATCTATCAAGTCTGTAGCAGTCGATTCAAATCCAAGCATATATTTAAGTGTAAATTATTAAAACGCTGTGATAGACAGTATTAAACGCTCTGTTACCACCATCAATCTGCTGTCTTATGTCCTATGCAACATCTACCAGGGTCGCAATACAACTATTATTTTTACGAAAACCATATTGCCGATCAGTAAGCAAACTGTTAGCCTCAAGGAACTGTGTCACTTGATTATGCATCAACCTTTCAAAAACTTTTACTAAAAATGGCAATATCGCTATCGGCCTATATTTAGAGTTCGATTTGGGAATATGATAATCTACTCTGTTAAAAACAAAAGTAATGAAAGGAAGGAGTTGCGGGGCGAGAATCTTTAAAAACCTGGGATCAACACCATCAATACCAACACCCATCTTAAAGCACTAACATATAATAAATAAGCCTCTTAATGTAACGTTTTTCTAAATATGAATTTTTTGAAAGAACGTTTTTATATCTTTGGATTTTCATAAAAATATTGAAGGATTTTTTTTCCCGTTACTCCTCTTGGGAGCATATGGCTTCTACAAAGCATCTCCATCTAACACGGTTTACAGTTGTTGACTGCCTCTTTCCATGTTAGGTTGTTCTGTCTCAGTTTTTGGATAATTCTGCGTCTCCAGATGTTTTTTGGTCGACCATGATTTCTTGAGCCTTGAGGATTTTACTCGAGTGACATTCTAGTGATATTTCAGGACTTTTTCGAATGGGGTGACCGAAACATCCCTACTTTCTTTTCCTTATCTGTTTCAGTATAGGTTCCTCATTAGTCTGTGTTACTTATGGTGTTAGGCCAGAATATTCTGCATATGATTCTGAGGCACTTGTTAATGAATACCTGGAGTTTCTGTGTGATATTATTCGATACAAGCCAGGTTTCACTGCCATAGAGCAATATCGATTTAACACATGATTTGAATATTCTGAGCTTAGTGCGTCTGGATATATGTGAGCGTCTCCATACTGACTGCAGTTGTCCAGGTTTCACTGCCATAGAGCAATATCGATTTAACACATGATTTGAATATTCTGAGCTTAGTTCGTCTGGATATATGTGAGCTTTTCCATACTGACTGCAGTTGTCCAAATGCTGCTCTCGCTTTATTAAGCCTGTTATCTACGTCTGTTTTTGCGCCACCGTTTGTAGTTATTGTACTTCCTAGATAGCAGAAGCTACCTACACACTCGAATGGCTGACCCTGTAGCATGATGTTTTCCGTGCTCGTATTCTTTATTCTGATGGTCTTGGTTTTCTTGATGTTTATCTCAAGCCCAACACTAAGAGCCAATCTTTCTAAGTCCTCCAGTTTGGACTGCATATTGGAAATCTTTTGCGAGAGTAGACAAATGTCATCTGCATAGTTCAAGTCTTCGGGTTGGCGTGAGAGACTCCATCTCACGCCAACCCGATTCCTCTTCTTTTCGAACAGACTTTGCATTCTGCAATTTGGTGAATAGCTGAGGTGATAGTAGGCATCCTTGTTTAACTCCAGCATTGGTGTGGAATGGTTGGCTGATGTTTCCGTTGTGAAAAACTGAAAGTTCTACATCCTCATACATCGCTCTAATTATTCGAATTATCTTCTGGGGTTTCTCTTTTGGTTCTTAGTGCTTTCTATATAGCCGTTCGCCTGATGGCATCAAACGCTTTCTTGAAATCGACGACGAGTAGATACAGGGGGGTACACCATTCTATGGACTGTTCAATGATCATTCGCAGCTTCTATTCGGTCTGAGGCCAGCTTGTTTGTCTCTCCCCTGTATTATGACTGCAAGTATCTTATGTATGGTGTTAAGTAGAGTAAGTCCTCTCCAATTATTACAGTCTTTTAAGTCGCCATTGCTTGGTAACTTTATAATGATGCCCTTCTTCCACGTAGGAGGCAGCCTCTCCTCCTCCCATACTGATGTGTTGTGAGGCAGTAGAAGTTCAGCTGTGGTTTGGATGTCAACCCGTAGAATTTCCGCTGGTAGTCCATCTTCGCCTGCCGCCTTATTATTTTTCAATTTACCAATCGCCTCTTTTATCTCATTCGGATTGGGAGGGTTGCATGGTATTCTTAAATTGTTTTCCTCATCTATGTTCTCGACTGTTTCGCTGTCGTAGTAGTGTTCGTAACGTTACTAATTTCATTGAAATGTCTCTGTGTTTGTACATCATTGTTCGTTATTAGTGTACAATTTTTATCAGCAACGGCTTGGTTCCTATTACACTTTTGATTAGTGAGATATTTAATCGTCTGGTGTAGTTTTCTCATATCATTCTGGCCAGCAGCTTCTTCTGCCGCCGTATTACGAAATTATTATTATACAATAAATAGTAATTGTAATCCTAACACCCATGCCATGTAGTATTTGTTTAATATTCACACGCACTCTACTTAATTAATATTTAAACAAATATCACTCATACTTACCGTAGTTCATTGCAAATCATTTGCATAATGAGACCACAGATGGTATGAGTAATAAAAATATTATTTTTAATTTACTTGTTCAACTACGATACGAGGGGTATAAGGCTTGTTTTACTTAATTATGACTTCTTATGTTGTTTTTATTCAAGATAAAAATAAAAAGGAATTTTTTTTTATTTTTTTTAATAAAAAATAATTTTTTTTAATTATTTCCCACATTTAAGTGAACTTCCCCTGTTTATTTTTTTAATTTTAATTAAAATATTTTACTGCTTTATTTAAAAAACACCTTCTTCTTATATTTGCAATGAGTTTTATTAAGCAAAATATATGTCGTTCTGTTCGATAACCTTTTGGCATTTTTTGGGTAAAGTCATTATTCCATCAGGGTAGTACTTCTGGGTTTTCTAGGCGAAAAACTGATCCAATTTTAGTGCTCTACGGAATTTAAATTTACATTCTTACGAGAGTTCTGTAGACATCGAAACAAATGATAATCTAAAGGACAAGGTTCCAGCCAAGCTCTCTCAATTTCTGCACTGTTAATATTGTCTACACAAGAACGAAGATCATTCGCTTCACAACTATCATGAAACTGTACATCATCATCATACATTTGTACTACACAATACTACAATACGTCAGGTAATAATAAAGGTTCAAGTGAAACACCTCTATTCACATTCAACTGTCTGAAAACGTTCAGTGAGATGCTGGTGATGAAAAATAAAAGAGTTTCCATAGTTTCTGCATTAGAATCGAATGATCCACTTAATCAAACGTTCAGTGAGATAGTCATGTAAAAGTTTGCACGCTGGTGATAAAAATTAAAAAAGTTCCCTAGTTTC
Source organism: Wohlfahrtia magnifica (assembly GCA_023159175.1). Lineage (NCBI taxonomy): Eukaryota > Metazoa > Arthropoda > Insecta > Diptera > Sarcophagidae > Wohlfahrtia > Wohlfahrtia magnifica. Next base: position 182,349 of record JAKWBJ010000173.1, on the reverse strand, counting down.
TGCAACAGAATCGAATGATCCACTGAATTAAAAGCCTTACTATGTTCTAAAAGTATTACAAAAGACACCAAGCCGCGGTCTAAATCAACTCTCAAATTTTCAATCACGCCTATCAGATAAAAATCCCGATTGTCTGAGATACTAGTTTATTTGTCTGCCCATAATGTTTTCCCTAACCTTAGATAGGATGGAAGAATGGCAATAGGTTTATACTCATTGTCCTGTTTAGAAATGTGAATGATCCTGGACATTTTCCATCCAATAGGAAAACAGTTTTTTTCGGAATCGCGTTAGTTAGTTAGATGATTACGACGAGTAGCCACGTCGCGGTCCGATCCGAACCAACCAGACGCATGCACAAAAGAAAAGATCTTGCCGATATTCACATCAGCCAGATCCAGAAGAAACAGACTGCCAAGGGAAGCAGTCCTAATGTCCGAAAGACTCGAGCACTGGCACATAACAGTCTCCTCCTCTTCCTCATTCTGACAATCCCTACAGTAGTCATTGAATGGCAGACTCTAGCGTGCGCACCAGCCACCCAGTGCTCAGTAATTACAGCCTTAAGAGTTCCCAGCCTAAGTCGCGGCCTCCTCATAATAGACTCCGAGCGAGCCCGATCATACAGAGGATAGATTTGCTTTGATACAGAGCACGTGGGTTCGTCATGCCACCGTAGCTCTGCTCTGCCCAACATGTACCGCAGGACCATAAGTCTGCAAGTGGAGAATGATATCCCAACTGGAGTGATCAATCTCCTTATTTCTGAGAGAGAGCCCACCGTCGCAAGTCAGTCTGCCACACGGTTCCCCCGAAAGTCTGAGTGACACCTTAGCCAGATAATCTCCAGGTCTGAATGCCTCGCCATCTCTTTCAGAGATGCCCGGCATTCACACACCAGTCGCAGCCTGACTGTCCGTACAGATTCGGATATCACTGTAATATACCCTGTAGTATATTAACCAGACCGCTGACCTCTTTATCGCAGAGACCTCCGCCTGTAAGGCACTGCAGTCGCCCGGCAGTTTAAAGGATTCCCTTACTTTGTATACAGGAATAAAGATACCGCACCCAACCCCTTCCGAGGATTTCGATCCATCCCTGTATACCTCAATAGAGCCGGGTGCAATTATCGGCCCTGGTGAGATGCACACAGAGAACATTCTATCCAAGAAGGGTTTGGGTGTGCAGTAATCTATCCCATCAGGGATCGTATCCAAATACCTAAAGATGGCCGCATGCCCGTAAACCCTGTCCGATCATGCCCCTGCCACCTTCTACCTTATCGCAGACATGCCCGCCATCTGCCTAGCCATCAGGTCCGCTGAGCGCACCTGTAATTATCAGTGCTGCACTTAGCAGAAGCCTATCAAAGATCCTGCAATATGTGGATTTCTCCAGAGAACTCCACCATATAACCGCACAATATATAAGTATAGGCTTGACAGAATATAAATGTTAAATAAATAAAATAAAATTGTCAGGAGAATAATCCTAAAAAGCTTGGTATTTATACCATCAACACCAATGGCATCAGATTTTAGCGCAGAAAAACTCAACATGACCTTCCACTTACTGAAAGTCTTCTGAATTGGAGCCGTGCACAAATCAGAATATAAATTTTGTGTGAGTCGAGTTATACTTATACTTCGCAAATCTTCGATTCAGATCATCGACATTTATCTCAACATCACATGATGAACTCTTCTCTCTTCCTATACCGATCTTCCGGATTTCCCTCCATTTAGACTTTCTTTCTGGGAGTTCGCAAAACGTAGCGTTAGCATAAAAACTTCTTTTAAGGAATATTATCTTAGCATGTAAGTCTTTATAGGATGAAGCGCATGATGATTATGCTTTATGATTAATTGTTGACCTTTCTATTTATTATTGGAACCATGTTTTTAATTTCAATCATTCTTTTTTATTATTTTTATATTTTTAAAATTTTAAATTTCTTTTAGTTTTTCCATTAAAAGCTATTTCGAAATTTTTTTTTTTAAATTTATTTATTAATTTTCGTTTAAATATTAAAACTTAATAAAGGGTCCGCCAAATAAATTTTTTTTTTTTTTTGAGAATGCTATAAAAAAACTACTGAATATTTCTCAAATTTCTTTTTTATTTGAAAGTACAATCATTCAATCAAAATAATTTCATTCAAATGGCTGCCTCGGCTGGCCATGCAGTAGCCTACACGCGATCGGTCCAATTTTTAGTACATTATCGATTGTGTGCAGCTGTATTTCACCAACGGCTTCACGAATATTGTCCTTTAAAGCATCAACTGTCTCTGGCTTGTTGGCGTAACAGTTATCTTTGACGGCACCCCACAAATAATAGTCCAACGGTGTCAAATCGCAGCTCCGAGGTGGCCAAACGACATCAGCTCTGCGGCTGATAATGCGATCATCAAAAACAGGTCGCAAACCATCGAGTGTAGCTTCGGTTGTGTGGCACGTAGCGCCGTTCTGTTGAAACCAAATGTTGCTAATATCCTCTTCTTCAATTTTTGTGAACAAAAATTCGTTCAACATGGCCCGATAACGATCGCCATTGACTGTAACGGCCACTCCTTGGTCATTTTCGAAGAAAAATGGCCCAATTATGCCTCTGGACCAAAATCCGCACCAAACAGTGACTCGTCTTGGGTGTATCGGCTTTTCAATGTATGCGTACGGGTTTTCTGTGCCCCAAATGCGACAATTTTGCTTGTTTACATACCCGCCAAGATCAAAATGAGCTTCATCTGAACGCATCGCACACATTCTGCAACATTACCATGATTTTCAAAGTAATATCGAAATATTTCCCAGCGTTGTTTAAGTGTATACACAACCATATTCGTTCAGCGGAAGGATAAAACTAATTATCTGTCAAATCAGACATGAGCTAAGTGTTACCATTCACGAAATAAGCACTAGTTGAAAAAAAAAACGTTAGATGACGGACCCTATAGTTTCACTACACACAAAAAACATTACTTATATGCCAACTACATACTAGGGAGATCGATTATGCGACTTTTTTAAATAACCGGTTTTCGAATAATTTGAAAATTAGTACTTTAAAAACCGGTTTTCGGTTAATAATATTTCAAATAACCGTTTAACCGGTTCTTTTATTTAAATAAAATTGTTTATAAATCTTGAAGTGCAGAGCTGGACTACGTCGTTTTAAAAATAAGCAGAAGCTGATGGAGAGCTTAAAATTAAAATGACAACCAATACTAACAATAATTCTAACAAATCTGATAAAAACTATGCCAAAACGGTGTACAAAGGCCATAAAAAACAAAGTTTATTACACAAAGTACTGAAAAATGCTTAAGTTTCGAACAGTTACTCAAAAAGCTAATATCGTTTTTGTTGTATTACTTGGTAGAGAATGGAATTAAAGGTCTGTTATTATAGTTATAATTTAGGTGCCTAAGATAACAAAAATTAAATGTTTTACTTTGAATAAATCTGTTAGTAATATACGAGTCCTTAATTGGCTCGACAAGAAAAGTTGCTTAGATTTCGTGCAGCACTGTATATAAATCTATGCATCAAGTATATAATAGTGTGTCTGTCAGGCCATACCATCTGATAATTTTCAACAGCGATATCACCTCACAAAATTACTGGCGATTGGTTATGTGTATTTACGCTGCGAAAAACTTCACTAACTAATATATCTGTCGTTCGGAACCGGCGTTTGTGGGTTTGCGGGCTTTCAATAAGTCTAGTTGATCATTTTCCATATATAAAAATTAATATTTATTTACAGAAGATGAGATAAGAAATGCTCAAGACTGCATATCGTTTTCGATCTACCTTGGTTTTCACGTTCTTTGTGAGACGTTCATGTAGTTAAACGATGAGCATATTTTCAATAAAAAAAATATATACAAACGTATACAAATTATACTTATTTAACCCGGTTATTCGCGTTAAATTAACCGGCTTATTCGGTGTTCGAAAAGTGAAGATTTTGAAAAAACCGTTTTTGCTTAATTAAAAAAAACCGGTTAAAACCGGTCGAATAATAACCGTCCGATCACCCTATTACATACAAATAACATTTTTTATTTATACTCCCATAACACGTTTTTTAATAGAAACAAAAAAAATTACATAAAAAATTTAAATAAAATAATAATTTAAATGGCAATAATATTGATGATCATCATCAACACTTTATTATTATTAATGTTCGTAAATATTTTTAAACAATTATTTACAATTGAAACACAATTTAAAATGTCACGCTCCAAAGTGGAACAAAAAATCACACATTTTATTACCGCATATCGAAAAAAAGGAGAAAAATTAAAAAAAAATTCAGAATAAAAACGTACATACACTCTTGTATGAAAAATTCATTACAATTATTTTGATTTCATTTATTGTTTCGCGATTTTAATTTGATTTTAGTGCTCTTCTTAATGTTGCTTTTGTTGTATTTTATTTAGTTATTATTTTAATCTATAAAAAGTTAATTAATTTTCTGTTATCCCCTCCTCTTCTTCACTCTCCATCGCTCTATAAATGATATTTAATTTTTTCTGCTGTTTGTCATTGTTGTTGTTTTTATAAATTATAAAATCATAGACAAGAGAATATGTAAATATTTTTATTATTTCAATATATCCTTTCTTTTATTTTTTTGTTTTTTTTGTTTGTGGGTGATGAAATTATATTACACAAACACATACTACATATGTATGTACGAGTATGTACATACGCATGGGAAAAGAAATTATAAACGTAAGTGAAGTTTTTAATTTACACTGTTTCCAATAGGTAATTTAAGCAATTAAGCCTATACTATTGGCGTTCGAAAAACTTCGGCTATAAATTATCGGTAGATGGCTCTAATACTGAATATATCTGGTAATATTAATTGCATCAGGCAACACTATAGCTTGTTTGAAAGGTCACATTGTTAGCTTCACTCTGTTGGAAGACATTATTAAAATCGCATTATTTTGTGAAAACTTATTTGTATTCAAAAATGAGTGAAAATTGGGAACATTATCGTCATATTTGGGTTTCCTATTATAGAAAAGGTAAGAATAGGTCGCAGGCTGTTGAAAAAATTTGTGAAGTTTGCGAAATGGCTTGTACATTTTTAATTTAAGACCTTTGATGTTAAAGATGCACTCCATTCTGGTCGACCAATCACTAAAAAGTCGATGAAATCAGAAAAAAAATTAAGAAGAACCGACACAGAAGAGCGTGGATGTTGTTGAGAAACTAGGAATTTATCACCAAACAGTTATCAATGGTTTTACTCGGTGTCGATGGATAGACAAAGAAGCTCTACGTTAGAATGCCTAATAAATTAATGAATCGAAATGCCATTTTCGATTCACTGCGAAAACGAAATGAAATATATAACGATTTCTGCAACAAATGATTAAGGGCTTTGAAAAGTGGATCATGTATGACAATGTGCGAAAAAGATTATGTACGAAGTAAGGTAAAGCTTTGCAGATGGTAGCGGAGCCAGAATTGACACCAAGTAATGTAATTAAGAAAAACCGGTACAGAAGCAGCGTGGATGTTGCTAGGAAACTAGGAATTCATAACCAAGCAGTTATCAACCGTTTAACTCATTTTCGATCCGATAATTCTGGTCGACTAATCCGGGAAAAAATTAAATCATGATCGATGCTAGGGAACTAGTCATTCGTCATCAAACACTTATCAATCATTTAAAGAAAGTTGGATAAACAAACAAGCTCTATGCTTGGGTGCCATATGAATTAATCGACCGAATTTTCATTTTCGATTCACTGCGAAAACGGAACGAAGTGTATAACGATTTCTGCAACGAATAATTAAGGGCGATGAAAAGTGAATCATATATGACAATAATGTGCGAAAAAGATTATATACGAAGTAAAGTAAAGCTTTGCAGATGGTGGCGAAGTCAAAATTGACACCAAGTAAGGTAATACTGGGGGTGGAGTAATGTGGTGGTTAAAGCGTACTCATAACAACACAAACGACACAGGTTCGAGCCCCAGCAGAAGACATGACGAAGAAAAATTTAATTGTGGTTTCGAACGTGTTTAATAAAGAGGCTTCAACTTCCCTGCAGACAAATCCATTTAAAAAATAAAGAGAAAAACTTTCCCGACCTTGCCGCATACCTCTTGCGAATGATCAGGACAACACACCATCTACCGGGAAAAAAATTACAATGCGAAAGTAAATATCACCACCTATTAGCAAGGATCTTCACCACGACGCAAAATCATATGGAGGAAGCTACAGTGGATTTAATCATCTACTTAGCTTGAAAGCAATGGATGATTTGTGGAAAGCCAATATGCTTCCTAGAAGAGTGACGATGGAAAAAATGTAATGCTGCGTGTTGCTTGGAAGTGGAATGAAATTGTTCATTATGTATTTCTACAACCTGGTCAATTCAAATAAAACGTCCAGAATTGATCAACTGAAAAGTAGTTGTGTTCCATTTTGACAGCGTTAAACCACACACATCTATGATGACCCGACATAAACTGACAAAGCTTGGCTTGGAAGTTTTGATGCATTCACCATATAGCCCAGACAACATCTTCAGATTATCATTTGTTTCGATCTCTGCAAAACTCTATTAGTGGTGTATATTTAAATTCCGTAAGGGCCTGAAAACGCAATTAGATTGGTTCTTCGCTTAAAAAGCCAAAACGTTTTTCTCTTATGGAATAATGGCTTTACCCCAAAAATGACAAAAAGTTATCAAGCGAAACAGCATATAAAGCTTTGATGAATTTTTTTAGCGAAACTTAACTAAGCACCAAATATTACTTTCAAGATAATAGCTATGAAGATACTTGACCACGTTCGTATTAGCACTCGGACACACTTTAGCATTCTTAAATGCACGTTCACCTAATAGAAATCCAGAGTTGAGTTGTGTTCATGTTACAAAACGGCACAAAAATTCAGACGCTTCTTGCAAGTGGTCAAGTGGTTAAACTAATGATCGGATGTGACTCTTCGCACTTATAATGTATTTTCATTTAAATATTTATGAAAAATGTATTGTAACCGCTCGCTTGATTTTCCGAAAGTTAAATGTTCCTGGTAACTTATAGCACCTTGGTAGCTTGGTGTCTGAACTAGGAAGGAAAGAACCTTTGACGTCTAATCGAAGACTAATTTTTGGTACCACAAACACTGGAGATCTTAAGAACTTAAGTTACTGCCAATGATACAAACAGTACACAAATGCAAAAAATAGTTCAGTGCAAGTTAAGATAGTCCATAACCTCTAAATAAAAAGGAGGTACTACACTAAGTGTAGTACTAAATTGCAAATTAGTACTAATTAAAAATTAATACTAATTGCAAATTAGAGATTCCCTGTATTTCGTACCTAATACTGACAATGTGGACGTAAATATTCATCCAAAAATTTTTTTTTATTAAAAGTAAAAGATTTTTAAATGACATTGAACACTATATTATATTTTTTGACTACTACACTCATATCTTTTTATACGGCCATTCATTTTTACGACATTTCGCTATAACGGCCTGTTTGAGTAATGAAACACATGCGAGTTACATATAAAAATACAGACGTAATTGACGACTTTATAAATAGTATTATAAATAAATAAAACTGTAACATAAATTCATTTCCGGTCTATTAGAATAAAATTAAAAATCAAAATTATTTTTCGGTCGCAATTCTTGGAATTGAAATTAAAATTGAATTGAATTAAATTGAATTAAAATTAATCAATTAATAAGCAATATTGTAAAATGTTGAATTAAGCAATACTGTAAAATGTTGAATTAGCATAATTATATACTAGCATAAGTCTCATTATAACAATATAGAAACTAAATAAAACAGTTGGTGGTTATCCAAGGCCAAGAACGGTTAGTTCTCCTCTAAATCTTGTATTTTATTTTTAAAAAGTTCGGTTAAAGTAAAGTATTATAAAATTGGCGCAGTCGGTAGGATCCCAATGTCAGTGAACGGGATCTAGTGAAACGTACCTAAAAAAAAAAAATAAAAAATAAATAACTAAAGTAAATTCTGCGAATCCCACGGGACCCTCCAGGATTATAAATTATTAATAATAAAAAGTGCAGTGAATAATAAAAAAAAAATTTTTATTAAACACCACTAAAATAATCAGTGCAGTGAACATTTAAGGCAAGTCGACACCACTAGATGAAACAAATAGTGCAGTGAACACTTAAGCCAATCGGACACCACTAATAAGAGCAAGAAACTTTAACCAGCAAAATTTTAAATATTTACAAGATAAAAAGGAACGCCGTGTTCGACCAAAGAAGGATGGAACCAACTCAAGCAATAGACACGTCAGTGCTAGAACAATTAGCAAGGCGGGAGCAGCAACTAGAACAGCTGCGTAGTGCATACCTAGAACTACAACAACAACAACAACAACAACAGCCACAACAACATCAGCAATATAACCAGTTGGACCGAATTTTAAAAAATGTATCGTATTTACCAGTATTTACGGGTGTTGGAGATATCACCATAAATTCATTCTTGAGCAGTGTGGAGTACTTGCTATCAACGATAGGAGAGGAAATCCTAAAGAAGGAAGCTATAAAGGCTATCTACTACCGCAATATCCAAGGAGAAGCAAAGAACGTCGTGATCAATGTACAGCAACCTGATAATTGGACTATTATAAAGAAAACACTAAAGTTAAGGTATAGACCAGACGTGGAGCCACACCAAATCTACAGAAGGATAAATGAACTAAGAGTAAATAACGTAAGTGAGCTAGCTGTAGAATTACAGAATATTAAGTATAAAAGTGATGAATTAAGTATTTATTTTCGGGACGATCATTGCATAGACTTGACTAATGTGGACAGTTTATTAACGAACATAGCAAAGGAAATGACGCAGGGAATATTATTAGATAAGATATACGATGAACGGGATTTAGGGACCATAATAGATATAATGATGAAAAGAAGGTACGAGGACAGTTGCATTAGGCCAGAATTTAGAAAGTTTCGAGGAACTTTCAATCGTTCACAAGCGAACAAGTATAAGAATATTAATATTAATTTTAATAGAAACCAAAATTATCAGAACAGAGAGCAGTTCAACGCCAACTATAAACACAATAATAATATAAATAATAACAATAATAGATATACTAATAATAATATAAATAATAATAATAGAAATAATAACGTTTCTTATAATTCGGCACGATACAAAATCCAAAATGAATTAGGAAATAATAATACCGTAGGACAATTCCAACATGCAGGATATCCCAAGCCTTATTCTAACCAAGTTCGTTGGAATCCGCATAGACAAAACCGAATAGAACCTATGGAAATAGATAATATAGAAGTGAATTTTTGTAATCCTCAAGTAGCAGGACACCCTAGTCGTAGGTTTGGCCAAGATCGCTTAAACCTCGATAGGCAAAGCCGGGAAGGATTAGAAGTTAATTATTGTAATCCTCAAGTAGCAGGACACCCTAGTCGTAGGTTTGGCCAAGATCGCTTAAACCTCGATAGGCAAAGCCGGGAAGGATTAGAGATTAATTATGGTAACTCTCGAGTGGCAGGACACCCTAATCACACAGTTGGCCAAGATCGCTTAATTGTTGATAGGCAAAGCCCAGAGGGACCAATAGGAAATTATGAAGAAGAAAGCAATAACATGTTTTTTATGAGGCAGCCTCAGAATGTTTGCCCAAGATAGAATTGAATATTGAAAATAAAAGATACGTAGCATTAATAGATACAGGAGCTAGTTTAAGTTTAATTAACAGTGAAATAGATGACTTTATGAAAATTAAATTAAACAGACCAATAACATTTAGCACAATAACAAATAAAGATACAATAAAGTATGAAGTACATACAAAAGGACCAGACGAATTTAACTTACCAGACAATGCAAGAGTACGTTGGAAAGTCACACCATTAAGAGGAAGACTTTATGATTTTATTATAGGTTTTGATACATTAAATTCGCTGAATGCTCAAATAAATATAGAAAAAGGAGAAATAACACTTAACAGAAAAACATGCAAATTTTTGAACAAGCCTTACGATTTTAGTCACATATGCACACTTGAAATTAGTGATTCAAACTTTGAAAGACTTGCATTAGGTCATTTAAACGAGGAAGAGCATAGGGAAATTATAAAGTTGTTAAAACAATATAAGAAATTATTTTTTAAAGAAGGTGATTTATTAACAAATACAACTGAAATTCAGCACGAAATAAAGACAACAACACAACAACAAATTAATTCAAAAATGTACAGATATCCACCACAACATGAAATGGAAGTTAGAAAACAAATTAAAGAAATGGAAGAACAAGGTATTATTCAGAAAAGCCACTCCAAGTATTCAAGTCCACTTATAGTTGTACCTAAGAAAATGGACAATTCTGGTGAAAAAAAGTACCGCATAGTAATAGATTATAGGAAGTTAAATGAGGTTACTATAGACGATAAGTTTCCATTACCAAATATTGAGTCAATATTAGATAAGTTAGGTAGAGCTCAATATTTTACCACGTTAGATTTAGCAAAAGGTTATCATCAGATTTTAGTGAAAAAAGAAGACAGAGAAAAAACTGCGTTTGTAACACCACATGGGTTATATGAATTTATAAGAATGCCATTTGGCTTAAAAAATGCGCCAGCCACATTCCAACGGCTAATGAACGAAATCTTAAGAGATTATATTAACAAAACTTGTGTCGTGTATTTAGATGATATTCTAATATTTAGCACCTCGCTACAAGAACACTTAAATGCAATACGTGAGATCTTTGATGTGCTGGAAAAGAAAAATTTAAAAATTCAAATAGATAAATGTAATTTCTTAAAGAGAGAGACAGAATTTTTGGGACATGTTTTAACGAAACATGGAATGAAACCTAATCCAAATAAAATTAAGGTAATAGAAAAATTAGAATTACCTAGAACAGAAAGGCAGATCAAAAGTTTTTTAGGAATTACAGGATATTACCGAAAGTTTATAAAAGATTATGCCAAAGTAGCACAACCAATTACTAAGTATTTAAAAAAAGGGGTGAGAATAAATATCAAAGATCCTACTTATATTGAAGCCTTTGAAAAATTAAAAAACCTAATTAGTATACATCCAATATTACGCTTCCCTAACTTTGAAAAACAGTTTACATTAACAACAGACGCATCCAATTATGCGATCGGTGCTGTGTTGTCACAAGAAGGACATCCAGTATGTTACGCCTCAAGAACTCTGAATAACCATGAAAGAAACTATTCTGCAACAGATAAAGAGTTTCTGGCCATAATGTGGAGTGTCAATTATTTCAGACCTTATCTTTACGGTAGAAAATTTAAAATTCTTACTGATCACCAACCAATTAAATATTTACATTCCAAGTACAGGGGGAAAGATATGTCTCCCAGACACCAGAGATGGTTGTTAAAATTAGGTGAATATCAATTTGAGATCGAATACTTAAAAGGAAAGGAAAATAAAGTAGCAGACTTTCTAAGCAGAATTGAGAAAAGTGAGGACACTATTTTAGAAAACGAGGGGGGTGAAAACAGTAATAGCGAAATTTCTTTCCCTATTAATCACATAGAAGACGATGTAACCATGGCAACTGTACATTCAGCTGATGAAGAATTAGGAGATTATTTTTTCATTAAAGACGAAATAGTTAATAAATATAAAACTCAAATAATTTTAACAAATAATAAGGTAGAAGAGTTCAAAGAGATAAATGGTAAACGAATTATTTTTATTGCTGAAAACGATTTTGAGCACATGGGAGAAATCTTTAGGAGATACATATCAAAAGGCCAAATTGGAATTTATTCAGAACTACAAGAAAGAAAGTATAATATAGTACAGGAAAAGCTAAATTAGAAAAAATACACTTGTGTAATATTAAAAGACCTTTAAAATTTTCAGATATGGATGAAGATAATACTGATGATAATCATGCTGACACCAATGAGTAAGGGAACGATAACAACTAAACGACTTACGGAACAATCAGGATTTATAGACATTTTTATAAAAAATCAGGAGATTGTCAAAGAATCAGACATAATATTACATATAATAAACCTACAAGAAATAGAACACATTCTGGACCAAATGACAGAAAACGTTATTTTAATAAAGACAAAAAATAAAGAAATACTTCAACTCGAATTATTAGAAGCCAGGAATAAATTGATTACTTTAAAACCAAAACGAATCAGACAACGTAGAGGACTAATTAACGGCATAGGCAGTATGTCGAAATGGTTATTCGGCACTATGGATGACGAAGACAGACAGAACATTCAAAAACATCTATTTAATATTAATGAAATAATTAACAATAATGATCAACAAATTGTAATTAATAACTATTTTAATGAAACTATAAACCATTTAAAAATGATTATCAAAAATGATAGAAAAATAATAGAGACAAAAATAAATTCTATAGATAAAATTCTAGATATAGAAAATGATAAACACATATATTTAGAACAATCATCAAATATACAACTTATAAAAAATAAGATAGAACATTTGCAGGATAATGTTATTTCCGCAAAATATGGTATGATACATCCTAGTATTTTAACTTTTAATGAAATTGAGAAATACAAAATAGACTATGATAAATTAAAATATATACAAATTGGAACAACGTTTTTAAGCGATTCTCATTTAGTTTTTGGCATAAAAATACCTAAAACCTTTGAAATAGTAAAATTAAGATCAATTGTACCCATACCAAATAATGAAAGTAATGAAATAGATTATAGTATTGAAAAGATTTTTGAATTTGATAACAAAATTTATAAATTTGAAGAACACAAATATCTAAAAGACTTAAAAATAAGCACACATTGTATAATCAAAAATAATTGTCAACTAATAAAACATAACGAATTTGCAATATTTGAATTAGATATAGACACAATTATAGTTAAAAGTGCAACTAATATAAGTATAAATCAAACTTGTAATTCTGAAAAAATTATCTTAAATGGGAACTATTTAATTAATTATAATAATTGCTCAGTAAAAATAAAGGATTATCTCTTCTCAAACATTGTAGAAACTATAGAAGAAAAACAAATATTTAATAATATTGATAGTTTATGGAATTTTACTAATAAGATAACATTTGAACAAATTAAAGAAGAACATCAAGTAAATGTAAGAAATATCAAAGAATTAAATTTCCACAAAAGAATCACATATAGCTGTAACATTTTAATCATAATTGTAATACTTACCTTTTTTATAATAATCATAACCAAACATAAACATATTAAAATAAAATTAAACAATAGAATTCAGGAGAATTCTAATCTAAAGGGGGGAGAAGTTACATATAAAAATACAGACGTAATTGACGACTTTATAAATAGTATTATAAATAAATAAAACTGTAACATAAATTCATTTCCGGTCTATTAGAATAAAATTAAAAATCAAAATTATTTTTCGGTCGCAATTCTTGGAATTGAAATTAAAATTGAATTGAATTAAATTGAATTAAAATTAATCAATTAATAAGCAATATTGTAAAATGTTGAATTAAGCAATACTGTAAAATGTTGAATTAGCATAATTATATACTAGCATAAGTCTCATTATAACAATATAGAAACTAAATAAAACAGTTGGTGGTTATCCAAGGCCAAGAACGGTTAGTTCTCCTCTAAATCTTGTATTTTATTTTTAAAAAGTTCGGTTAAAGTAAAGTATTATAAAATTTGCGCTTTACGGCACATATTACCTCGTTATACGGCTAAAGAATTGGGGATTTACCATTTTTTAATAAAAAACATTTTAAAATCATACTTAATAAGGTACGTGTTAGAAGAAAGGGTGAATAATTTTTAAATAAAAATAACCGTTATTTTTTAATATTTCAAAGCCTAATCCTATAACAAATTCCCTGAGTCTAATACAAGACGACGTTCATGTCATATTCGATGATAATCTTGTAAAATATTTTCGCAAAATTACACCAGAATCAGAAATTTATAAATTTTTTGTAAATCACCAGGTAAATACTTTTTATTATGATGTGCTTGTGACCTGGAATAGTAGAGATCGTGTGCTTTTCTTCGATTTTCAGCAACAAATATATTAATGTATATTAAATTATTTTTATCAAAGTATATTAGTAAATAATACACCCTACAGTTGTCACATTAAGATAGGTCAGTACTATCTGCGACCCCAATTGGCATCAGCTATAATACCATCCATACACCCCAAAGGGAATTTAACACTTAATTTTTTCCATAAGAAGAGCTTGAGATTTTCATGATTTTACATTGGACATATCGTTTACTGAAAGTGAAATAAAGTGTCCGCCATCTAACGTATAAACAAGCAAAACTGTCGCATTTTGGGCACAGAAAACCCGCTCGCATACACTGAAAAGTCGATACACCCAGGACGAGTCACTGTTTGGTGCGGGTTTTGGGCCATTTTGCTTCGAAAAAGAACAAGGAGTGGCTGTTACAGTCAATGGCGATCGTTATCGGGCCATGTTGAACGAATCTTTGTTCACAAAAATTGAAGAGGAGGATATTAGCAACATTTGGTTTCAACAGAACGGTGCTACGTGCCACACAGCCGAAGCTACCCTCGATATTTTGCGCCCTGATGTCGTTTGGCCACCTCGGAGTTGCGATTTGACACAGTTGGACTATTAGTTGTGGAGTGCTGTCAAAGATAAGTGTTACGCCAACAAGCCATAGACAATTGACGCTTTAAAGGACAATATTCGTGAAGCCATTGGTGAAATACAGCTGCACACAATCGATAATGTGCTTAAAAATTGGACCGATCGTGTAGGCTACTGCTTGGCCAGCCGAGGCAGCCATTTGAACGAAATTGTTTTCTATTATTAACCGGAAGGATTGTACTTTCAAAAAAGGAATTTGAGAAAATATTCAGTAGTTTCTTTTTTACAGCATTTACAAAAAAAAAAAAAATTTAATTTGGCGGACCCTTTAGAAGATGGGGAGGGAAAATTATGAAAAAGATTTATACTTCTTAATAAAGAACAAGACAAATGCGATGTTTTCAATTTTTAATACAAAATAAGTGTTTCAACTAAAATTTTTAATTCAGAGTCAACCATTTCACAGATCAGTTTATCCCTACTTACAGAAGTTTCTGTATCGAAGTGCCGTTTTAGGTTTTACGGCATTCTATCCAAACCATATAAAGAGGTATGAGTGTAAATCTTAATGGACTTTATTAATTTTTTTTAGAGACCTATTTACTGGGTTATTAGCCTCTGAAGACAATATTTTACTAGTTAACAATATTCATTTTTTGGTTTTAAAAATAAAGTTTAATAAAACATACTTATATAAGACTGTGAATTCGATGAAAATTTTATTTCATTTTAATGGTTGGACTGCATCTATCGAGATTGGTTGCAGCAGATGATCCTTCTGAGGTAGTTCTAAAGCACTTTTTTCGTTAGCGTATTATTCGCGTAGACATGGTTTTTGACGTAGCACCACAAAATAAGTCTAATGCCTTTAAATCGCATGATCCTGTTTGTCAAATGGCGTTGCAGAATCGATAATTTACGCGACGAATATTGCTCATGCAATAAAACCTAAATCGGTAGTGTTGTGTGGCTCATGGCGCCGTCTTGTTTTTTAATTCTTATTATTTATTATTAATATGGTTGAAACGACGTGTGTAAGTCCAGTTCATAATCTTCAATTGCAGGCCAAAAAAGTAGGTTATTATACGGCTATAGCGCTCTAAATTAAAGGTAACAATTTGCTAACGACTAATTATCATTTTCTAAAAAATACCGAAATGTGAAATGTCTTTTCCACAATCACTCATAGTTTCCAAACCTCATATGCGACAATTTTGCTTGTTCACGTAACGACCGAGTGAGAAATGAGCTTCATTGTTGAAGGAAATTTTATTCGAAAAATCAAAAATCAGTTAAATCACCACTTAAGTAGTCATTTTTTTATTTGTTTTACGCGTTCTTTGGTTGCTAAACGCTCCATATTCGTAAATAACGACCGTTGCACTAAATAAATGTCATTTTAGATGACAGATATTTAACAGCTGATAGCCTTGCCACACCGACGGTTTGAAATCATAACTCGAAGTGGCCTATCTTAAAATCTTTTAAAATAATCTTCTGTTTAGCATGCTTGCGTTACACTCAGTGAAGGCCTTTCAACTGTCTAATTATTTAAAAATGACTTAATAAAATTTTGTAGTAAATAGGCCCTATCCTTAGAAAATAAATAGATGTTAGTTAAAATGAAATTTAGTATTTGTTTATAAAGCAAATTTTCTTCTAAGGTAACATTAAAAATTTGTTATCTTTTTTCGAGTGAAGGCCTATTTATTATTCAATAGAGAAAAAAGGCAACACTGTAATTTGGTTCAATTATTGTATTAATTTTTTTTTTTTTGTTATAAAATATACCCACTTTATGCACAAACACATGTTATTCATATTCAATGCATCCCTTGACAGCCTTCATGATTTTATACACAAACACACACACACACACATACTTAAATACATACAAAGAAGGATATGAATATAAACATATGAAATTACCAATACTACCGTTTATCTATAGTGTTTATATTGTATGTATGTATGTATGTGTATTATATGTATGTATGTATGTTGAATGTATGTGTTTATATTTTCATATACATGTATTTTGGTGTGTATAAGACTATTAACATACTGTTGGGGGCTATTATAAGTACATATGAAAAATGTTGTTATTATTGTAATAACAATATGATGTTTTCTGTAGTTGTCGTTGTTGTTGTTGTAAGTATTGTTGTTATTTAAATAAATATGTTGATACAAAAACACATACACTAATAAATATAAAAAAACTAAAGTGTAAACTTTAATATATAGAATTATTACTGAAGGTGTAAAGACCAGTAAACAAGGAATTTTTAAAACAAAAGAGTTTACATGTAACGTTCGAGCATAGCATAACGCTGAAGTATGGTCATCACCAGAGGACACAACATTGCAGAAAGATCACAATTTTGGTAGGATTTGATATGACATTTCTTGTAAGTGTCATTACTAATCACTGCATGCTTAAGTGAATAAATACTTCTGTACAAGGTATATAAGATAAGATAAGAAAAAAATGCAATTACTGCTGTACTATTTATACCATGGTTTGACTATATAACGACTTAGGACAAAATATTTGCTTAACTCAAAATACAGATGACAGTACTTTGAGAGACCTGATAGACTTTCATAGGAATAATGGCCGTATGGCAACGTTTAAGGTGTGTCATACACTATTGCAGGACACTGCGACCCATGGGATCTATTTTGCCCCTTTCGGGCTATAGTTTGTTCAGCAGACCTATTGCCTTTCTAATGAAAATCAATAGATTGAAACAGGATAGCAAAAACCCGGAGTTTTTTTGGTTTTATTGGGTTTTATTGGGATTTTTCATCTGTTAGTTTTTTTTGAAAATGCTCTAAAAAAAAAACTACTGAATATTTTCTCAAATTTATTTTTTTATTTGAAAGTATAATCCTTCCGGTTAATAATAGAAAATAATTTCATTCAAATGGCTGCTTCGGCTGGCCATGCAGTAGCCTACACGATCGGTCCAATTTTTAAGCACATTATCGATTGTGTTCAGCTGTATTTCACCAATGGCTTCACGAATATTGTCCTTTAAAGCGTCAATTGTCTCTGGCTTGTTGGCGTAACACTTATCTTTGACGGCACCCCACAAATAATAGTCTAACGGTGTCAAATCGCAGCTCCGAGGTGGCCAACCGAAATCAGCTCTGCGGCTAATAATGCGATCTTCAAAAACAGGGCGCAAAACATCGAGTGTAGCTTCGGCTGTGTGGCACGTAGCTCCGTCCTGTTGAAACCAAACGTTAATAATATCCTCCTTTTCAATTTTTGTGAACAGAAATTCGTTCAACATGGCCCGATAATGATCGCCATTGACTGTAACGGCCACTCCTTGCTCATTTTCGAAGAAAAATGGCCCAATTATGCCTCTGGACCAAAATCCGCACCAAATAGTGACTCGTCTTGGGTGTATCGGCTTTTCAATGTATGCGTGCGGGTTTCCTGTGCTCCAAATGCAACAATTTTGCTTGTTTACATACCCGCCAAAATCAAAATGAGCTTCATCTGAAAAGATGATTTTTTTTTTGCAAAATCGGCATCTTCTGTAAGTCGATCGCAGGCCCACTTAGCGCAGCGAAAACGCATTGGACACAACCATATTCGTTCAGCGGAAGGATAAAACTAATTATCTGTCATATCAGATATGAGCTAAGTGTTACGATTCACGAAATAAGCACTAGTTGAAAAAAAAAACGTTAGATGGCGGACCCTTTATTAATACGGCAGTTTTGCTCTCTTTTGGAGGGTACGAGGTGGAATTGTGTACTATGAGCTACCAAAACTCGGTGATCGGAGCAGCAGTTACTTCGTTTCAACCGTGCATTACGAAAAACAAGATCGGAATATAAAGACAGACATAATAAAGTCATTCTTTTTCTTGACAACTATTGCACACCGAAAAGAGCCAAATTAAAATCAGCATATAAAATTGTCAATTATATAAGTCGTTAGAAATTTCTAAGCAAAATTGTATTTTAGGAAGAATAATTGTTTAATCGTGGTATAACGTACATTTTTTGTTCACGTACATATGTGTATGTATGTATACATATATGTATGTATGTATACTTGTTTTGTTTTAAACATTTCTGTTAAAAAAAGCAAAATCATTATTAAAAATTGTTGAATCAACCTTGTTTTAATTGATTTTACAATGACTTTTTTTCCGGGTGTGGCCTCACGTTGCAAAAGTTGCCAAACAATTGTTTGCAACGACTAAATTAAATATCTTGTCACACTCGCCGTATTCTCCAAGCGTGCTCCTTCTGACTATTGACTGTTTCGACAATTGTTAAGTGTATTCAATATCTTTTGGCATGTCACAGAATCACTTCTTTTAAAAAAATATAAAATCAGATTCAGAGTTGGATCACCTTAAAAACGAAAAGTTTTGCTGAAACGGGATTCAGAAATTATCTCAGAAGTGGTCCAAAGATGTAAGCAATCGTTTCATTTTGATAAATTTGTTAATTCATTATCTCTTTGGAGCTAAAAAGAACGGACCAAATTAATTGCAACTGCCAATACGTAAATTATACTTGCTTTTGTTGTAAATAAACTATGAAAACCTTTAAATAATACCTGAGTGGGTTTAATTCGGTTACCCAGTGGGTTGACAACCCTGGAACTGAAACCATAATAGTGAGGCTCTATGTTAACCTAAACAAGTCCATCTAAGCCTATCAAGAACCTTACATTCACACAATATGTGTTCCGTTGTCTCTGATGACTGTGAGCACAGTCTACAAACTTCCACATTAGTGACCGCCCATAAGAAACTCCGTTAGGAGCTTAAAATCTGACCTGTCACATTTGAGAACCTCAGAGCGACGCCCAAATTGCGGACTGATAGCCGCCTAAGATCGCGGCTAAGTCCCCTTTGAGCATTCTAGTGTTCCAAGCATCTGAGAATTTCCTACTTATTTAGATTGAAGATGGTAGTAAATGGTGCTGCACAGATTCCGAACCTATAAAGGGTGTCATGGAAGCTTTACTAGCCCATGCATCCGCTGTTTCATTACCATCCTTAGTGTCTGTCGAGGTATCCAAGTGCTTAAAAGGCAGCTTAGTTCTCAGAGAATGGTCTTATTCTTGAGCCGACTGTACAGGTTATTCTCCGCACATATAGCAATGGCCATTATCTCAGCCTGAAAGACATTCAGCGATCTCCCCACTGGGATTGACGATTGGGTCCATGGATACCATCACCGATATAATAATTAATATCGCAGCCATCGTTATACCAGTTAAGATCAAACTCACTCCGAAGTCCCTGTCTGGGGGTTCAACACTGAATCTTCTGCCAAAAAACAGATTCAAATTCATTACACCCAGGGCCAAAGATGATTCTCCAACCACCCTGCGTGAAATGGACAGACTGTTGAATGGATTCGCCGCCGAACATGCCGTCACCCTCATTACAAATGTAGATGTGAAGCGGTGTGACGTATGTATGTTATCATTGTTATTATTCTGTGAATAGGCTTTGAGTGAAGACAAGAATATGACTTTTTTGATCTTAAATATACGCTTTCTGGAACATAAGTACTTGATTTCAATTGAATAATAAATGTTTGCTGGGTTATACTGTATGCAAATACACAGAAACACAAACGTTCAGCCATAACCAAACATAAATTTTTGTTACACAAAAATGATTCTATTGAACAAAATGTTGTTGTTTAGTTGTTGTTGTTATTGTTGTTGCCAGTTTGTTGCTTAATTCAACTCTTTTTGTTTTTGGAACTCGATTTTATTTTTTAAACTAATTTCCATATTTTGTTGAAAATTACAACAAAAACTTTTAAAGCATATTTTAAATTTTATGCATGTAGATACATATGTATGTATGTATTGTATATTGTATACATCTAAGCCTGTGTTTATTGGGTTATTAAAAGAAAGTGAAAAAAACGTAAAAATTCAATATAAAATCAGTACAAAAGGGGTTTGAAAAAAGAAAGAAAAAAATATTTAAAAATAAATTGAAATTAGTTTCTTTAGTGTATGAAATTAGTGTTGCTGTTGTTGTTTTTGTTTTTGTTATTGTACATTTTAAGCATAATATTTTGCTAATTTGGCACAAAAACCCAAAACAAGTTTTCCCAAAAATATTTGGTTGCGGTAGAGACCAGCAGTTGTTATGTATGTATTATGTTGTTTGTTGTTCATTTTGAAATTGCTATTCATACAGAAACTATTCATCAATATCAATATTTTATTTCCACACATGATAGATTTGTTAAGGATTTAAGCAAAACTCTTTTTAGAGATAAACACGTCGTATGCTTTTATGGCATTTTTGACATATGGTTGCTGGAGCACAAAGCGTTGGTGTTTGATTGTTGATTCAAAACATAAGCCTTTAGATAAAAACCAAAGAAAAGAGATTGAGTTTGTCTTTTTTTTATTAAATATTACATGAATAATAAATTAAATGACATTAAAAAGGACATAGAGAGGATTAAGTAGCTTTTAAAGAAAAATGTCTTGTTTTCGAAGGTTTAAGATGTGTAAGGAGAACAAGGAAAACATTGTAATATTTTTCCATAAACATTTAAACTTATTAATACTCAAAAATTTGTTTTTTTTAATTCTCAAGATACATACAGAGTGTCCGCCGAGAGCGTATACTACTTTGTTTTGCGCCATTTTGGTAAGCATTAGTCTTGACAGTTCATATTTGGCAGTCATGACAACCCTGATTTCCATGAAAAAATCATAAGGAGTGACGAGGCACATTTTTATTTGAATGGTTAGGTGAATAAACAGAATAGTCGGTTCTGGGCAATGCAAACCCTCAAACCTCAAATTATTAATCGGTCACCTTTGTATCTATTAAAAGTGACAGTCTGGTGTGCAATTTGGTCAGAAGCAATCTTTGAAACTGAAAACGGCGTAACAGTAACTATCAATGGGGAGCAATATCGTGATATAATTGAAAACTTTTTAACGCCAAAACTACATGCCTTGCGCTTGACTCACATGTGGTTTCAACAAGACGGTGCCACATCGCATATAGCCAGGATTACAATGGAATTACTGCGAGACCTCTTTCCACAATAAATTATTTCAAGAAATAGTGATGTGGATTGGCCTCCACGGTCGCCTGATATGACTGCTCCGGACTTCTTTTTGTGGGAATATCTGAAAAGCAAGTTTTATGCAAACAAACCAGAGACGCTGGAGCAACTCAAACAAAGTAGTCGTGATGAAACTAATGAAATACCGCGTGAAATGTGTGAGAATGTAATGAAAAATGTGCTCAAAAGGGCTCGCATTTGAGACAAACAAAGGCGGGCATTTATCTGATATTTTATTCCATACATAATTGCCGACATTAAATAAAACATTTATCAACATAAGATCCATTCTCTTTCATATAATCAAAAATTATAAACGAACAAAGTAGTATACCTTCCCGGCGGACACCCTTACGTTATTGATAATAATATTGTTAGGTTTGAACGTTTTTAAATTGCTCGAGTTTTTTTAAATGCAGCGAATTTATGCTTTACTTTATAGCCTTTATTTTACTTCCACACTTTTGCACAATTACACTTTATCTTAATACAGCAACTTATTAATCTTGCTTCGCTTATACACAAATTACTCAACACTTTTATTTGCGCCTAAACACGACTTTACTTTATTACATTTAAAAAAAATGACTGTCAATCAATAACTAACTCACGTAGGCAAAACAGCTCCCTTATATACCTCTATGTCTACTGTGAAAGTTCTGGAAAATACTTAAACTCATCAAATCTTCTATTACGTTCGTTAATTTTAAATGTAGCACCCAAGATCGGTACTTTAACACCGTTCGATACACAAGTGGTAACACCGTTAATAGCACCGATAATGTGGTGTGACAGAAATATTGAGCTTTGATACAAACCAATAGAATAAATGCCTTTATACAACTTGAAAGCCACTGATGTTGTATATCTTTTTAAAAATATAATAATAAATTTAAATTTAATTAAAATTGTATTAAGCCAAACTTAATGAATGTGGTTGTGACGCTATAGGATACGCGGATGACCTAGTCATCGTCGTTGGCAAGTATGATGTTGTTTTGTCGGATATCTTGCAACATTCTTTTAACCTTATATCTGTGTTGTGTAGAGGGGTTGTCGGTCAATCCGAATAAGACGAGAAGAGATTGAAATTGCAGAGAACGGTAATTGGACTATCGAAATAGGTGAAATATCTGGGGGTTATCCTCGACAGGAGACTGAATTGGAACGGGCATTTAAATATCGTTCTAGGTAATGTATGCTTGTCATGGTCCAATCGGCAGAACCTCGGGTCTTAACCCTAGAACCATTTGTTGGTTGTATACTATGATCATTAGACCGGTAGTTTCATATGCATCGATTGCATGGTGGCCTAAGGCTGAGCAAAGGCTTTGCATAAATAGATGCCAGATTCTTCAGAGGCAGGCCTGTCTTGTCCCAATAGGTGCAACAAAAACTTGTTCCACTATAGCCATGGAAGCTTTTATCCGTCTAAATCCACTGCATATGGCGGTTCTGTGGCGGTTCTGTGGCGTATCCCCGACTTTAAGCTATATTTGTACAGGGATGACGTGTGCACTGGTGACTTAAACTTTGGTCTCAATTTGGAAGTTATTATACATGATCATGAGAAGAGGAACCATGGGTTCACTAATGTCAACCCCGACTGTTTACAGTGGTATACGGATGGATCTAAAATGAATCTTGATGTGGGAGTCGGGAGACTTGGGCAGCGTTTCACAGGCAAAGATCAAGTCTATTTGAATTTGTGCGCGTCAGATTTGCATCCATGACAGCAGAAGATGCTCAGTTCATCCCAATTGTCCGCTGATACTATCCCACACAATTGTTTCTCAAATAGAGGAGGGCAGGCCAAACATCATCTTATCCACACTTCGAATGAAGTTGAGAAGCTTTGCCTGGGTGCAAAGTAGATTAATTATCTACTTAGCTTGGAAAAACATCTTAATTAATTAAACTGAAACAAAACTGAAACAAAGAGGAGTGACGGAGAAAAAAATCGAAACTAACCCAACTTGACGAAGGTAACTGGAATGATTTTTTTAAATTTCCTCTCTAAAAACTATCGATATTTTTATTTATCTCTAGAAAATTTATTTTTTTTATCAACCTTTGCTTAAAATTTAAATATTTCCCAACAATTTTCTGGTCTGCTCTTATCATATCTATGCCAACAGGCAGGTGTAAATATCCAGCCTCTCATCTATTATCATTCATTTACTATGAGGATAATGGAAAACCTCAAATGCTTTTATAATTACACCGGATAGGATACACACAACCATGGTAATCGATCGTTTATGATGACGTCATTAGAATATATGGGAAAGGAAATAATGAAAATAAAATTTTGTTTTTATTAATTTTTTCTCTTTATTTATTTAAATAAAACAATTTTATTAATAAAACAATTCATATTCATAACCATGACCATGTGTCTACAAGTACACATACAAACAGACACACACTCTGTACAACACATTTTAGGCAAAAAGCTACAGGACAATCAGTAACATACACATACACAAACACACACAAACAATAAAATAAAAAAACAAATAAATCTGCATTCAAAATCCGAAAATCTAATGAAAAAAGTCGAACGAACTCAAGTGCATTGAAATGAATTGAATTAAAAACAGGAAAAAAATTACAACAAAAAAACAAAGAAAGAAAAACAAAAACAAAAATTTAATAAATTTTTGAATTTGAATTTTTGCATTTAGATTTTTGTTGTTGCATTAGTGTTTGAATATACATTTTAAAAATTAAGTTTTGCCTTTTGGAAAATTTCATACAGTGAGCGTCAAAATTAAGTAAACATTTAATAGTATTTGCAAAAAGTTTTATTTTGTTTTTCGATGTCCTATATACTTTTGTAGAGACGTGATATATGGAATGGGTTAGCCCGGTATGTAAGTGCACTCTAGGTATTTTTTAATCCTAACTAAGAAGCATAACGGGCATGTTTTGTTCCAGTACGATATCCAACACAGAGCTATGGACAGCTAAAAACATGAAACACATGAACATGCAAATTTCAATAAGAAAACGTGAATGGAATTGACTGATTCGCATTTAACGCAAGCCAGTGGGGTTGTTCACAGGATGGTAGGAGGAGAGGAAGACGCGTTCATACAGGAAGAGACAGCTTGAAAATGAAGTGGCAAAGACGAAAATGATCTGAAGTGATATTATATATAACAGATCCGTGTAGTGCTCTATTCATATTTACTAGTTATGCTTTATTGGGCAAGTCGCTCCTCCTACGACAAGACATGGGATCTTTCGTCGAGAATGACACTTTGGATATATAAGGGTATAATTTGGCCCTTTATCAGTTATGCGGTGATAGTTCGGTGAAGAAAGGCTGAGGAAGCTATTCCCATGAATAAATTTTACAGGGGCGATGAGAACATGTCCAACGGTGGTGTTGAAGGTCTTTTTTTCCGACATGTAAGGTGAGAGTATCCTTTAGACTACCAGTTCACTGCAGTGTCTCATAGGCTGAGGTATCGGCGATAAAGAAGGCAGCGGGCGTTCTCCGATATCTACTAGATCTCGCGGCTCGTATATGAATTCCGGACGTCTCTAAACAAGACGGCGAGATGTCTGACACTTGGGGGAATTGGGTGGATAGACTAATAAGGGAAGGCGATATCTTTGGCAACGAAGAGACTGACCATTTAGTTGGAATGCCACTTTCCCTTTGCAGACTTCTGGTTCTGCAATACATGTTAAATAAGGCACAAATACTGAGGGAGAATGAACCCAGCTGCTCTGTATAGAGACAGCTCTAACTCGTTCGAAGTCTGTCATGGGGTTACCGCAGCATAAGCTGCGAATACTGGTGGCTGGTGCGTTTACTAGAAGACAGGATCTACCGTTCATTATA
This sequence comes from Wohlfahrtia magnifica, assembly GCA_023159175.1. Lineage (NCBI taxonomy): Eukaryota > Metazoa > Arthropoda > Insecta > Diptera > Sarcophagidae > Wohlfahrtia > Wohlfahrtia magnifica. The sequence goes on along the minus strand of JAKWBJ010000173.1, from coordinate 156,719 downwards.
GGAGTTGTCAGGTTGGAGAAAAGGAGGAGACTGTCAAACATTTTCTAAGTCAGTGTTCCAAACTTCCGTGTATATGACTGTTTTCTTTGGCAGTCTGTTTCTGCATGTCATATCGGACATGGCTGGTATAAATGTCAGCAGGCTTTTTTTTCTTTATGAGTGCGTCTGGTTGGTTCACTTCGAGCCACGGCGTGAAGATGTGCATAGGTCCAATTGGAAGCTATCTTCTGTGGGCATCACTGCGATTATCTGGCTACCCGTTGTAACTAACTAACTAATTGAATTCGAGTTATTTGATGTCAAATTAATAATTTTTTTGGAGACGTGGGCATAGTGGAGGCTCTGTATTAGTCTATAGATGTTTGACGAAATTAAGGGTCGGTGATCTAGTATTAGTCGAATGTACTCGTATAATGAAAAACGAAGATTTTCTTGATACTCGAATGAATGTAGAGTAGGCTGCATCTTTTAATTTGATCACGTGTAGAGTTATATTGACCAGATAGAGAAATTATTTATGCGAAGAGCACCTAAAGGCGGTATTACAGTATAAGTGGATTAAAAGATGACTTGATTTTCATGAAAAATTTTGTTAATTCTTTGCCTACAAGAACAAAAAACAAAACAGTAAATATAATTCTTAAATTTTTTTTTACGGTACTAAAAATCTGTTTATTTTACTTTGAAGCCCACGGTATATATTTCTGCTCATAAATAAATTATATTTATTTGTTTTTGTTTTCTTTTTTCTCGTTTTTGCTTAATACTCATATTCATATGCAAAATACGTTGATTATTTAGAGGAAAAATATATTTCCAAAAAATAATTTTTCATTTCATTATGAAAAACTTGGTATTAAAAATACAAATTTAATCCCAATAATAGCAACAATAAAATAAAATAATAATAACAAAAGAGTCAAAATAATGACCGTTATAATGGCGCAGGTTAAAATGAATGTTTGTTTGTTGTTCAAAAAAAAAATATTTTTTATTGCCATCGGAAGGAGAAATTTGGTGAGAAAAAATCCGTAAATTTAATAATAAATCACATTGCATTTAGGACTTTTGAAAATACCCAGTCACATACATACATTTTCGGTATATTATAAGTGGACCTGTTAAAAATAATTGTGAAATACACTTAAAAAAATAGTAGATGCTGAGTTTAAAATCAGTGTGTAATCCAAAAACACAATTGATTAATGAAAATGAAGAAAATAGGGACCGTATTATAGATGTCGTTCACTATCTGTAAGCACACAAATATATGCATTTAGTTGACGTTTAAATTTTCGCCTTACAGTATGCTACAAAACAAACGAGCTTATACTTACTATCTATTATATATCTTCATAACATAGAAAAGTTCTTTAGAATTTTAATTTGATTTATTAATTTATAATTATAAAATACTCTTCTTACTAAGAAGAGACAGACATAAAAAAAGACAAATTTGTAACAGTAAAAATTTACGTCAAATTTAAAAGACCGCTATTTTGCATGCGTCAAAACAATAGCACGCGATAGATAGTTAAATTACCAATGACAAAAAACGTTCAATAATAAAACCGATCGATTCTACATTAAAAGAATACTTAGGGAAAATTTAAACGTCTTTATAATTTTATCGAATCCATCAAACTCTGTTCCTAGCAAAAAATGGCTAACAGTAAGAAGAAGAAAAAATAATTAATGATTATAACAGAGGTGTGAGGTCAGTGACATCAATCGTAAACAGATTTGGAATTCAGCACAGTATTATTGACTGTATTATAAGCCGTTTCCGCTCATCAGACTAATTGACAAACCCAGTTAAAGGTAGTAGACCCCTGAAAACGAAACGACTAGGCGATACTCCGTTTGAAAAAAAATGTATAGCTTTATAGCAGGAAGGTCTATTACAAACTAATTAAAGCTGAATGTTTCGATTAGATGCTTGCAAACACGATCTGTAGACGGTGGATTAGTATCATGTCGAAGTGCAAAAAAACCATTTACTACTGCAAAAAACGGATTGACCAGAACTTAAAGCAAGTAAGCTTAGGTATACTTTTAATGGAAGAGCGTACTCTTCTCTGATTAATCTAAGTTTAATGTAAGATGTTCTTATGGATTTAACCTGTTAAGCTGAATGAAAAGTACAACATCTTAATCCTCGATATACCAAAGATACGGATGGGTGTGTTTTAGTCTGAGAATGCATTTCTGGCGATGGAATTGGGCCAATACATAAAATAAATGGTGTAATGGATCGACTTGTCTATAAGGACATCCTGGAATACATACTGATATAGCATGCAGTGGAGAAAGTGTCACTTAATTGAAGATATCAACAGGACAACAATTCAAAATGCATAGATAGATGAGTGAAAGAATGCTTTGAAACACTCGAAACATTATCGAATCTAATCGAGTCCATAATATGAATATGCAAAGAACTTCCAAAAAAGAAAAAAGGGCTAGGCAACTAAATAAAGGGTCCGCTGGGAAATATTGCCACATTACTTTGAAAATCATAGTAATGTTGCAGAATCAAAAATCATCTTTTCAGATGAAGCTCATTTTGATCTTGGTGGGTATGTGAACAAGCAAAATTGTCGCATTTGGGGCACAGAAAACCCGCACGCATACATTGAAAAGCCGATACACCCAAGACGAGTCACTGTTTGGTGCGGATTTTGGTCCAGAGGCATAATTGGGCCATTTTTCTTCCAAAATGAGCAAGGAGTGGCCGTTACAGTCAATGGCGTTCGTTATCGGGGAGGAAGAAGAGGAGGATATTAGCAACATTTCGTTTCAACAGGACAGCGCTACGTGCCACACAGCCGAAGCTACACTCGATGTTTTGCGCCTTGTTTTTGAAGATCGCATTATCAGCCGCAGAGCTGATGTCGTTTGGCCACCTCGGAGCTGCGATTTGACACCGTTGGACTATTATTTGTGGGGTGCCGTCAAAGATAAGTGTTCCGCCAACAAGCCAGAGACAATTGACGCTTTAAAAGACAATATTCGTGAAGCCATTGGTGAAATACAGCTGCACACAATCGATAATGTGCTTAAAAATTTAACCGATCGTATAGGCTACTGCATGGCCAGCCGGAGCAGCCATTTGAATGAAATTATTTTCCATTATTAACCGGAAGGATTGTACTTTCAAATAAAAAAATAAATTTGAGAAAATATTCAAAAAGAAATTTATTTGGCGGACCCTATATTTGAGTCCAGTACTCAGGGAATGATCCCTACTTATGCAGTGCATTCTGCAGGTACTAGAAAAATATGTTGTGGGAAGAAGGATAGGTAGACGTTCGATTTAAATTTATTTATATCATAAGTGGCCAGAAAAACTTTCGCGGTCGAGAAGCCCCAAAATAGTCTTTGAAGTAACGGCCATTACATGAGAGTTGTACTCCATCTTAGGTCGGATATAGGTCTTGTAAATATTAAGCAGATCAGATGGAGTCAAGCATTTCTTACACCATCTTAAAAAGCTGAGGCACTTGAATGCTTCTTTCGACACTCGAAATATGTGATCGTATCAACGAAAATCATGGTGAATTCTCTCTCATGCCCAGAAGATCAAAAACATCTAAGTCTTCAATATCTATTGGGTGTACCATCTATCGGTTTAGTTTTGAAGCAGCAGTTGTTTCAAATCTGGCAATTCTTATGTCATTCCATTCTGTCAAAAAATTCAGTATATTTTCGTCACAAAAATGAATCGATTTACGCTTGAGCAACGTTGGGATTTATTGGATATTTATTTCCAAAACAAAAACAATTGGTCGGAAATTGCAGAAAAATCAAAAATAAAATGCAAAAATCATCTTTTCGGATGAATTTTCTTCTTGGTGGGTACGTTAATAAGCAAAATTGCCTTATTTGGGGCTCAGAAAACCCAAATGTGGTCTTACAGAAGCCAATGCACCCATTACGAGGAACTGTTTATTGGCTTGTGTTTATTGGCCCATATTTCTTTGGAAATGAGGACGGCGCATCATGATAACCGATTTTTTTGTGCCAGCTCTTCATGGTATTGATGTGAAGGAAGTTTTGCTTCAATAGTATGGTACAACTTGCCACACATCTCATGCCGCAATCGATTTATGGCATCAAACGTTTGATGGCTGTTTAATTAGTCGAAGCTGCGATTTGTCACCGTTGGACTATTTTCTGTGGGGCGCAGTTAAAGACAAGTGTTATGCCGACACACTGGAGACTTTTGAGTATTTGAAGGCCAAATTTAGTGATGTCATTGCCGAGATACGACCGCATACACTTGTAAAAGTTCTCGAAAACTGGTCCGATCGAATGGAGTACTGTGAGGCCAGCCGCGGCAGCCATACACATACAATAATATTTCATTTCTAACCGGAACAATTGTACTTCACAATCAAAAAACAAATTTGTCAAAATTTCCAACCGTTTTTGTTTTATTGTATTTTGAAATGGCCCACCCGATACATTATCCATGGTCACAGATGACAGCATTGGATCTTGAAACAATTAAAATCGACTCTGTTCGCGCGACTAAAATCAGAGATTCTCGATAGGTCAACTATGAGCTCGTCGTTTATATTCCGCCTAAGAAGGTCGGCGTAGGATGTGAATGACAAATGTTGCTGTCATTTGCGAGAGAGTAGATAGGATTGGAAGTGAGAAGAAAAAAATCGTTAAGAAATATTAGAAATAAAGCGGTAGAAAGAACAAAGCTTTGCGTTACCTCTGAATTTATCCTGAACTCGTCAGATGAGATTGTATCTATAACCACTCTTATGAAACGATCTCTGAGAAATCTCGATACAAAGTGAGAGAAGTGACTATGGACACCAAAAGCAGTAAGTTTCAACACGAGCGCCTAGAGCCAAACTCTATTAAACGCCTTGCAAATATCTAGAGCCACAACTTTGCTCTCACCAAAACCATGAATGAATTTGTTCCAAGCCGTATAGATGATCGCTTAACAAATACCTCACAAGGCAATTAATCATAATCTCCATGACCTTACGGAGTGCTTAACAAATTGCTAGTGGGCAGTAGTTCTCAGGGTTGGTAAACTCACCGTTTTTAGTGATTGACGTTACATTAGCAACCTTTCAGCAGAATGAAAAAATACCGGCACGTTATGACGCACTAAACGCGTTGGTTAATGGACGCGCAAACGTTAAAAAGTAGTGCTTTAGACCAGATTCCCGCTCTTCTCTTCTGTTTTCATACGTACGTACTCACACACGTAGGAATAAATAAGCAAAAAATAAACAAAGAGAACTAAAGAGAAAACAAATGGAAAAATACAGTGCAAAATGGCCTGAGTGAGAGCTCTCAAACTACTACCACAATTGCAAAATGCATTAATATTAGTTTGCCGGACGATGCTTTAGACCCTATAGATTTGTTACCTTGAGATTTGTATCATATGGCTGCCACGGCTTGCGGAGTATGGTACTCTAATTCTCACAATCTTTTCGCAGCATATGCAGCCGTCTTTCCCTAATAACTCATAGCATTTTGATTTTCAGGTGTTCAATTGTTTTTGATTTATCGACGTAGACAAGCGACTTTACATAACCAAAGAAAATAATTCAATGGGGTTAAGTCACACGATCTTGTTGGCCAATTAATTGGACCATTATGTGAAATTACTCTTCCATTAAAAGTTTCCTTAAGTAAATCAATTGTAGCTCGCGCTGTGTGATATGTGGCTCCGTCCTCTTGGAGCCATATATCAGCAAGTTCTTTTTCTCCATGACCCCACAAGCCACCCATTGCTTTGTTTCAGTTTCATTAGTCAAGTTGATTTTTCAAACTAAGTAGATGATTAATCCCCTGTAGCTCTTCTCCTTATGATTGTGTAGTGATGAAGATTCTGGCTAATTGGTGGTGGTGATCTTTAGAATTGTAATTTTTTTCCAGTAGGTGGCGATTTTTATTAATCGTTCGTATGATGTTTTTTATTTTATCATCACTAGTGGCAAGCTGGAAGGTCAGTGGGGCGGCTTATTCTTTATTTTTTTGAACTCTAAACCACAATTCAATTCTTTTTTTGTCATGTCTTCTGCTGGCGCTCGAAGGTGAGTCGCTTGTGTTGTTATAAATGTTCAATTGTTGGCAATATTAATGCCAGCAATTGAGGTACGAAAAAATTTCGATTCATTTCCCTTTACCATTCACCATTGACAGTAACACTCTGACCATCATCGTTTTTGAAGACATATGGACCAATGAATCCACCAGTCCATAAAGCGCAACAAACAGTAATTTCTTGTGTACGTAATGCAGTAACCTTGTGGATTATTCGCACTACAAATGCAACAATTCTGCTTATTTACGTACCCATTCAATCAAAAATGAGCTTTACCGGAGCACAAAATTTTTAATTTTAAAGTTGTACGAACAGAAGCATTATTTTGATAACAAATATCAACAATTTGCAAGTGTTGCTCTGGTGCAAGTCTATTCATAATTAAATGTCCGAGAAAACTAAACAGAAAGCAACTATCAGCTATTAAATCGGTTGTTAGTGGTGTCAACTCAAAGTTACGAACCATTAGCTGATACTTACTTTATTACTTTATTATCGACAATAGAAGAAAATAACAGTTAACAAGAGTAGTGTTGCATTACAAGTTCTGCGATGGAACTACAAAAAGCCATGGTCTTCGTACTGATGCCTAAAGAAATTACGATAAATATAACATTCCAAGCACGCTCATGTTACAGAAATTGTATTTTATTGTTTTTAAGTTTCTTTTTTTTCCACAGAAACTTGATTTTTTTCAGTGTATAATTGTCGAAATGGATTTAAACGCTGTTTTGCTATTAAGCACTAGACAATAAATTGTACCTTTTCATTATTTCTTCCTTTAATATCTATAAATACACAAACACAAACACTCACAAAAACACTATGAGTATGTGTTTATAAATATATCGGTTTCATATTTCACCTTCCAACTAAATAAATGGTGAGTCTGTGTGTTTATGTTTCCGATACACCAGCACAGTAACATAAAGCCTTTAAAACTGTAATAAATTCTCATATAACATTAAGTACACGTACTTGCATTCGTACTTAAATATTTCCACGCGGAAAAGTTATCTGTCTGTCGGCATTATATTCCTCCAAAATAAACACCATAAACACAGGGGGAACACATAAATAGTGATACAGCATAAATATACGCAAGGAAATAAACGAAAATATTGAATTTCAAAAACTTTTAAGCAAAAATAACGATCATATGTCTCAAAGTTATAGAAAAATAATTAAAATTATTGACAAATTTCTTATATAAAATTATCATAAATAATTGATAAATTATCTCTCTAAAATGTACATCATGTTGCAAAGAGATTTTTATAATCATTTCCTGTAAAACATTTTTATTTTCAAGAAATTTGCCGTTAAAATCAAATTTGTTACTTCACATAATGGTTACTCTTTATAAATATTTCAGATATACAATTCACACATTAAGGCACACACACACAATATACACATGGATATATAAAATAATAAATGTTTTTTGTTATTGTACATTTCAACGCTATAAAGGCAATAATAACGGTAGGTAACAACAACAAAAACAACAATGATACTATTCAACATACATAAGTGGCATAATAAATAGTTGATGTTTTCTACTTAAACTGTGTTATACAATAACCTAAACTCACGTTAAGTGTAATAAAACAGAAGAGAGAGAGAGAGAGAGAGAGAGAGAGAGAGAGAGTAGTAATAGTGAAGAAAAACAAAAGCATATAAACCACAAAACAACACCACAATGCTAATGATACAGGTTTGCAATGTAAGTGGACTTCGCTGCCTTGCTTGCTTACTTTCACTCTCTCTCTCTCTCGTTCTCTCCCATTGTCGTTTATTATTAACAACTGCTTGCACGAGCACAAACAAACGTATGGCTTTATAAAGAAATATTATACAGGCAATATTATAACAACAACAAAAAAAATAATAATAATATTCTCACAAGTAATGGTTACTAACAGACATGAATATTATTAATAATGAAAGAACAGTAAAGGAAAGAAAGAGCCGCAACAACTCTATTAAGATGTTAATAACAGTGTCCTGTGTGTATAAAATTGCTCTTTAGGCCATATTAAGTCACTCTTTCAGTGTTTTTTCTCACTTGTAGTTTTATTATTAATTTGAGTCTCTGTCGACATTGTAACAGTGTTACGTTTTATGTTATTGTTGTTGTTGTTTGTTTTTATGTAACTTCATTGGCCGTCTAAACGTTTATCAAAAGTGCTTTTCGAGCAAAATTAATAGAAAAAAGAAAAAAACAAACAAAGTAGCATTTGGGAATTGCCATAAATATTGCTGAATTGCTTAAATAACATCCTTCCGTTTCACACGTTGTGACCTTTTTTGCCAGTGATTTTTTGCCTCTATTTGTAAACTCTCACACACACACATATCCAAACATGTGCTCAGTTGTCTATACGTGTGTTTAAATATTAAAAAACTTTTATGACTTTATGAATACGAGTACAAGTAAAAAATTTATTTATGAATGATCAACAGCAACAACAACAACTCTTATATAGTTCCTGTTGTTGTTGTTTTTGGCTTAACTGTGCATGCTTTTGTTCTCTTTTTATATTTTTTCGTTCTATTTAAAGTTTTTAACACCAATAGTTTTTGTTTTTTCTTCTTCTTTTTTTGCACTTGTTTTCGTTATTTTGCTTAATTAAATTTATTAAAAATATTTTGAATTCAAGCTTTTTTCCTAATCGTTGTTGTTGTTGTTATTGTTATTGTTAGAAAAAACAAAAACTGTTGCTTTTATGCATTTCCATAGAATTAGAATAAATTTGTTCTATTTTTGTTCAGTTAGGAAATAAAACAGAATTGTAAACGTTATTTAAATTAACAAATCAACTGTGATTTACACATTTAAACTTAATAATTGCTTATGGAGAAGAAAATTTTGTTTTTGTTTTGTAATTCTATTTTTCAATTTTATTTACGTAAAACTCGATGAATGCTTTTTGTGCAATCGATTAGTTCTTTTTATATGCATTTACATATATACATATATAAAGGGCCCGCCAAATAATCTTTTTTCTTGAAAGTGCTATAAAAAACTACTGAATATTTTCTCAACTTTCTTCTTTCATTTGAAGATACAATCCTTCCGGTTAATAATAGAGAATAATTTCATTCAAATGGCTGCCTCGGCTGGCCATGCAGTAGCCTACACGATCGGTCTAATTTTTAAGCACATTATCGATTGTGTGCAGCTGTATTTCACCAATGGCTTCACGGGTATTGTTCTTTAAAATGTCAATTGTCTCTGGCTTGTTGGCGTAACACTTATCTTTGACGGCTGTGTCAAATCGCAGCCCCGAGGTGGCCAAACGACATCAGCACTGCAGCTGATAATGCGATCTTCAAAAACAGGGCGCAAAACATCGCGTGTAGCTTCGGCTGTGTGGCACGTAGCGCCGTCATGTTGAAACCATGTGTTGTGAACACAAAACATGGCCCGATAACGATCGCCACTGACTGTAACGGCCACTCCTTGCTCATTTTCGAAGAAAAATGGCCCAATTATGCCTCTGGACAAAAATCCGCACCAAACAGTGACTTGTCTTGGGTGTATCGGCTTTCCAATGTATGCGTGCGGGTTTTCTGTGCCCCAAATGCGACAATTTTGCTTGTTTACATACCCGCCGAGATGAAAATGAGCTTCATCTGAAAAGATGATTTTTGATTTTGCAACATTACCATGATTTTCAAAGTAATGTCGCAATATTTCCCAGCGCTGTTCAAGCGTATACACAACCATATTCGTTCAGCGGAAGGATAAAACTAATTATCTGTTAAATCAGACATGAGCTAAGTGTTACCATTCAATGAGCACTAGTTGAAAAAAAAACGTTAGATGGCGGACCCTATACATACATACGTAATAGTAATATACAAATTACAATGCAATTTTCAAATGAAGTTCCTTGAAAATTTTGGTTTACGTATAAAATTAATCTATCAATCAGGTTATGTATGTAAAATGTGCATACATAGTCCAAATCTGCTAAATATATTGAAATCGGTTAACATTTAGCTGAGTTATTAACTTATAAGTGCCTGAAGCCACAATAAACCGGTTTTTTACCCGTAACTCAAGATTTTGGAGATGTTTCGAAAATTTCAAAGGCAGATTCTTGTTGTACTCGATAGCACCTATCAGTAAAATGGTATCACTGCCCAGGTATATCTACTTCATTAGTTTTTTAAGCACAGTTTTTTACTTGTACACTGTTTTTGGCGCGTAAAAAATAGCTTACTCATCGTGTCTGTTGTTTAACTTTAGCTGTTGTAAGAACATTGTTGTGGTTTATTAGGAATTTAGAAAAGCATTAAGTGCAGTTTTTAAAACATAAAGATTGATATAAATACTAAGTTCTAGAGAATAAGTGTGTACACTTTTTTATGTCGCTGACTGTATATGTAGATTTTCTGACAAGCAAGCAAACAAATAATAATAATAATAATATTGTGAATTATAAAACTACCCTCCTAACTGTTTGTTTTTCATTTATGGTTTCTTACAAATGAAATTAAATGCTATTTTAATTAAATAATATTTGTGTTAAGTTTAGAAAATTAACAGCTTCTCTTGTCTGAGAATAGTGTACACATTACTTTGTTAGAGCATTAAGATAAATGATGATATTCTTGTTATAAACTAATAACCACAAGTCTTAATGGCATTTAAATATAATAATGGCTAAAACCAAATCTTATTTACTAACTCTCTTGTCATTTAAAAAATTCTCAATTTCATTTATCATTTCGAATAAAGAATTTGTTAAAATGCATAAACACGAACACACAACATCTTATAACAATTTTAATATAACAAGACTTACCAAAGCATGTACAATGAGAGTACGGTCTATGCTTGTGTGTATGGATATGTGGGTATATGAGTATGTGTATGGGTATGTTTAATTAAACCAAAGTATTTGATTTGGTTTTCTTTCATATTTATACACTCTTATCTCTCTATTGTTATTCTACTTAGTTGTGTAAAAAACCAGAAGAGAGTAATTCTCCTGTCCTCTCCTTTCTATGGGTTGTTTTTTCTTTTGTTCGTTTCACTTTATTCCGTTTTTTCCTAATCAAATAAAAAGCCAAGGACAAGTATCTGAGGTTTTATTTTATTTTATTAATAAAAAAATAAGAAAAATGAAGAAAAATAATAATCAGTAGTAGAAGAAGAAGAAAAAGAAGAAGAAGATAATATTGTAACTTTATTATGATTTGTCAAAGAGAACAGGAAAAGGAAATAAGTAGTTGTAGTAGTCGTAAGTAAAACACTCGTGCTTACATACAATTGAACTTTACAGTGATATCACTTAACTTTGCTACCATATAAACTACATATGTATATGTACATACATATATAAATATATACCTGTGTTATTATAAATGTATTGTATTATTGTTATTGTTGCAGAACTATTACTACTACGCATACAAATACGGACTACAATTTTAGATACAGTTTGTCAAGAAAATCTTTTCACATTGTGAAAAAGTTTTCTTTTTAACTTTTATCATCAAAAAACAGATTTTCTGACTTATTTTTTGATTATTAATTAACAAATAACAGCAACAGAATGCAAAAATTATTGAATTGAGATAAGGAAATAAGATAAAAAATAAAAGAAAGTCCAAAATTTCGTTGTCAGGAAAATGTTTTTAAAATTTATGTTTTTTTTTAATCTGTTAGATTTTGCTGTCCAAATATTTCTTTTATTTCGATGTTTTGTTTCATTAGTCAAGTAACTATTGAAACGTTTAAATTAAAATTTTCGTTATCACATAAATGCAGAATATACGAGGCATTAAAATGCCTCTTAATAGAATAGTGTCGGAAGTAAATTAATTGGTTTGCTATATATAGTCACCCGGTCGGGAAAATGATTCAAGCATTATCTAAAATGATAGGCTGACATTAATACATTCACCAGAGCTCTTGCGTAATAATTAGTAGAAAATAGAACGTGTGTTATGAAGAAAAGTGAACACTTTCTGGTGAGTTCAGAGAAGAACGTTGCGTTGCAGTTTTCCACGAAACGGTAAGGCTAGTCTTGAAAAAGATAGCTAAAAAACCACTGCTTACAATTCAACTTAAAGAAAAGCGAGTATCTTTAGCTCTATGGCTTATTTCCAAACTTGACGAGTACTGGTATCAAATTATATTTTGTGACGGCTTCATAAAAGTGTTTCTTTATAATGACGGCCCTAATGAAGTATGGAAAAAACCTTTAAAAGCTTTGGAAAGTCGAAACACAATTCGAACTGTAAAATATAAAAAAATTTCGGTAAAGGTTTGGGGGTGCATATCTAGTAAGGGAGTAGGAGAAATTTGTTTCATTGAGAACAATATTGATGCGAATTAATAGCTGGACATACGAGATTAAAGTGGCATTAATTTAACAGTACTAAAAAACTAGGCTTTATAAAGGATCCGCCATCTAACGTTTTTTCTTTCAACTAGTGCTTATTTCGTGAATGGTAACACTTAGCTGATGTCTGATTCGACGGATAATTAGTTTTATCCTTCCGCTGAACGAATATGGTTGTGCATACGCTTGAACTTCGCTTCGCTAAGTGGGCCTGCGATCGACTTACAGAAGATGCCGATTTTCTCAAAAAAATCATCTTTTCAGATAAAGCTCATTTTGATCTTGGAGGGTATGTAAACAAGAAAAATTGTCGCATTTGGGGTACATAAAACCTGCACGCATGCTTTGAAAAGCCGATTCACCCAAGACGTGTCACTGTTTGGTGCGGATTTTGGTTCTTCGAAAATGAGGAAAGTGGCCGTTATAGTCAATGGTTATCGTTATCGGGCCATGTTGAACGAATTTTTGTTCACAAAAATTGAAGAGGAGGATATTAGCAACATTTGGTTTCAACAGGACGGCGCTACGTGCCACACAGCCGAAGCTTACACTCGATGTTTTGCGCCCTGTTTTTGAAGATCGCATTATCAGCCGCAGAGCTGATGTCGTTTGGCCACCTCGGAGCTGCGATTTGACACCGTTGGACTATTATTTGTGGGGTACCGTCAAAGAAAAGTATTACGCCAACAAGCCAGAGACAATTGACGCTTTAAAGGACAATATTTGTGAAGCCATTGGTGAAATACAGCTGCACACAATCGATAATGTGCTTAAAAATTGGGCCGATCGTGTAGGCTACTGCATATCCAGCCGAGGCAGCCATTTGAATGAAGTTATTTTCCATTATTAACCGGAAGGATTGTACTTTCAAATAAAAAAAGAAATTTGAGAAAATATTCAGTAGTTTTTTTTTGCATTTTCCAAAAAAAAAAAAAAAAAAAATATTTGGCGGACCCTATACTAATGGAAAGGCGACGTTCAAGTTCTATCAGGATAATATCCCACAATTGATCAAGTCTATCGAATTGCCCATGCAAGAGAAGAGGCCCTCGAACAAACTAACGTGTGTTCGGCTGCATTTTTGGATGTTGTTCAAGCCCTTGACAAGGTATGGCACAAAGGGATGCATTGCAAGCTAAGAACACAGCTGTCTGTACAATATACCGAGTTGTTGAAATCTTAAATGAAAGAGCGATATTTTAGAGTCAAACATGGAAATGACTACTCCGATATAAGAAAAATTGGTGCATATATTTATTATAACAGCTGATATACTTTCCCTGGATAACGGCAACAAAGTAGCCGCCTTTGCTGATGATACTTGTGTACTTTCAGTTGGTGAAAACGAAATAGAATCATTCACAAAATTGCAGTCGTCTTTAGATAAGCTGGTAGAATGGACGGAAAGATGGAAAATGATATTAAATGAAAGTAAATCAGTGCATGTCGATTTTACCTACAAATCTATACGGCATATACCAATTAAAATTTTAAAATCTACGATCCTATATACTAACCATGCAAAATAACTTGGAATGACGCTGGATTCTAAACTTAAATGGAATGAGTATATCACAATTAAAGCAACAGAGCTGACTCTAAAATACAATAAGCAAAAATGGATTATTGGGAGAAAATCCCCAATATCAATTGAAAATAAACTTCTTGTTTGTAATCAAACACTGAAACCAGTGTCGACCTATGGGATTCGAATCTGGGGCTGTGCTACAAAAAATAATACTGATATTATCCAACGCATGCAGAACAAAATACTTAGGAATATACAAATTAAATGCACTTTATTTTATTAGAAACAGTGATCTGCACAGGAATCATGGGGCTATTTGCATCTAAACACAAAAACAGACTATAGAGTCACGTAAACTCCAAAGCTGCCATTTTATGTAAAAATGAAATTTATTCAAGGAGACTGAAAAGAGCCAAGCTACAGGATTGTTAGGGAGATAAATTACTTGTTAGTTTAAGTTGGATTAGGTAAGGTGGTGGACCCCCTTAAAGGGAAGGAGTCCTACTTAGGTCAGATATTTGGCCCATTGTGATGCCACATGCATAATTGCCAACCCGGGGTTCAAACAGTTTCCATAGGAAACCATTTAGTCTCCAAAATAAATCTCGCAATTGCGGCCATCCTTATCCTGGAGAGTTCAGTCAAAGTTGACAAAAAGTAGGAGTTCAGAACCTTCGCCTACTGGCAGCAAGAGCCGGACATCGATACATAAGGTGAAAGACAGTCTCCTCCTCCTCTTCGAAATCACAACTCCTGCAAAAATCATTCGAGGGAATACCAAGTCTATCGGCATGCCTTCCGATCAGACAGTGTTCCGTTAGGACCGCAATTGTGCGGTGTATGGCCACCCGAGTTAGGGAGAGTAGACATTTAGTCCCTCTTTTGTTGAGGTCGGTCCAGCAGAGCCTTGTGATAAACTGACCGGAGAATATCCAGCTTAACCGAGGCAATCGGGACACCGATGATAGACCCTTGCTCGAAAGTATCAAGCTCAGTACCCATCTTGGCTAATTTTTCAACACCGCAATTCCCGGCGATATCCCGGAACCCATATAAGAGTTAAAATGAACCGAAATTTCCATAAAAACCTGCGGCATTCGTGGACTAGAAAAGACGTCGGGGTGACATTAGCGAGAGGCTTTATCGCAGCCCGACTGTCCGAAGAGACCAGAAGCTTATCAAAGAGAATCTCTCCATCCAACAAGCATTGCACGGCCTTCAGTATGGCCATGACCTCTGCCTGAAACACACTGCAGTAATCAGGCAACCTATAAGACAGTCTTGTGTCAGAATTTCTCAAGAATATACCACATCCCACTTTGATTCGTACCTTAGAGGCGTCACTATAAGCCTCAAGGGCATTCTGAGGGAATTCCAGTTCATCAGACCAGAATTCCCTCATAGGTATATCAACGTGAAATCTCATATCGAGAAAGTTGTGAGAGATCATGTAATGGATGGAAGATGTCTGAGATCCCCAATAATCGCAGCATAACCAAAGTCCAGATTTGGCCAGGAGTTAGCTGCATTTAGCCTCACCGCCACCAACTTAGCCCTCTGCTTGAGGAGAAGTTCGGTGGGGAGCCAGTTAAGCATAGCAAATAAGGCTTTGGCTGGAATAGACCGGAGTGCACTGGTGATTAGGATGGTAGCTTGTCTGTGCACCCTGTCTATCACCTATCACAGTACACACCGTCCACCAGATATGAACACCGTAGATTAGAGTTGGTTCTACCACGGCCTTATAAAGCCAGTAGGTGATGGTAAGTCGAAGTCTCCATATTCTGCCTGCCCTTACTGTTAGCTTAAGTCTAGATGTAATAAAATAAAATGTACACATTGAGGCTACCTAGCGCTAGATGGCAGGACAAATACAAAAACTTTTTCTTTCTTAGAAATTACGATCTGTCAAACGTCAGCTGTTAAAATTTTAGCCAAATTCATCGATTGGTTTATTTGTTGTAGTCGTTTGAAGTAAGCAACTTTTGTGTTTCTAGGAAAATGGACAAAAGTGTATTTCGTGTAGTGATTAAACACTATTATTTGAAAGGCAAAATGGCGAAAGAGACAAAAGAAAAGCTTGATAAACATTACGGCGAATCTGCTCCGTCAGATTATATGGTAAAATATTGGATTGCTGAATTTAAACGGGGCCGAACAAGCACTGCAACAATACCATCAACAGGAAGGCCAAAAGAGGTGGTTACTGAAGAAAATATTAAGAAAATCCTCGATATCGTTATGAATGATCGCCGGGTCAAAATACGTGAGATTGCTAAAATGGTAAACATATCATATGAACGTGTTTCAACATTTTGCATGAACATTTGCATATGAAAAAGCTATCGGCAAGATGGGTGCCGCGTTTGCTCAGTGTTGAACATAAACGAGTTCGACAGATCACTTCACAGCGTTGTTTGGATATGATAAAGCATAATCCTGCTGATTTTTGGCGTAGATTAATAACTGTTGATGAAACGTGGTCCCACGACTACACACCTGAAACCAAAAATCAATCGAAGCAATGGGTGGAAGCTGGTGGAAGTGCTCCGAAGAAGGCGAAGACAGCGAAATCGGCTGGCAAGGTTATGGCCACTGTATTTAGGGATGCACACGGAATATTGCTCATCGATTATCTTGAAAAACCATCCACAATCACAGGAGAGTATTATCGTGCATTATTGGATCAATTGATTGATGCAATCAAGGAAAAACGAGCACATTTAAACAAGAAAAAAGTGCTCTTTCTTCAAGACAACGCCCCGTTTCACACAGCATGAGATACGATGCTTAAAATACGAGAAATCCACTCGAATTGGTTGATCATCCACCTTAAAGTCCAGATTTAGCCCCTAGTGACTTTTTCCTGTTTCCAAATTTGAAAAAATGGCTCGCAGCAAAAAGATTCATCTCAAACGAAGAAGTGATTACCGAAACTAATGCGTATTTTGAGGAGTTGCCAAAATCGTATTATTCAGATGGTATAAAAAAGTTGGAAAATCGTCTTACTAAGTGTATTGAGCTAAAAGGAGACTATGTTGAGAAATTTATGGTTTTTGAAAAAAAAATGTTTTTTTCTACTTAGGTAGCTTCAATATCAATCCGCTCTCGTATACTCGTATATTGTATATAAATTTAAATAACATTAAGAAAAGGCTTTTATCTTAAGAACTTGGCTTCTTTATAACTGTCGTAAAGTACTGGATATTTATGCTCAGAGTCTAGACTTAAACCCAGTTGAAAATTTATAGAATTATCTTAAAGGAAGTACTGCCTAGAGCTGTTTCAAAAAATAGAGGTCGTAATTGTGAAAGAATGGGTTAAAATTCCAACAGAATGTGTGCAATAATTTATTTCTTCCCTGAAAAGAAAGCTGTAATTGATGCCAATGTTGATCAGATAAAATAATGATTATCTTGCGCCTCAGTATTTTCCTCCCATTTATTAAAACTATGCTAGAATGTAAAAGCATTTTCTTGACTACAAAATTCTAGAGTTTCTTCTGTCTTATTTTTGGTCTTAAAATTTATTGTTTTGTTCTTTTTTGCTGTTATTTGTTAGCTAATAAGTATCGCGATTAAGTGGAATTACCAAAAAACCTATACTTTTTATGCTAAACGTCAAACCCATTCCTTTTTTCATTATGTACAAAGATTTTCTTGACAAACTGTATTTTTTTAATATTTTTATTTTAGTTCAAAACTTAAAATTAAATAAAAATAAACAAAAACAACTTAATGAAGAGGAAATGAAAATAGTGAGAAATGTTGGTGGCGTGGGACCAGAGAGTATAGTATATGACAGAGTAAACAAAAATATTTATAATTACTGACTTGACATCTTAAGTATGCAAAAAATTGAGTTGAATTAAGCAAGAAAAATAAATATTTATTATTTGTGTTTCTTTCCCTTTTTTAATTATGTTTTCCTTATTTACTGCTATGAAAAATTAATATATAAAAAGTATAGAAAAATATTAACTGAAGTGTATATAACTGTAAAACCAAAACTTTAAGAAACGCCAAAGTGTCGCAGCAAAGTAGGAGAAAAATGGCAGTTATTGTAACATGATGCTTATACACTGTTTCCAAAATTATTAAAAAAATATAGATTTTTTATATAAAATTCTTTGTCATCATCATTTATTCCATTAACTCCTTGAGGAGCATAGCGCCTCTCTAAATTATAAACGGTTCTGCGCTAATCCCTTCAATTTATTTCAGCAGTTCCTTCATCACTGTCCTGAGCTACGTTGCCTTCGGCCTTCCCCTTTTCCCGAACGTTGTGAATTCCAGTCATGCATGATCCTACAGACTCAGGTTGCAGTCTGCGGATGCGTTGGATACAACTCCATTTGCGATTAGCAATAGGACACTGAGCGCATTTTACAGCTAAGGAGCAAGTCGGTATTACAGATTTTTAAAATACGGCGAAGACTTCGGTTAACAAACGAGCACTGAGCGCATTTTGCAGCTAAGGAGCAAGTCGGTATTACAGATTTTTAAAATGCGGCGAAGGCTTCGGTTAACAAACGGACACTGAGTGCATTTTACACCTAAGGAGCAAGTCGGTATTACTGATGACATTAACCGGAAGAATTTCAGGCTTCAAAGGCTTCGATTGACAAACGTTTGAAGTTTCAGCAAAATAACATCCGCAATCAACCATATATCACAATCATAAAGCAACACAGAAATCACGTTTGAACGAAATATTCATAGTTTCGTATCCATTAGATTTTTCCACGTTGTGCAACAGCCATTGTAACCTTTGTTATTCCAGCTCTCGCGCCTCCCTCCGATGTAATAGCACTGCCAAGGTACGAAAAAGAGTCCAAGGATTCAACTAAGATTAAAAGTTTGTGAAATTGTTTGACCCGATGTTGATGGCCATCAACTTTAACTCTCATGCCTCTTCTACCAGATCATAGAGTTTCTGTTGCATGTCACTATGTCGAGACTAGAAAAACTTTTAAGTCGTCAGCATACATTTGGTCCAGGGTCTTTCCAATTATGAATTTTATCAACGAGGTTTTTGACGTCTATGTTAGACCAACTTTGTTGAGGTATTCGACTGTTATAGCGTTTTATTCTTTTAATCCAATCGGCGTTATGATGTTGTTGTTTACTTTTCAATATGGATCTCCATAAATTTTCAACTTCCTCTGTTTTACGCATATCTGTTATTTGCTCTAAGCTGTTGTTCAGTTGCCTATATAATTTAGTTCTATTTTCCCTAAACGGTTTGAAAACTTAATAACATTCGGCAAATCATTAATAAACAGTGAGAGCAGAAGTGAACCAAGATGGCTGCCTTGAGGAATACCAGATGAAACATATCTGTATTTAGATATGCTATCTTTCACCCGAACTGTCTGCTTTCTAGCAGTCAACCTTGACTTTAGCCAGCTTAAACTTCTCTGAGTCACTCCCGATAAATCCAATTTAGTGAGAAGAAGTCTATGATTCACTTTATCAAATGCTTGGCTAAAATCTGTATAAATTACGTCGGTTTGCTATCTTTGAGCGTATGCAGCATTAACCATGGATATTAACTGAAGCACATTAGTCGTCGTTGAGCAGTCTCTTCTAAATCCGTGTTGATTAGATGATAATAACGATGAAGTATAATGCACCATAAACATTTTTGGGATAGCACTCAGAACAGAATTTACGGAAAATGTGAATTATCAATGAACGAGTCTTAATTTGGGTTTAGGGAAGCAATGGGGACACCCGAGGCATTGTTTTGTATACATGTATTAGGGGATGTTCAAAAGGATGTACTGTTCTTCGTTCACTACGAAAAGGCGTTTGACATAGTTCAGCACGATGAACTTATTACCATGCTCCGAACAATGAATATAATTGAAAAAGGAATACGACGCTTACAAAATCTTTATTGGCATCAAGCAGCTGAAGTAAAAATTGTTAACACGGTTACAGAGCAAATAAACATTAACAGAGGCGTCAGACAAGGTTGCGTCCCTTCCCCCTTTTATTCAATATATACTCTAAACGCATATTCCAAGAAGATCTCGACAATATCAACGAGGATGTGAAAGTTAATGAATTTAATATTAACAACATAAGATATGCGGATGTACTACTCTCTAAGCAGATAGTTTGGATGACCTTCAATCGTTGGTAAATGCAGTAAATTTGGTATATGATAACAAGTAGAAAAAACACATACAATAATACAATTCTAACAAGTCAGAATACAGCTATGGAGCGAGTATGAAAATTTAAATACCTTGGTTGCTGGATAAGCGAAAACTGGGATACCTCTATGGAAATCAAATGTAGAATAGCAGTTGCGAGAGCACTGTTCTCTTAATATAAGAAAGTTCTCACAAATCGAGGTTTTAGTATCAGTTTAAAACTGAGGTTTGTAAAATGTTATGTTTGGCCTGTTTTGTTGTACGCTATGGAGATATGGACGTTAAAGAACGCCGATATGAATAGATTAGAAGCATTCGGAATGTGCACATAATGAAAATTATCAAAAATATCTTGGATTGAAAGGATAAGAAAAACACAGGAGTGCTAGAAGAATCGACAAAGAACGAGACCTATTGAAAAATATAAAATATAGAAAAACGGCGTATTTAGGTCATAAAGGGTCCGCCAAATAATTTTTTTTTTAAATGCTATAGAAAAACCTAATAAATATTTTCTCAAATTTCTTTTTTTATTTGAAAGTACAATGCTTCCGGTTAATAAAGGAAAATAATTTCATTTAAATGGCTGCCTCAGCTGGCCATGCAGTAGCCTACACGACGGGTCAATTTTTAAGCACATTATCGATTGTGTGCAGCTGTATTTCACCAATGGCTTCACGAATATTGTCCTTTAAAGCGTCAATTGTTTCTGGCTTGTTGGTGTAACACTTATCTTTGACGGCACCCCACAAATAATAGTCCAACGGTGTCAAATCGCATCTCCGAGGTGGCCAAACGACATCAGATCTGCGGCTGATAATGCGATCTTCAAAAACAGGGCGCAAAACATCGAGTGTAGCTTCGGCTGTGGTGCACATAGCGCCGCCCTGTTGAAACCAAATGTTGCTTATATCCTCCTCTTCAATTTTTGTGAACAAATTTCGTTCAACAATTCGTTCAACATGATCCGATAACGATCGCCATTGACTGTAACGGCCACTTTTTGCTCATTTTCGAAAAAAATGGCCGAATTATGCCCCTAAACCAAAATCCGCACCATACAGTGATTCGTCTTGGGTGTATCGGCTTTTCAATGTATGCGTGAGGGTTTTCTGTGCCCCAAATGCGACAATTTTGCTTGTTTACATACCCGTCAAGATCAAAATGAGCTTCATCTGAAAAGATGATATTTTTGGCATAATCGGCATCTTCTGTAAGTCGATCGCAGGTCCAGATTCCCAGCGTTCTTCAAGCGTATACACAACCATATTCGTTCAGCGGAAGGATAAAACTAATTATCTGTCAAATCAGAAGTGTTACCATTCACGAAATAAGCACTATTTGAAAAAAATAATGTTAAATGGCGGACCCTTTATAATGAGAAATTAAAACTACCATCTACTTTAACTTTTACTAAAAAATTGAAGAAAGACGTGGCGTAGGCTGAAGACAAGCATCATGGCTACGTAACATATACCAATGGACGGGCATAAGTAATGTTGGAAATTTGTTAACAGCAGCCAGGGGTAGAAATGTGTTCTCTGAGATTATTAGAAATATTATATTCGATATATAACTTTAAGTAGATAATATGCATTACGATGGATACTACGTATTGTAAATTGGCAGATCAAGAAGAAGAAGACTTACTACCGAATTTAAAAAGCGGTATAATATAAGAATCTTTCCAAAACACTGGAAAATACCTTTGCTTAATCGAAGTATTGAACAATAAAGCTAATAAATAATCACAAGCTAAATAATACAGGGTATCCGTCGGGAAGGTATACTACTTTGCTTGTTTATAAAACTTGATTATATGAAAGAGAATGGACATTACACTGGTAAATATTTTATTTAATGTCGGCAATTATGTATGGAATACAATATCAGATTAATGCTCGCCTCTGTTAGCCTCCTCACAAATGCGAATCCTTTTGAGCACATTTTTCATTACATTCTCACACATTTCACGCGGTATTTCAATAATTTCATCACGAATATTTTGTTTGAGTTGCTTCAGCGTTTCCGGTTTGTTTGCATAAACCGGAGCAGTCAAATCAGGCGACCGTGGAGGCCAATCAACATCACCATCCATTCGCAGTAATTCCATTTTTATCCTGGCTGTATGCGATGTGGCACCGACTAGTTGAAACCACATGTTAGTCAAGCCCAAAGCATGCAGTTGTGGCTTTAAAAAGTTTTCAATCATATCACTATATCGCTCCCCATTGACAGTTCCCGTTACGCCATTTTCAGTTTCAAAGATTCCTCCTGACCAAATTGCACACCAGACTGCCACTTTTAATGGATGCCAAGGTGACCGATGAATAATTTGAGGGTTATCCATTGCCCAGAATCGACTATTCTGTTTATTCACATAACCATTCAAATGAAAAGTGCCTCGTCACTCATTATGATTTTTTCATGAAAATCGATGATTGATTTTGATAAAATGTTTTAACGATTAAAACACGTTGGTTTACTGAATATTTTTTCACAATAAATTTGCCACGTCTCTACTTCACGATTGCCAAATGTGAACTGTCAAGACTAATGTTTATCAAAATGGCGGCAAAACAAAGTAGTATACCTTCCCGGCGGACACCCTGTAGAATATGATGAAATTTTAACAGCTGTCTTTTAAAGGTTAGCACTAACTGAACAGGGGGTGAATGTTATAAAACTAGCGCCATCTATGTGTTAGGCCGGGGACCTTTGAACCCATGTGTGAGTTGTTTAACAACGATTTTAATGAAATTTTGAGCACAGAACTTATTTAACAAAAAAAAAAAAAAAAAAAAAAAAAAAAAAAATTGTTTTTAAACAATTTTTTTTTATTGAAATTTATAATTTAATTTATTTTCGCTTCTTAAAAAATATTCTTAAATTACACTGAAATATTTATAAGACACAGTTATCGATAGGTCTGGGTGTTGGTTCTTTTTTAAAAGCAAAAAAATAAAAAATAAAAAAAAATCGAGAATTTAAAATATAAATAAAAGAAAACAAAATGAATGTGGAAGTAATAACATCATTTGAAATTCAAAAAGTTTTTAATAAAACTGTAGAATGAAGTCAACATTCTTAATAGTTTTAACGCCATTTTGTCTTTTCTTTACATTTCTTCTTTTCCCTTTTTTCTGCTACTTTGCACGTTTTCTTATGCGTAAGTATTGCTACTTTGTTGGTGTTAGTATTGTTGTTGTTGTTGTTGTTGCTGGTATACAACACTTGTATTGCGTAGCCTTTAATTATGTTTAATGTTACTGTTGCTGCCCTTTCCCAGCTAGCATTTGGAAGATCGTTTTTTGAACAATTACCTTGCTGAGCCTTCTTCGAGTACTTTTGGTGTTCAAAAACTGATTAAGCACTTACACTATTAATAAGGGACTCGAAAATGATTAGAAAGAGTTGATATTGGGTATACAAGTTAATAATGTCGATTTTTTCTCGAAAAATGGATTTATTATAATAAAAAAATGAATTGATTCATTCTTCAAAGTATTGCTCATCGTTAGCCACTACTTTTTCTCATCTTTCTGGTTGGCAACCCACTGGGTAACCCAATTAAACCGAACCAAATTTTATTGAATATTATATTAAAAAAACACTCGGGTGGGTTTTCTTATTTGAAGGTTTTTCTAGTTTATTTACAACAAAAATAATTAATATTAAAGTTTTGGAAGTACAAACTAATTTGGTCCAGTTTTTTTTAGCTTAAAAATGATAATGAATTAACAAACATATCAAAATAAAAATGTATGAAATCACTGCTTACATATTGTACCCCCCTTTGATCCATTTTCGAATACCATTTCAGAAAATCTTCTCGTCTTTCTTGAAAAGAAGACATGTTAAAAAAAATTGTATCCATCGAAACAGCCAATAGAGAGAGGGACCAAAGATCGGATTATATGTTTGGCAATTTTTGTTGCCTTTTGTTGTATTCCCGCCGTTTTACTCACAATGCACGGCTTAAACGAAGTACTTGCAGTCTGCTTTAGCAGTCTATAGTACACAAGGCTGTCTTGATTCGACCAAGAGTGTAAAATTGCTTTATAAATACTAAGACAACGTAAATATACCCCCCAACAAAAAAAAATATTGTAAAATTTGAACGAAACGAAGGATACCCTTCAAAAAACCCAATAAAACCCAGGGGGTTTGGTTTTGTTTTCTTAGACACGGGTTCTTGCCAACCCTGATTTCTAATATCCCGTCCTGAAGTGAAGCCTATTTCAGTAAAGGCGTTCTGCATCGATCGAAAGAAACGGTAGTCAGAACGTGCAAGGTCTGGGCTATAAGGCGGGTGAGCCAAAACTTTCCATCCACTGTTTTCCAAATAGTTTTTGACCGGTCTTGCAACATGCGGCCGAGCATTGCCATGTTGGAGATTTTTGTGATCTCGTGTCTGGTCGAATATTCTGGTCGGTTTTCGTTGATTTATCTCTTTAAACGAATCAATTGTGTTCGGTACAGGTCCCCTGTGATCGTCTGACAAAACACCAGCCTGATACCATCAAATACGGAGCATTATCTTGGCGTCATGAATATTCGGCTTCGGTGCTGATTTGGAAAGTTAGACGGGCTTTACATATGACTTTTTGCGCTTGGGGTTATCACAATGTATCCATATTTCATCACCAGTAGCAATACGATGCTAAAATGACTACCTTTTGTAGCGTTCAAGCATCATTTCATTTCATGCAAAATACCCTTTCAACGTCTCTCGGCTTCAATTCGTATGGAACCCAATTTCGTTGGTTTCAAATGAATCCCTATGCATTTGAACATAGGAAAATGGCTTGTTGTGTGACTCCCAATGATAATGACAGTTCTTCTTGCGTTTGACAACAATCTTCGTCGAGTAATGCTTTCAATTCCTCATCTGCAAACTTTTTCGGCTGACCAGGACTCTCCTTGTCTTCTATGTCGAAATCAGCTTTTTTGAGTCACACAAACCATCTGTTACAAGTTTTTTAAGTTGGAGCATAAGACCGTAAGCTTCTACCAACAATCGACAACTTTTAGCAGCCGCTTCCTTCAAATGAAAGAAGGTTATCAGACTTCCCGCAAAACACCTTTTTTAGGCACAGAATTCGACATTATTATTATTATATATTATATATTATAAAAAAATGGCATCTATCGATTACTGAATCATAATGACAGATGTTTACCCTCCAAAATACCATATTTGTTATTATTGCCATATGTTGTTCAATTCGACATTATTAATTCAATACAAAAACAAATTGCGTAGCAATCGCAAATTAATCATCCAGAAGCTTAAAGTGTGATTATTGTAATTGTTATTTATGATCGTAATTTGCGGAGAGAGACGATTAAACACTGCTTGTTATGCTGTTTTTGTTTAAATGTAAAGGAATAATTTTTGCGCATTCTACTCATGTAGTGCATTGTACTGGTACTACGAAAATAGATTGTGAGAAGGAAGATGGATAGAGTAGTATTAATGGACGTTCAGTTTAAATTTGCTTATTCGCAGGAAGATTGTTCCACAAACGGCCAAAGAACGAATTCTCTCTATAACGCGTTGTGCGATTCACTGGACAATTAACTACAAAGGGATGAGCTCTACCAGAAATACGAATACTACGTAAGAATATATGATTACTAGGAATTAGTTCCTTAATTTCGTCAGAACACATTCCGTTATAGTATCGATAGAACAATGAAACAACCGCCATATTGCGATGATGCTCTAATGAATCGACGGCTACCCTACCGTCATTAATAAGAAACTTCGCCCTCTCCTGTACGCGCCCGAGCAGCTCCAAAATAGACTTTGAAGCCCCGGCCTATACATGAGAGTTGTATTTCAATTTGGGTCTGATATAGGTCTTGTAAATATTAGGGACACCAGATGGAGTGAAGTAATTTCTACACCGTCTTAAAAAATCGAGGCACTTGAATGCTTCTTTCGGCACTCGCAATCATTCCAACAACGAACGTCAGAGTAAATTTTCATGCCCAGAATATCAAGAGCATTTGATTCCTCAATATGTACATTACCCATGAACACAGAGACAACACACCACCACGTCTATGTGTCAGAAGACACCATTGGGTCTTGCACGCATTAAGGTCGACCCTATTCGCGTAACACCACTCAGAGATTTTCGCCAGGTCGCTTGTAAGTAAAAAATAAATCCAAAAAAAGCGCAGAGAATTATATCGAAGAAAACATTCAAGAATATACAGAATCAAGCATAATATTACAATGAAAACAGTGTAGAGTAGCGACAGTTTTAATGATTAAAGTGATGAAAGTGAGAGTGAATGAAGTGATTCTAATTTGCGTGAAAGACTGACTAAGTGGACATTTCAATTTCAAGTAGTTTTGTGTTAATTAATGTACTTTTCTTATTGTTGCAAAAGACAGTAGAACTCTTTTAAAAACGCTTAGTTCTGTTGTTGAGAGAAAGGTTGGCGAAGGAACATATATTATTATGGACTAAAAAACGGATTAACCGATTTCTGGGTAAGAAATGATTGGAAATTATTGGATATAGTCCTAGATTTTGGCTTTTACGCCTTCCGCTATTTAGAAAGCAGCTCTAAACAAATTTTGCCGATTTTATTCACTCAAAAAAGACTCGTAAGACGAAAAAAAAATCACAAATGAAGTGAAATAAGACTAAGAAATGACTAGAAAGTGTTTCAAAAAACTATAAATACTACTTGAAAAAGCGTCGAATATGACTAAACTAAGAACGAAAAATACTCATAAATGATTCATCAAGAATAGTCGCGGGTAGGGAAAATTTTCTCCCGACAAAAGTATTTTTTATGATCATTTTACCTTTTTAACCGCACAGAAGAGAAAAATAAAAATTTCAAAAAATGCTGGCTGGGTTTGTACTCTCAATAAATGTATAGGGTTGGCCATTTAAAAGTTTAAATCGAAAAATGCTATAAAACAAAACCGGTTTGAAATTTTGCATTTTTTGTTGTTGTTGTGGAGTATAATTGTTTCGGTTGGAAATATTACTTCATTCATATGACAACCGCGGAGTTTTTTCGAGTTTATAGAGTCGTATGGCATCACGAATGTTGACCTTCAAATGATCAATTGTCTCTGACTTTTCGGCATAAGACTTGTCTTTAACGGCGTCCTACAAAAAATAGTCCAAGGTGCGGCCAACTGATATCACCATTTCGGCTAATTAAACGGTCATCAAACGTTTGACGCAATAAATCGATTGTAGCCTAAGATGTATGACAAGTTGCACTATCCTGTTGAAACCAAACATCGTTCACATCAATATTATGAAGAGCGATCACAAAAAAAAATCGGTTATCGTGGTGCTATAGGAGTCTCCATTGACCGTAATTGTTGCGTGGTGCTCATTTTCAAAAGAAATATGGGCTAATGATGCCTCTGCTCCACAAGCCGCACCAAAGAGTCACTCGTAATGGGTACATTAGCTTCTGTCAGACCACGTTTGGGTTTTCTGAGTCCCAAATAAGGCAATTTTGTGCTACAATAAATCCCGTAAATCGATTCGTTTCGTTCAGTGGAGATAATAAATTGAATTTTGTGTCAGAATAGAACGACGTATGAACTGCCAGATTCGAATTAACCGCTGGTTCAAATTTAAACCGATAGATAGCCTACCCGATAGATTTAAGTCATTTGTATGTGTGTGTGTTTGTTTGCTATTGTTGTTGTTTTAAGAACTAAAGAAGGATAAATGAGTTTAAATGGATGGATTGTTGACTACTGAATGACAGAAGTTAGTTTAAGTAACAAAACAGTAGTAGAAGCAGAGAGTAGGGCAAAGGAAGAGTGTTAAACATTAAAGATGATGACATAAAGCCTTTTTACGTAAAACAGCATTTACAACTGTTTAAATGTATATGTTTATGTGATTATGTGTTTGTGTGTATGTGCATTGAAAAAACAATAAGTTTATTTCGTCTTTTCTTCTTTTTCTACTTTCCTTTACCATTTTGATTAAATTCCTTTTTTGTGTTTTGTGTTTTTTATTTGTATCTTTATTTTTGTTATTGTATTTGTTGTTACATACATATACATATTACGAGACTTATATATTTATGTAGAACAGAGAAAAAAGGAGAAAGAGAGACAGAGTTGTTTTACTTCTTGTTGTTGTCATCTTACTATTCTCTTAATAGTTGATTAAAGTTGCAATTTTACTCATTTTTTTGTTTGTTTTTAAAGTTAATATCGAGTGTGTTTGTGTATGTGTTTTACTGTTGGTGTTGCTTGTGTTGTTTGTGTATTTAGAAAAGAGTGTAGTGTGTATGCGTGAAAGTTTTTGTAGTGCAGTGTGCCATATATGTATGTATGTATGTATGTCAACCCTTTTACTTCTCATATTAAAAAAAGCATTTTTGTTTTTATTGTAATTATTGCTGTTGCATTTATAGTTTTGCTGGTTGTGGTTTTTAAAACAAACGATAGCTTTGTGGAAATGTTGAGACAGTCAAGCGTTGTACTACCGTTTGCAAGTGATCGTATTTTAAGGCTCCCGCAATTAAATAAAGTTCTTCAAAGTTTTCACGATTACGTTTCTCATCACAAAGTTTTTGCAAATATTTATACATGCGACCATACTGTTCATGGACATAAGCATGCCACAGTGAAAACTGTATTACCTGCAAATAATCAAAGAGAGTAAAAGAAAAAAGATTTTATATTTTCATTTCGTTAAAGGAAAACTTTTAATAATAATGAACATTTAAAAAGTAAAGAAAAGAAAATAAAAAAAGATTTTTATTACCATCATCAAATAAACGCATTAAAACTTTCTCCTCTGTGTGTGTATGTGTGTGTGCACTTTTATAATGCACTTTTCAAAGAATTCTACACATTCTCTTCATTCACATCGTTTACCTTTTTATAAGTTTGCTTGTTTACTTGTTTTTCCGTCCGTCCATCTGTCTGTCTGTCTGTTAGTTTAAGTGTAGTTTTTCTGTCACCGTTTGACACGCTGGGATTTTTAAAGCAGCCAAGTCAACCAACTACTGATTGCACCCAACTAACCCACAACTACACTAACGAAAACAATCTCTTTTTAATTGCTGTGACATATCATACAATGATTTCATTTTTTTTTTCTCTACTTCTCTACTTGTACTCTGGTGTACCTTTTTCTATGCTTGTTTAAAGGAGTTAATGGCCAACACAGTAAATGTGTATTTATGCTTTAATTAAGAAATGTTGACTTAAATGTACTTAAGAAGGCATTGGTACAGTGTGCAATACATTTTCAAATGTTTTCTTGACACTCAAATGAAGATTTAATCTTTAAATCATGTCGCTTCAGAAAATGTTTAAATCAAAACAAGAAATAAAAAATAAAAATAAAAAATAAAAATAAAAATTTTTAAAGTAGAAAGCAAGGGCAAAATAAATAATAAACAGAAAAAAATTAACAACCGAGAGTAAAAGACTTAAAAAAAAAATTATCGATAAATTTTCCATAGAAATACATTAAAATAAAATAATTTTTTATCGATAAATTTGTAAAGAAATTTATGATATGAATTTTTTTTTTACTAAAAATACTTGTTATCGTTAAATTTAATGATAAACGGTTTAGCGAAACTTGTTTTAGGCAAATTTTCAATAGAACTGTGTGTACTGTTACTTATCGATAAATCTAAAACAAAAAAAATTGTCTTATCGGACAAAATTGTGTTACATACCAAAAATTGTATATTATTAACAGATTTTCTAAAGAAAATCGGTTTTTTAAAAAAAGGAGATATTACTTATTGAAAGAAACATAAAGATATCGTTAAATTTCTTATTTATATGTATGTTATCGATACATTTTCTTAAAAAAATCTATAGTTTTGACTAAGTTTCTTTAAAAGTTTTTCATATCTAATAACTTTACTAAGGAATAGTATCAAAAACATTAAATTTACTATAAAACATCTATGTTATCGATATTTTTTTTTTTTGAAGAAACTAAAGGATATAGAAAAATATGTTTTCTTATCAAAAATATATGTTATCGATAAATAATTAAAAAAAAAAAATTAAAGATGTGGATATATTTCTTATGGAAGAGATTTTTATCGATACATTTTCTTCAACAATATTTTTTTATTTTTAGTAAATTTACTTAAGTGAACTGTCAAATTTTTTTCTCTATAAAAAAGTTATGCTATCGGCGTTTACCCTTAAGAAAATTAAAGATTTTGTTAAATTTTTTAAAGAATAAATTGCCTGAAATATTTTGATTATTTTCGCTCAGTTTTTCTAGTTTTGTTTTTTTAATTAATTGGCTTTATTAGGGAAAGTAAAGAAATCAGTAATTTTCCTATAGAATGAATGGCATTGTTAGCAATATTTTTGAAAAGTTAGTTAAGTTAGCGAAAAATGTCCTATTAAAAGTGTATGTAATCGATAAATATTCTTAAGCAAATTGCAACAATCTTACAATTTCTTATTTGATTTTTTAATTTAATTAATTAATTAATTTCAATAATATCTTAAAATTTTCTTTGAATATTTCTTTTTGACAAGTTTGCTTAAGAAAAGTAATGATATCGCTAAGTTTCGCATTACAAATGTAGAGAATCGATAAATTGTCTTAAGAAGAATAAAAGACATCGATAGGTTTTGTTGTTGTTGGCTTTGTATGTTATCGGTGAATATTCGAATATTCTTAAGAAAACTAAAAATATTTATCAATTTTTTATGGAAGTGTATGTTATCGCTATTTTCAAATTTCGATAAATTTTGACAAATTAAAAAAAAAATCTATAATTAATAAGTTTGCTTAAGAAAAGTCACGAAAACGCCAAATTTCTATTCAAGATGCATGGTATTTATTATTTTAGAAAAAGTTCTCACTAAATATTCTTATGAAAGTGAGAGCTATTACTAGATTTATTAATAAAAATATATGTTCCCAATAAATAAACTTAAGGTAGTCGATACATTGCTTTTTAAAAAAGTATGTTATCGATAAATTGTCTTTAATAAATTTACGATTTTGTTAGTTTTTATTTAAAAATATGAATAAAATGGCATATTTTGCTTAAGACAAAACAACGAAAACGCTAATTTTCTATTAAAAACGTAGGTTATTGATAAACATTTTTTAAAAACTAAAAGATATCGATAGATTTTCTGTAAAAAATTTATGTTATTGATAAATTTCCTAAAAAACGGTATGATTTCGCTAACTATTTAAGAAATGGTTATAATCGGCAGATTTGCTTAGCTTTCTTAAGAAAACAAAAGATATCGATAGATTTTCAGTAAAAAATGTATGTTATTGGTACGATAGGTTTGCTTAAGAAAAATAAAGAATTCGCTAAACATCTTAGTTTGTATATAAAAATGTGTGTAT
Organism: Wohlfahrtia magnifica; assembly: GCA_023159175.1. NCBI lineage: Eukaryota > Metazoa > Arthropoda > Insecta > Diptera > Sarcophagidae > Wohlfahrtia > Wohlfahrtia magnifica. The sequence continues at coordinate 125,218 of JAKWBJ010000173.1, read as the reverse complement.
ATCTCTGTTTGTTTGTATGTGACTTATAGACAGCTAAACGGCCGATTTCTTGAAACCGATTTCTTTAACATTTTTACAGTATTTTTCTGTATGTCTGGAAAGAACTATAGGGTATACAAATTTCAAAAATTCCAAATGGGCGGGGCCACGGCCATACAAAGTATGTTTTTTTTATATATCCTAAAAATGGCAACAGAAAAAGTCTCTAAGCTTGGCTCAAATAGTTTGGCAGTCAATACAAATCAGCAGTCAAAAAGTGGGCGAAATTGAAGAAGTGGGCGTGATACCTCCCATACAAAGTAAATATTGATTTTAGTATATCTTGAGAACGGTTAAAGCTAAAGTTTCAGTATTTGGTGGAAGTGACTTCAAAGCCAATACAAATTATCATGTAAATAATGGAGGGAATTGGAGAAGTGGGCGTGATAGCTCCCATACAAAGTAAATATTGGTCTACTCTTGCTTTTGCTGCTAGACCTCCATCTCTAAGGCTGCACACAAGAAAATGCAACTGAATTATTACTATTATTAACGTCGTGAACAATATACATCATCAGTTAGTAACTGGGTGAAATTGGAGACGTGGGCGTGGCACCTTCCATTCATACTAAACATCGAATTTTGTATATGTGGAGAACGACAACTATTTGAGCTTCGCTATCTACTGAATAATAGCTATCTATATACATATACTATATAGAAATGAATGTGTATTTGTTCGACGACTGCATAGAGCTAAAAAACAGAGGCTACAGTGTCTTTCTGGAAGAAACAAGTAATTGGATTTTGAGCGAAGGGGGACAAAATGGAGAAAAAAGGTTAAAATAAAATTTAAGATAATAATTAAGATGTGGATAGCGAAACACGCCGGGTATTAGCTAGATTCTATATAAAATTGAAATTATTATTAGTTTTCTATTGAAAATTATTTGTTTTTCAATAAACTCTTATAGAAATTGGATTTCCAAATATAAAGAAAAAAAAAAAAAACTATAAAAAATAATAATAATTTTGTAATATCCCATAGTGCCTTAAAGTGTTTTTGGCCCACTTAATTTATGGACGCCAATAATTGCACTCGAAAACTTTCTATTGCTTTTTCCTCATTTATTTTTATTTTTTATTTTCTGTTCTTTTTCTGTTTGTTAAACGGTTTCATTTGTTTTTCTCTAGTGCTTAGTGGGGGTTTTTTGTGGCTTAAATAGCCAAAAAATTATACAAAAAAAGGATAATAAATATTGACCATTCGTTTATGCCTATTTCCTACGCCACCCATAGAGTTGGCCTATAAATACGTAAACAAAAACTAAAATAAAAACAAACACATAAAACTATATATATACATAGAAAGAGAGAGAGAGAGAGAGAGAGAGAGAGAGAGAGAGATAGAAAGAGAATTAAGCTTACCTTTGAATCACTGGCGTCCACGAATTTAATGATTTCAGTGTAGACACTATCGATATCCTCCAAACGATCTTTAACGTTATTATCCAACACACACAACTTGGCAACAGCAATACCTTTTTTGGCCAATGCCTCCAATAGATTTTTTTTCTGATTGTCCATTTGGCTGTAAATGAATAGAAGAAAAAAATGGAAAATTACTCGAAAAACGAATGAAATTACAAAAACAACAAAAACTATTTAGAAAAAGAGAAATTGGTAAATTAAAATCGAAAAAACAAAAAAGTGAAATACTCTGATTATTTTGGGCCTAGCGACGTCTAATCTGTAAAAGTACAGAAAAATATTATAATTAAAAATGTTAATAGATAAGTTATTAGGCTATAATTGTAGACACCCTACACCCTAAAATCAGATTTTTTGTAAATAAATTTTTTTATATGTTGAGATCTTAATAATGCCAATATTTTGTGAAGGCTTTTAAGCTTATGAAGGTCTGAGTAGGCGTGGCATGTTTTTAAATGAATATTTTTTATGGCGACATAGACCGCACTGGTTAACCAAAACAGCTTGGAGACGGATTGGAAATCGGCTGCACAACGCCCGGAATATACGACCAGATATCAAGCCGTAATAATCCATCTCCATCGTGATAACACATGTTATAATCTCCTCCATAGTTGAATTTTGTTTCCGTAGGGAACAAAACTTTTTTCGAAAAAAAGTAAAATGAGATTAGGTTGTGTTCTTCCTCCAACCCTATTCCTATTTCCCTATTTAACAGACGGCTACATGACCTTGACTACGACGACAACATACTACCTTGATCAAAAAATTTCCGGAATAACATCCGTGTGGCGGTCCCATCGTTCCGATTTGATTTTTATTTTATTTTTTTGTTAGGTTGGTACATTTGTTGTTGATATGCCCGCCAAATCTTAGCGTCATAGCTTGACATTTGTAAAAGCTACGTAGCCAAGAGTATATCTATCTCTATGTGTGTTTATAATTTTAAAAACGGCTGCTAAAACGCGTTCCCCGTACTGGTTTTTTAACTGGATTGTGAAATCGGTGAATTCGGTGGCTGTTGGATGGTATTTGTTGCATTTTTCGTCAACATATTTCAAATAATGACGGCACTGTGCCAAGGTGCGTTATCATAGTGCAAAAACCACGAGGTTTCTGCCCACAATTCTGGTCTCATTCGGCGAATTGATTCACGCAAACGTCTTATAACACCTAAATATTACTCTTTGTTTACTGTCTGACCTTCTGGCAAAATTCATGATGCACTACACCGTTGTCATCTTTGCCTTCTTTTTGGACTGAAGACGATGTTTTATTTGTCTCGGCTCATTTGGTGAGCGCCATTCACTTGCCCGATGTTTGGATTCCGTGTCGTACTCATAAACCCACGTCTTGTTTCCAGTGATGATCCTTTTGTTGAATGTGGGATCGGATTCAGCCTCGCAAATCATGTCTTTTACGACCTCAACACGGTCAAAATTGTAAAAAATCGCCAACACATATAGCGATAGATGTGCACTAAGATTTAGCGGGAATATCAACAATAGATGTACCAATTTAACAAAAAAAAAAAAATCGTAATGATGGGACCGTCACACGAGGTTTATTCCGGAAACTTTTTGTTCAAGGTAGTATCTCTTATGACACACGCTATCAGGACTATGTGAAAAATTAATTGGTTGGAACTCAATAATACTGCCGTTGAATTGAAAATTAACGTAAAGAAATTAAAATAATGAAAATAGCGACTAATACCACATCGGTACTGCTCAAGGGTAGTGTAGAGGAAGATATGGTTCAAAGGCAGAGGCTCCGAAGCTGAGGTCAATAGCAGAATAACCAAATACGTTATGTTAACGCTTTTTTTTGCTCTTGAGACCAGCAGCAACAAGAAAAACCCTACTCATGCAGTGCATTGTGCTGGTACTAGGAAAATAGGTTGTGGGGTGGAGGACAGAAAGAGTAATATTAATAGACGTTTGATTTAAAATTTATTCATATCGTAAGTGGCAGGGCAGACTTTCGCGGAAAGATTGTTCCACAAACGAACAGTGCGACTTAAGAAGGAATTCTCACTATAATACGTTGTTCGGTTTTCTGGACAATCAATTACAAACAGATGCGCTCTTTGAGAAATAGAAGTACTGCGTAAGAATATATGATTATTAGGATATAATTTCTTAATTTCGTCAGTACACTATTACTAGAATTCACAATTACTATAGTGTGTTTTTTATAGAGGTATAGAACTTTAAGTTGGCATTACTTTTCAAGATGGCGACCGATTTAACAGCTGTCAAGTGATTTATTCTCAGTTTGGTTTGGCAATGAATAGACTCGCGCCTGGCGTAGATTCGTCGAATGGGTCCAAAACGAGATTACCGTTGTTCCCTATTTTCATAATCGAATTTTGTTTAGGGATAAAGCACACTTCTAGTTAAATGCATTTGGAGCGAAGGTAATCCTCAAGTGTATGTGGAAACTCCGTAACATCCAGAAAAACTGACTGTTTGGTGCGCTTTATGGGCTGGTGGAATCATTGGTCCGTACTTTTTCAAAAACGATGGTGGCCAGAACGTTACAGCCAATGGTGATCGGTATAGAGCCATGATTACTAACTTTTTCATTCCTGAATGAATAACCATGATGTCCAGGAGATGTGGTTTCAACAAGACGGCGCAACATGTCACACGGCTCGTGCCACAATAGATTTATTGAAAGACACGTTTGGTGACCGCCTAATTTCACGTTTTGGACCTGTGAATTGGCCTCCAAGATCTTGTGATTTAACATCGTTAGACTACTTTCTGTGGGGCTATGTAAAGTCATTGGTCTATGCGGTAAAGCCACAAACGCTTGACTATTTGGAAGACAACATTCGCCGTGTTATTGCCGGCCACAAATGTTGGAAAAGGTCATCGAAAATTGGAGGTCCAGATTGGACTACATCCGCGCCAACTCTGGCGGTCATATGCCAGAAATCATATTTAAAATGTAATGCCACAAGTTTATCATTTGGATAAATAAAATTCATGTCAATCGAATAATCCATCGTGGTTTTATTGCAACTTAAAAAACACCCCTTATAAGTACGGAAGTCTATCCATATCACGAGGAAGCATAAGCTCCGCATATTTAATATTATTCTCTAATCGGTGTTAATGCGTGGTTATTAAACATGGAAGTTTTGTATATAAGTGACCTATTTTGAAGATCTTTGCTATCGACGGATAAGCAGCCTCGAACTACTCTCCATATATAGTGCAGATACAATCAAAAAGGAACTATGTAGCAGCAAATGGAAATGGAATGGCCATACTTTAAGAAAAGCTTAAACCTGCCTTCAGAAGTAGAGGGTTCCCAAAGCTGATTTGCAGAAAATTAAATGAAAATGAACACGAAATGGAGAACAAGTTCATCAGCAAGATACCTCGCGCAAGATTAGGACAGCTAGAGGATTTTCTAAACTTCTAAATGCAACAGATTCAGAATAGGACAGATTAGAAAAGATAAGGGAAAAGGAAGAAAGATAGATTATCTTCGTGTAGGCTTGAAGCTCCAAGTGAGAAACGATTCTTGATATATAATATATTTAATTAATAGCTAAAAAAATGTGTTGCAAAACTAGTTAACCTACCGATTACACTATGCAACAAGCAAAAAAATCTGGGACAACCACTATAATTTTTTGATGCGCTATGATAGCCTAACTTTAAAAATCATTAACATTTCTGATTCTGTGGATAAGTTTTTTTTTTTAGAATTTTTTTTTTTTATGTGCAATTTTTGATGAGGTCGCTTCATACAAGGTAAGACAATTTTTTTCATTTTGCTGCATTAATTAAGCTAAATATTACCCGACTTTAAGTTTCTTTTCGGATTTAGAAAGAAGAAAAAAAAACCTTTTACTTGAAGAATATTCTTCTTTTCCTATCTGCTAAAAATTTTTAAATCGGTTAACATTTAGCTGAGTTAAGTGCATGATGGCACGAAGTTAGGCTACCATAGCGCATCAAAAAAATATCGTGGTTATCCAAGGTCAGAAATTATCGACAATGCCCCAAGGAACCTTTCACATTTTCAAATGAGCAGAGGTTTTGCATGATTTCGCCAATTTGTTTCGAGATTCCATGAGCTTTGAAGTAGTTCAAGAGGTATCTAGATTGTTTTCACACATACAGGGTGTCTGTCGGGAAGGTATACTACTTTGTTTGTTTATAACTTTTGATTTTATAGAAGAGAATGGATCTTATATTGATAAATATTTTATTTAATGCCAGCAATTATGTATGGAATACATCAGATAAATGCCCGCCTCTGTTAGCATCACAAATGCGAGCTCTTTTGAGCACATTTTTCATTACATTCTCACACATTTAACGACTATTTTGTTTGAGTTGCTCCAGCGTTTCTGGTTTGTTCGCATAAACCTTGCTTTTCAGATATCCCCACAAAAAAAAGTCCGGAGCAGTCCAATCAAGTGACCGTGGGGGCAAATCAACATCACCATTCCTTGAAATAATTTGTTGTGAAAAGAGGTCTCGCAGTAATTCTATTGTAATCCTGGCTGTATGTGATGTGGCACCGATTCCTATCGTTTGAGGAATACGATTTACTTTAGAACTGAGTATTTGAAATAAGCCTTCAAATATGAGCAGTTACTATAGGCATGGGATCTACTCGTATATGTGGCCATAATATATAATAATTCCCTTAACATTCCATAAAGGAACATGGGGACTTCTTTCAGTCAATATGAACTACACCCGATTCTATTTTTAAACTCATTGAAAGGGACCTACAGTTTAACGCCAACTCCAAAAGGCAAAGCATTAGAGAAGTTTTCAATAATGTTATGTTATACACTTAATATCATAATCTAAAATGTCACCAGTTTAAAGGTAAACTAAAACCACGCACCTTTTAAATTTAGGGGAACCAAAAGAGTGGAGGAGAATTGAAAAAAAAGAATTCAAATAATGTACGCGGCGCTCTGTTCGAGTCAATTTCGTAGTTCATTATTTTAAAATAAATGTTTTTATCAAACAATCATGAAATGACTGAAACAAAACACCCTCCCATGCAGCCATTTCAAACCTTACATCCTCCGCCCCGTCCGACGACACATCTCTAACAATAACAGCCAGCTACGTTTGGGGTAATGATGCTGCTACTGCTGTTGGTGTTTAAATTTGAATTGAGCTCTCAGTTACACATTCTATGGCCGTTTTCTATGCTAAACATATATAGTAAAAGCAAAAAGTGGATAGTAGTGGTAGTAGTGGGTTGAAAATTATATTCTGCATCACAAAATCTCTGAGAAATATCTGTTAAATTCAGTTCAGTTCAGTTTAGCGTTGTTTTGTATTTCTTTCGCATACTTTTTATCGGGCAGCCATAGTTTTTGTTTAATTGCTTAAATTATATACTGTTGCCTTGCTCTCGGCCTGTTCAAATATCCAAAAGGGGTGGGTAGGTGAAGATTGTTATGAACGTGTACTGAAGAGGTCATCTAGGATTTGTAGGTGAAATTCTATTTTTAAAACTATTCAAAAGGCTATAACAGTTTAAACAGTTGGCAATATGAACAAACTCAATGCAATTAAAAGAATTACTTGCCATTCGCATTAAGGCAATGGTTTGACTATTGTTTTCATTAAAAAAAAAAGAAATACAATTTAATTGTTTTCCATTCAGTTTTAAAACAGTTTTAAATTAATAATTTTTGCTTATTTTTTTCACTTTCACAAAATCTAATCAAATTACAAATTAGCTGGAATCTCTCTAAAATTACATCACTACTTTACATTATTTACTAAATAATTGCTAATTAGCTTTTTACATAAATATTTTATATAAACACATAATTATATACTCGTACACATACATACGTACATATACATACACATTTATATACTCGGAAGCAAAAATGTGCGTACAAACCATATCCAAAACGACTATTTAATGAAAAAAAAAAAATAATTCCCAAACGCGCAAAATTATCGCAATCATATAGTAGAACTAGAGCTACTAGAGAAACATATAAAACAAACAGAGTACCATTGTGCATATGCTATTTGTTGATTTCAAATTGTATAGACCGATCTAAGATTCCCAAAGTTGTCGTCTAACAATGGCAACACTTTGCAATGCAAAAGGGAAAAGTTGCATTACAGCAAGAGCATAGAGAGAAAATCGGTATTAGCATAGGCTAAAGGCAAGGGGGCGGTAAGTCACAGTTTTACGTGACTTAACTGCCACCACGCTGGCATACCCACGAGTGCTTTGTCCACGAGATTATCACTCATTTGCATTGAGTATATCTTTCCAGGAACCCCTTCCCAGTCCACAAGAAGGTTCTGGCCCACCAGTGAAGTGGAAGCTCCCTTTCGGCCTTTTCAACTCCCAGAATTTCTACATGACCCGGGACCAGAATAATCTGACCCTATTGTCCTTGCCCAGTTACGAGTAGTTCAGTTTACCCAGACAATAACAAACTAGCTTTGAATCAACATCATAGGTGCTAGTTGCTCGAAGGGCGGCCTGACTATCACATAGTATGGCCAGAAAAATAGGTTGTGAGAAGGAGGATAGAGGGAGTAGTGTTTATGGACGTTTGATTTCAACCCATCCATATCGTAAGTGACAGGAAACACTTTCTCGGGAAAATCGTTCCACAAACGAACAGTGCGGCAAAAGAACGAATTCTCTCTCATTAATGCGTTGTGCGATTCATCGGACAATCAACTACAAAGGGATATGCTCTACGGGAAAAACGAGTACTGCGTGAAAATATAAGATTATGGGGAATCCATTCCTTTATTTCGTTAGACGATATTCCGTTACGGTTCGCCTTCACATTAGCACCTTCACTCTCTCTTGTACGCGGTTAAGAAGCCCAAAAATAGACTTTGAAGTACCGGCCCATACATGAGAGGTGTATTCCATTTTGGGTCGGATATAGATCTTGTACATATTGAGGTCAGATGGAGTGAAGTATTTCTTGCACCGTCTTAAAAATCCGAGGCACTTGAATGCTTCTTTAGACACATGAAAAATGAATTCTAATGCCCAGAGCATCACGAGCATCTGACTCCTCAATATCTACATTACTCATAGTTACAGACAACACCACACTACTACGTCTGTGTATCAGAAAACAACATTGAGTCTTGCTAGCATTAAAATCGACCCTATTCGCACGACCCCACTCGAAGATATTCGCCAAGTCGCTCGTGACTGTATCATTCCTATTTATTTCCTCTTCTCCATTTCCTCTTTATATCCTTTCCAGGTTAAATTGAGCACATCTATCAATTTTGAAGACATATGGACCAATGACTCCGTACCAAGCAGTAGTTTTCTGATTATCCTCTAGACAATTCTGCTTATTTACGTAGTCATTTAATCGAAAATGGGCTTTTTGGTTTATTATGATTTGAATTTGAAAATAAAAACACCCGATGCATTATGCTATGCTATGCTGTAAAGTCACATATAATAAGGTATGCAAAAAGACAGCAGACACAGATAGATATTCGGCCTATTTGACTGATTGTGTTAGGGTGTCGGAGTTAAACCTCTTATTGATTATCGGATCACTTACTAAAATATTGTTGTTGAAACCATCAATCGTATAAAGAAATACAAATTTTGGTTTGTCACATTGAATGTCATATTTTATTTTCTTTATAATTAAAAAGTTTGTACCTACGAGTACATTTTTGCTGCCAAGTGTACGTGTGTACTCGCATTCATGTAAAAAAACTACTTAAATAATTATTGAGTATTTTAAAGAGGATTAAAATTTGACTTAAACTGATAAAATATTGTGCATAAAATTAAATATTTGTTACAAAAAAGAAAAGAGTACTTAATGTAATACATTTTAATTAAGTACCATGTTATTTAATTGTAACGAAAACAAAAAATACTATAACAACAATAATAATAATTAAAGCCTTAATATAAAATGAATTACATTATGAAACATACGACAAAAAACAATTCACTTTTTTTCTTCGTTCCATGTTATCGAACAAGAGATAATCCCTTTATAAGTGCCCGTTAAACTGGTCATAAACAAATTTATTAAAATATTGTATTTTATTGTTGTTTAAGAAAATATATAGAAGAGAAGTAATAATTTTCAAAAAAAGAAAAAAAATATTAAACGAAACATAAAACGGATAGGGTCTACTTAAGCCAGATGTTGGACACAATCGTAAGAGCTAACCCAGCAATCAAACAGATTTGATAGTATTTAAAACAGTGATGTGCACAAGTAAAAATGTAGTTGTCTTAGTGAGAATATGGAAATTGCTCTCTTGGAGAGAGTAAAAATGATGTGTTATAAAAATGGAAAAGAAAAATCAACATGCATTCGCCACATATGTGCATTCGTCGCTGTTTCAGTGACAACTAAAAAAGAGATCGTAAGAAACTTTTTAAATTATTTTTCTGTGCCTAAAAAAATTTGCGAACATTCATCGATGTCTCATTGACGACTACTTGTAAAAACAAGAGCGTAAATATACGTCTGAATTGAACGCGAAACAATTGTCCTATGAGAAGCTCATGGCTGATTTAAAACCACTGTGACTCCAAAATAAATCTCGCAATTGCGCTAACCCTTATTGTGGAGAGTTCAATCAAAGATGACCAGAAGTGAGGGGTCAGGAACTTTCGTCGTTTCATAGCAAGCGCTGGACACTAACACATGAGGTGGAAGACAGTCCGTCGTTCTCTTCAGAACGACAGCTCATATAAAAGTCATGCAAGGAAATGCCAAGTCTATCGGCCTGCTTTCGAATAGAGCAATGACCCGTGAGAACCGCAGTAGTGCAATAGTGGTCAATGCAATTTAAGGAAATAAGATAGTTAGACCTCTTCCCATCCAGGTCGATTTAGCAGAGCCTAGCGTGTTTTCATGCATATGTTTTAACCTATCGGGTGTATTTTTTAGAGGTTCATAACTTTGAATTTGGAACACTGTTATATTTGACAACCGATTAAACAGCTGATTGTTGCTTCTTATTTAGTTTAGTTTAATATTACAACACCAGAGCAACGCTTGCAAATTGTTGAAACTTTTTTTTATCAAAATAATGGTTCTATTCGTCTTTTGCAGCGGCTAATTTGAATAAAAATGGAACGTTTTCGTACCACATTTTACTCTTACTGATAATGCAAACAGTGTAAAATCTGTAGCCGCTGTACAGGGAAGCATTGAAGAAAATTTAAATCAATCAATTTGTAGCCAAGCCAATTCGATGAATGAGCTGAAACACAAGTTGATATTGATATTGAGTTTGCATTCAAAACTTTTTTCTATGGTGAAGCCCATTTTCGGTTGTATGGGTACGTAAATAAGCAGAATTGTCGCATTTGGAGTGAAGGTAATCCACAATCTTTTGTCGAAACGAAGTTGCATCCGCAGGAAATTACTGTTTGGTGCGCTTAATCGGCTGGCGGAGTCATTGGTCCATATTTCTTCAAAAACGATAATGGTCAGAATGTTATTGACAAAGGTGAACGGTATACGGACATGTGGATCCAACAGGACGGAGCCACATTTCACACAATTGATTTAGTCAAAGAAACTTGTTATGAAGGAGCAATTTCACGTAATGGTCCTAATTATTGGCCATCAAGATCGTGTGTTGTTTTAACCCGTTCACTAACTTAAAGAAATGCGAGATATTTTTTCTGTTTTCCAGTAGTAATAATGGACAAAAGGGAATGACTTCGAACCCATACGTATTTGATCAGCTTCTACAGTGACAAAGCTTTTAATATACTGAGTTTAGTATACTGAGAAAAGCGATAAGAACATCAATTTAGAAGGGAATGGTACCTCAATAGAAGAGAATGAGGTATATTGGAAAATTGTGGGGTTTGGAGTGTGACTTGGGTCTCTATTACCAATTAAATTAATTCTTTGTAAATTTATTTTTTTGTGATATTTATACCTATCACACGGATCCATGAAGAAGGAATGCGAAGTGTTAACTCCATTGGTTTATTTTCTTTGGGATTAAGTGAAGTCGCTTTTCAACGTCGATAAACCAGAGACAATTGAACGTCTGGAAATCAACATTTGATAAGTTATTGGCGAAAAACGACCGCATATGCAGCGAAAGTTTTGTGAGAATCGGTGTCCAAGATTGCGCCTTGCACGCGCTATGGCGGCCACATAACCGAAATCATATTCAAACATTTTATTTAATTTTTTTCCCCATTACTACTTCTCTTGGGAGCATATGGCTTCCACAAAGCATCTCCATCTAACACGGTTTACTGCTGTTGACTTTGCCTCCTCCCATGTTAGGGTGTTCTGTCTAAGTTCTTAGATAATTGTGCGCTTCCAAGTGTTTTTTGGTCGAGCACAATTTTTTGAGCTTTGAGGATTCGACTCGAGTGATATTCTGGTGATACTCTATGGACTTTTTTTTGATGATGTGACCTATCCATCCCTACTTTCTTTTCCTTATCTTTTGCAGTATGGGTTCTTCATTACTCCACAGTTCTGTGTTACTTATGGTGTTAGGCCAGAATATTCTGCATATGATTCTGAGGCACTTGTTAATGAATACCAGGAGTTTCTGTGTGATGTTATTCGATACAAGCCAGGTTTCACTGCCATACAGCAGTACTGAATTAACACATGAGTTGAATATTCTGGAGATATGTGAGCTTCACCATACTGACTGAAGTTGTCCAAATGCCGTTCTCGCTTTATTGAGCCTGTTATTTACGTCTGTTTCTGCGCCACCGTTTTTATTTATTGTACTTCCTAGACAGCAGAAGCTATCTACGTACTCGATTGGTTGACCACGTACTGTTTATTCGCATGGTCTTGGTTTACTTGATGTTTATCATATTCAAACATTAAAGTCACAAAATTTTCTATCCAACAAAGTCGGTTTCATTGATCTTAAAATATATGTTTCTCTGTTTTATTATGATTTAAACTTGTTTAACTGTAAAACAACTCCATATACATTTAGTTCTACTAAGCATATGCTGTTTCTTGTTTCTTAATTTGAGAAAATTGCTGAAAGGTAAGACAATTGAGTCAAATAAAAAGGTTCATCATTGGAACAAACACCTTTTTATTATTAAAACGTAATATAAACAACTAAAAAAATGTTTTATTTTATAAAATAAATTTCTTCTTTAAGTTTTTGCCAAAAAAAGCAAAATGTGGGGAAATTTATTACGTATACGAGCATAACAATCTGATGACTTGCAACATATTTATTCACAATTATGTAATTGATTTATTACTTATATTGTATAATTATATACGATTTATATGAAAAAAAGCTTGTAATTATATTTCATGTTTTCGATTATTAGAAAATAACCAAATGTACCACAAACGTGTGATCAATATTGGTTTTAATTAAAAATATTTGTATTTCATACGCTCCAGTGGTCCTCCAAAGGATTTCTTATTATAAAAGTTTTTTGTAATTGTGTGTGTGTGTGTGTTGTTTGGTGGTGGGTGATATCAAATAACCAATTAGTCAATAACCGTAACAAAGAAAAGCGCTTTCAAAGAAAAATACTTTGTGTTGATCTTTTTCGTTATGTCTTTAAAGGTACAAAGTTTTTAAATTTCTTTGGGTAGATTTTGTTTTTTTCTTTTTATTTAATTATTGTTTACTTAAGAAATCCTATGGAAAATTTAAATTATTTCCACTTTAGTTCCTTCATTTTTTTTGCCAAGGACTTTAATAAACAAATTCTTTTCTCTTTCTTCCAAAGGTTCACTTTAAACTTTCGCATTTAATACTCCACTGACCACTTAAAAAAACATACTTCTGCTCTTCTTTACTCTCAGCAAAAATTTAATAAAATTTTCTGGGCTTTTTTTCCAATTGTTGATGCCCAACAACAAACACAAAGTTCATTAAAGAAAAATGAAAGAGGGAGGTGGGGAAAGGCAAGTTAAAGAGAAGTTCCAAATTGTGTATAAGTGTTGGGGTAAATGCTTAACAAATATACACACACAGACACACGCACAGACACTTTTCAACAGTGGCAAAGGCAGTGAATTTTTAGGGTTTATTTAATTTCAGCTCTTTGCCTTTAACAAAAATTACAAAAAAAGGAGAAAAAATGTTAAATTAAGTGTAAGCGCGGCCGGCAATGGCGTCAGCTGTGTATGAACCATATTGTGTGAGGCCAACAAACACATGTTTTAAATGCCCGATGATGATAAACGTTGATTTTTATTTTATTTTTTTTTCACTTTTTTGCATTTTTATGCTTTTAAACCATTATCACACATGCAGAAAGAAAAAAAACAAAAAATTGAAAAAATAAAAATGATAAAAAACTGATACTTTAATGCCAACCCATACGCACATTTTAACAGAGAACGCAAATATTACGTCTGAGCTGGTTATAAGACAGACAATGCACACATGCACACACACACACACACACACACATGCAAGCTAACTATCATAACCATATAAAGCCAAAAATGCACAAAATAACAAAAAAAATATTTGACTATACGAGGGTCTTAATCATACACATATTATACAATGAAATTGCCGTGATTTCTTATTCAAACAACATCCTTAAACCATAGATATTGAGCTGATATATGATTTAAGTTCTAGGATTTCAATAGGATTTTTAATTTAAATGCATGGATACTTATATAAGCCGAAGTTTTAAAAATTTTATTTAATGAAATTTTAATGCTTTGGTCATAAAAAACAGTTTTCCATCAAATAGATTTTTCTTAATCCCCCCAAACGTGAGTAATATTTCTATTTGAAAATAAAGCAAATTTATTTCTCATACGCTTCGGTGTCCGTTTAAAACTTTTAGAAATTTTTTTATTTCAAGGTACACTGGGTTTTGTGTGTGTATACGTGCTAAAGCATATTTAGGCATTAATACAAGTGTGTGTCAAATAACCAATTTGTCGTAAAAAAGGTAGTGAAGCAGAAAAAAATCTTAAAAAGCTTAAAAATATGAAAATTAATACAAAAATATATTTATTGTTTTAAATACTTCTAAAAAAAAGAGGGTAGTAAAGGGTCTGCCAAATAACTTTTTTTTAAATGCTATAAAAAAAGCTACTGAATATTTTCTCAAATTTCTTTTTTTATTTGAAAGTACAATCCTTCCGGTTAATAATGGAAAATAATTTCATTCAAATGGCTGACTCGGGTGGCCATGCAGTATCCTACACGATCGGTCCAATTTTTAAGCACATTATCGATTGTGTGCAGCTGTATTTCATCAATGGCCTCCCGAATATTGTCCGTTACAGCGTCAATTGTCTCTGGCTTGTTGGCGTAACACTTATCTTTGACGGCACCCCACAAATAATAGTCCAACGGTGTCAAATCGCAGTTCCGAGGTGGCCAAACGACATTAGCTCTGCGGCTGATAATGCGATCTTCAAAAACAGGGCGCAAAACATCCAGTGTAGCTTCGGCTGTGTGGCACGTAGCGCCGTCCTGTTGAAACCAAATGTTGCTAATATCCTCCTCTTCAATTTTTGTGAACAAAAGTTCGTTCAACATGGCCCGATAACAATCGCCATTGACTGTAACGGCCACTCCTTGCTCATTTTCGAAGAAAAATGGCCCGAATATGTCGCTGGACCAAAATCCGCACCAAACAGTGACTCGTCTTGGGTGTATCGGGCTTTCAATGTATGCGTGCGGGTTTCCTGTGCCCCAAATTCGACAATTTTGCTTATTTACATACCCGCCAAAATCCGTACGGAATTTTCGCACAAATTCTGCAACATTACCATGATTTTCAAAGTAATGTCGCAATATTTCCCAGCGTTGTTCAGGCGTATACACAACCATATTAGTTCAGCGGAAGGATTAAACTAATTATCTGTCAAATCAGACATGAGCTAAGTGTTACCATTCACGAAATAAGCACTAGTTGAAAGAAAGACGTTTGATGGCGGACCCTTTAAATACTAACTGTGCTTATGTGTTCTATATGTGGGATCGGTAGTTTGAACTGACTACCGCCAGATTCAAACAACAACAGCTACAATAGTCTAAGCTGAGATAAAGAAGAGTAAACGCAGAGATAAACGTAAGCGCATTAACGATATAGCAATGTGATATCGGTCACCTTTAGGCGAGCTAAAGGATACAAAGCTGATCCCTCGAAAAGTTTAAATTGGCGAAAAAGGCAGATCTGGAAGTGAATATATGTAAAACAATGCGCATCAACAACACCACTGATAATAGACTTACGATTGGGAATCAGACTATGCCATTTGTGAAAAAAATTCTGTTATCTGTGATGCATGACAACCGTGTGGTAGGCGACGTCTCCAATCATCTGAAAAAAACTCTCTCGGCTTATGGACGCCTGAATAGATTTTGAAAGGCAACGCAGATATCCCTTAACACCAAGATGAAAATTTTTAATTTATACCTAAAGTCCACGCTTTTGTATGCAAGTGTAGCATAACTTATGTCTACAAATATAGACCGAAAACTTCGTCGAATTGCAGGTGGAATATTGTGGCCTAACAGCATCAGGAACATAGATCATGTGCTTGCAGCCAGATGCTGTCATCCTCAGAGCAGCAGGAGTATTAAATATGCTCTGGCTTCGTATTGGTATAGCGTGTTTTTTAGCTGCCTGACAACTATCGATATCGATAGCTATGGTTTGACAGCTGAGAATGTCAAACTGTGTTGAGAGTAAGGTTTGGCAAGTCATCAGGTATCGTTGAAAGCCATGACTGACTATCCTGCAAAGTCGTGCGACTTTGTCAAAAAAAAAAAAAAAAAAATCTGATAGATTTTTGTCCTTTAAAGAAAATCACAACAACAAAAATCACACAGTCATATGCTTAACAAAAAGCAACTCTGATCTCACAGAAACTACTATTTTATACAAAATTTGCAAAAAAAATTTATCAAATCGGGCACACTTGTCAACAAATCTATTACACATATTGAATATTTGTCCACATCATCACACTATCTAAACACATATATAATTTGTGACATATTGAACGATAAACGAGTTGAGTGACTTGTCTCTTTATATGTAAAACACCAACACCAACAATGGACAAGTCACTCATCTTTGTAGTCGAACGTCTTCTTACGCTCGTCTTCCGGCAACAGGCTGTAAATCTGAGGTCATGACCTTTAATGACGTACATACGTGAGGCTCTACAATCACATTACATGTGTATTCATGCATGCTTTAGGCACCGTATGGGTGTTTTAAGGGACGAAAACATGATTTCGCCTCAAAATAAATGTTAAGTTTTGATTAAAGAATTTTGGTACAACAAGTACGGCGAGCATCAGATACAATAATTTTTGTATAGTGATTAAGTGTTGCCTGTAACTTAAGTGCTGGGTCGGCAATATGTTCGCCAGATAATGGGGACTATTTTTTTCTGTAAGCAAACGAGAGAGTTTTGGACTTGTTCGCAAAAGAACTGCTTAACTAGTGAGCTGTTAAGACGAAGAATTTCGGCTGTGGTAGGTATGCTCTCTGGCCATTATCTAGTTGGACATATCTGTCCATTCTCTTGGGTGTACTTAAAAAAATTTCGCAGTTATTGCAGGAGGCGGTAGCAACTGCGAGACGCTTGCTCTTGGAAATTCTTGCGTTATAGAGACTGAGATTGATTGAAACCAACTTGGACCTGGATGGCACATTGTTATGATTTTTCTTTCTAGGGTCATTATAATACTATTAGGCAAGGTACCTATTTGACCTAAGTGAGAGCCCTAGGATCGGTTGCTGGTTCTTAACCGAACTTAAGCTTAGTGCTACCCTATAGAGAGTACGTGTGGTGGCTTTAATCCGGACGAAAAAGAGAGAAAAAGGCTATTAAATCGATGGAATGTTACTATGCTAAGTTTAGATATCCTTGAATACTGGCACACTGCCTAAGACAGTGCAATGCAAACTTATGATGTCCCTGTTCTGACAAGTTTGGGAGTTTTTGGAATAGGTGACTACACAGCATCGCACTAAGTCTTCTCAGAAGTGTCGGACTACGAATCCGGACAAGGGCTAATAGACAAATGGTGTGATGCACCTCATTAAAGACTCTGCGCAAATCTTCACGGTAGGCTCCAAATTGAGTAAAGCTTTGGATGGAGGCATCTTTTCGGACTCGGCAAATACGTGTTGCGGTCTCTCGTTCCGATTTGAGTTTTTTTCTCTGTTAAGTTAGTACATATGTTGTTAATATTCCCGCTAAATCTTAGCGTCATAGCTTGACATAGCTAATAGTACATCTATCTTTTTTACAATTTTGTTCCTGTTAAGATCGCAAAAGGCATGATTTGCGAGGCTGAATCCAATCCTTTATTCATCCGAAGGTTCATTACTGGAGGTGAAGTGAGTTTATGAGTACGACATGCAATCCAGACACTTTCAGTCAAAAAAGTTTTTCATGTCTGACAACGGTGTAGTACATCATGAATATTTACCTGAAGGACAGACAGTGAACAAAGAGTATTATTTGGGCGTTTTGACACATTTGCGCTAAGCAATTCGCCGAAAGAAACCAGAATTGTGGGCAGAATACTCGTGGATTTTACACTATGATAAGGCACCATTGAACAGTGCAATTATTATTCGAAATTTTTTGCCGAAAAATACAACAAATGCCATCTAACAGCCACCGAATTCACCTGAGTCAGCTCTCTGTAACTTCTTTCTGTTCCATCGAGTAAAAAAAACATTACCGGGAACCGAATATGAAAAATGCAAATGTCAAGCTATTGTGCTAAGATTTAGGGGGAATATCAACAACAGATGAAGCAATTAAGAAAAAAAGCTAAAATCAGAACGACGGGACCGCCACACAGCGGTTATCCGGAAACTTTGTGATCAACGTAGCATAGTTCACTCTATAAGGTTACCGGACCACTGTAGGGTTTTTCAGGAAGTGGTATTGGCCATATGAGCTGCTTGGATGATCATTGATAAGCGCAACGTCTCTAAGAAATACATTATCATACTTTTGGATAGCCAGGCGGCTGTAAAAGATCTGTGATATCACAAGTTGAACCCAAGAAGAGTTACCGACTGCTGCAGATCCCTCAATGAGATGCCAGAGCAGATTCCGGGCCACTATGATGTCCCGTACAACTGTAGGACTGATGAACTGGCCAGGCACTATCGAACTTACGAGCGAATTTTCCACGTTAAAAATTACATTTGGAACTTGCAAGCTTATGATTTACTTCGTAGACGTGCAAGATGACGCAGAAAATCTGGCCAAAGCTGGATATTAAGCACACAAAAGAGCTGCTCAATTTCCAAAAAAGCACACTCAGTGTTGTTGTCGTATGTCATTGCTGGAAATTGTATAATGGGCACTCATGCCACGCGGCTTGGACTGGGTCAACTGGCCAATGACTTCTGCAGAAAAGGAGGAAATAATTATTCACCTACTTTGCATATGCCCAGCGTTATGTAGCAAAAGTAAGAGGCACCTGTTCTACCATGCGACTGAGCTTAGGAGCTCTAGAGTACGTACGGGTGGTTCGAGGTATAGGGGGAAGACGATTCATTATGGTACCACAACTGGCTATTTTTGGCCTACCTAAGCCCTGTGATCTTAAGTATTTCAACTTTTGAATTATTTCTTACTTTACTTCCCTCTTACTGGTTTGTCACAATGGTACCTTTGACTGTTCAAAAAAAAAAAATAAAAAAAATAAAAAATAAAAGAAAAAAATAAAAAATAAACAGCTTTTTAACCTTAACTAACCCCAATTAGTAAGAGGTTGACTTTTTCTTTTAAGCAGATTTCTGTTGTGTGGTATATGTCCGTTATAGCTCCCAAATAAGATTAATATTTAAAAATATTGTTATAGAATGCAAATCATTTGTCATTTTTGATGTTTTTCATAACACTTGTGGCACATCAAGCTATAATCCATCATATTGTTCTTTTTTCTAGACAACTAACTACCCTGCCCTCGCATATAGACATGTAATATGCGTTGCTTATGATGTTGTCTCTACATGTGTTCAGTTTTTGTGTGTGTTATCGTTGCGTTTGTGGCTTTTGGTTCCTTTTTCATGTAAATGACGGTTCATTTTTTAAATTTGTTTTGTTTTTTATTATTTGTTGCTGATAAAATGTGCGTAAAACCACAAAAAGAATTCACACACATATGGTATATGTTTACTGTTCATCTGTCTTTTCTGTTTTATTTTCAATAAATCAATCAAATCAAATATTCGCTACACAATAAAAGCAATAGTGGAACTGGGAAATTAACATTTAAAACCCTAAAGAGCTTTTAAATATAATTTTTTATTCAACGAAGACTAAAAAAGCATTAAAATTAATTCAATTTTTTGTTTGAGCATGTAAGTGTGAGAGAGAGAGAGAGAGAGAAAGAGAGAGAGTAACTTTAAAAACAGCAAATATTTACCAGCGCAAGTGAAGGCAAATAATAGCGTTGTGATAAGCAGAGGTGTAAAAGTATGTATCTCTGCATGTTTACAGAGATCTGCTGAGAGGTGTTATTAATTTAATTATAAGAGAGCAGTAGCAAAGAGAGAGAAAGAGAGAGAAAAAGTGAATGAAACAGAATTGTTTACAAATAACTGCCTCAACGTGTTAATCACGCACAATGCCAAACGCCAGCATACTATGCCTTTAAGGCAGTAGGCGAGTAATGTGCTTTTCCTATCAACAAACGTTTTTTATGCCAGTAACTGGGTAGTGTCGTTTATGTGTTTGTGTGTACAAAGAGATATTGACATTAACAATGACGTTCAGGTTTAAATATTTGTTTAACTTTCATTTTTTCATTTTTGTTGTTGTTGTTGTTGCCGGGAGACACACACCGTTAAAGAGATTGAAATTGTGATTGTCAAACAATCTTTTCAGCCTCTTGTAAATTGACACTTTGGCGGATGAGTGATTTTTTGGTATATTTTTCAACAATTTTCTACGTTTTTTTCTCATTTATTCGGTTTTTAGCATTTTTTCATTATTCTTGCTTCCTCATGTAGATATATAGCTTATGGCATGTTGGGACAAAAAAAAAAAAAAAAAAAAAAAAAAAAACGATTTTCCCCCAACAATCAAGTGGTAAGTGTTATGGCGTTGGTGCTGATGCTGCTCTTGTAATATTGACTTAAAGCGTGCATGTGTGGGTGTGTGGGACTGTAGAAAAACAAAGTGATATCAAGTGTGATAAACTGATGGTTTTTTTTTTGCCTCTAAAGTCTCCACCATTTTGTTGTTGTTTTCCTAACAGGATTGTACTCAACGTACAGAAAGGCAAATGAAAAAAAATAACTTCCTGTTGACGTTAAATACCATCGAACGAGAAAAAAAAACGAAATTTTGCAGCAAAAAAAAGTCAACAAAATTATTTTGATTAAGCGCCAGGAAAAAGACTTTTAACATATTAAGGCAGATAAAATGTTGCACACACACACACACACACACACACAGACACACACGGAAAAAACAGCACCCAAACAGACGCCAACTAAAGGTTATACATATATTGGGCATTACTTTAGTTGAGTAGAGAACTGTAATTAAGAGGACAAACCATATCCCTTTTAAGTCTCTTACTTAAGTCTATACATACCTATGTACGTATTTTGCTGTTTGCCAACAACAACACCTTTTCTAGGCCACTTGTTTCAAAAAACGCAGACAATGTTTTATTTTGATGGAGTGTATTAGTAACTGTGGCGTTATTTTCAGTAAAGAGATTAAACATTTTTTTTTTAATTTTTTGGTTTATTAACCTCGGCTGTAAATTGTCTGCCTAACCGCATGCAACAAGAACACATTAATTTAGTGAAGGAATACTTGCAACAAGAAAAGGTAGACACACAGGAGACAGAAGTTGGGAAATGAAAAAATATAAGTGAAAATTTAGAAAAAGTGATTAAGGTACAGTTCACTTTCTTTAACCTTTCTTAGCGAATATAAACAGTGTCCCTAGGTTTTCAGCACAAAGTAGAAACTGTTATAAAGTTATTTTGCCTCGTTCCGTTTAGGTGATCTATTTAGCTTTTTAATCTGATCATAAAAACATATAAAAACACCATTAAAACCAAAACTTTATTACTTTACTAAAACAGGGCCTATTACGCGTATTACAAAATAAGTTTTTAACAAAACAATTGTTTGACCATAATTTTCTTTCCTTTTTATTTAGCGAAACAAAATATTATCCTATTACTACCAGATGTTTTTCGACCCTAATTTTTATATCCGCTCTTAAATCCTTTAATAATCGCCACTTTATAAAATTCCGTTTATCCATTTCAAAAAACAAAAAAAAAAACACTTGATTTGTGTTCACAAAAGCGTGAGAGTTTTTATTACATAAACAGCGAGTATCTCTCTCATACTCATTAAATGTTTTTAATGAAAATTATTATCTTGACCGAAGAGCAGGGAGGGCGGATAAGAGTGCCGCTGATGATGTTGTCGATGACAATGAAATCAAACAGAGAGAATAAAAACAGAATAAAAAAAATAAATAAATAAAAACGATTTTGATGAGGACTGCGTGTTTAATAATAATGATAATAATAGGGATCATAAAAACAAAAGTCATAAAAGCTAAAGGCTATTTTTGGTTCAAGACAATAACAACAATAACAACAAAAATCGACAGCAGTTTATTAATTTTATATCAAGCGAAATATTTGAAATGAGTAAATGAATCTTATACTCGCAAAAGTGCAGGCCAGAGATATGGAGATTTAGGGAGAGAGAGAAAAAGAGTAAGAGTTTGTTATAAAACCAAACCGCATGCACACAGACCAACACAAATGTAACTGAAAAATAAAAACAAAAACAATATAAATATAATTTAATGTTGGCAACAATAACGATTTATGTCAAAACCGTACAAAAAGGCCAAACCGTAAGGTCGCATGGAAAGAATGGACAGACTGAAAACAATATTTGTTAGTGACAAAACACTCATTCAATTTACTTATACAACAACAATAACAAAATGGCATTAAAAAAAATAAGTAATTCTTTAAAGTATAGAGTTGCCAGTGCATATACATACATATTGGAAGTTTTAAAAGCCATAAGAGCCATTATTTTGTGTTGTATGTTATTCAGTGGGTATTTTGCTTAGACCTTTAGTTTAACAAACAATGAGTAGTACAAGGTCACTCAATAAGTCCCCATCCATATGATTTTTATTATTTTAAACACAAAAGCAATAACGAATTTGAATATAATCGCCTACAAAACCTAATTAGAAAGAAAATTCGTGAAGCAAATAATAATTGGGTGCAGTACCAGTGCACTGAAATTGAACACTTACAGGCTAATCATGATGAATTTAATGTACATAAAAAGAGAAAAGGCATATATATGTAACAGTGAAAAATGTACCGATTTATTTATTTTAGTGAATGATTTAAACGAAATTGTCCTAGAAACGCCTGAAAAAAAAATATGGACCCAATATATTAAAAACATATTTTCGGCTGATGCTAGGTCTGTTCATAATAATGAATCAGAAATGCCGATATTGGAAGGTCCAACAATAACAAAGGGGGAAATTGTTAAGTCAATTAACCTGTCAAAACATAATAAAGCAGTAGGTTGCGACGCATTACCATCCGAAATACTAAAACTTTTAGATGAATAACGTATTGAAATTTTGGAAAAAGTTATCAACCATGTATATAGCACACGAGTCTGTACAGATAAATGGTTTAAATCTATATTTATAGCACAACCGAAAAACAATACTGCAAGAAAGTGTCAGGATTTTAGACTTATAAGTTTGATGTGCCATACACTGAAAATATTTTTAAAAATTATACACCAACGTATACACAAAAAATGTAAAATTGTTTATGGGCAGAACACAATTCGGTTTCAGAGAAGCTATGGGCACACGGGAAGCTTTGTGTACGAAAAGATGTTTTCCTTTGCTTTATAGACTATGAGGAAGCTTTCGACATGACAAATTAATAGATATTTTGAGATTTATTAACATAGACAGCAAAGAAATCGTTATACAGGAATCAGAATGCGGAAATCCGCTTCATCAATAGAGGTGTTTGTCAAGGATGTATTCTATCTCCTCTGTCTTTTAATATTTACTTATTCATATTCCAAGACGCACTGAATGACGCACTATGTACGAAAATAATTACCAGGTCATCATCAAATAATTACCTCCCAATCACATTTTTGATCACCTCCACTGCCTTCCAAACTGCAAAAAATTCTGCAAAACACATGGAACTGAACTTGCCGTTCAACTTAAGGTCAGATTGTCTGCAGTAGACGCCAGCACCGTTGCTTACTCGCTCTTGGAACTGTATGTAAAAAAGCCCACAACCCCGCCATTAATTTTTGCTCGGTATCACTGCCTCCACAGTCTTAAAAATCATAGTCAGCAGGACTTAATCCATTTATTCCCAGACTAAATTCCAGACAACGCAAACAAACACTCGTGTTCATAATCTGCATCCTGCCAGAAACCTGGCTCCCTGAATCGTAGGGACTTCTTGGAATCAAAGTCAATTGGCAATATATCAACAATATTCGCTACGTGGAAGACACAACATTATTGGCCGATAACATTAATGACCTACAACGGTTATTAAATGCCGTTAATGCAAAAAGTAACCATTTCGGTCTAAATATAAATATAGACAAAACGAAAGAGTTTAAATATAGAAAACAGACCTTTCGAACGAGTTTCATAATTCGAATATCTCGGCTGTTGGTTACAAGAGCCTTTACAATGCGATAAGAAAGTTAATGTTCTCATAGAAATGGCTAGAAGATCATTCTGTAAATACCAGACATTACTAACAAGTCGAGATGGACTGTTTGGTGTGGGTTGTGGGCCAACTGCATATCTGGACCGTACTTTTTCAAAAATGATAAAAATCGCAACGTTATAGTCAATAGAACAAGATACCGATGATTACCGGATTTTTTAATTATTTTTTTGCCCAAAATGTACTTGATTGACATATGGTTTTAACAAGATGGTGACACATGCCGCACGGCTCGTGATACCATGAGCCTATTGAGAGGCGAGTTCGGTGAGCAATTAATCTCACGTTTTGAAGCAGTCCATTGGCTACCAAGCTCATGCGATTGAATTCCACTAGACTATTTTTTTGTGGGGATACATGAAGTCTTTCACGTACAAATCAGCCAAGTTTAAACCCTGAAATACAATATTTCAGCTGCTATTAGTGAAATGCCAGGTATTCATTTATCGTCCGAAATAAATATTTCATTCAAATTTGAAAATAATCGGTTTTTTTCTATTTTCAGAAACCAAACGGTTAAACTATCATCCGCTAAAGGGAATTGTGAATACCTAAATGACACTTAACTTGATTATAGTTGTAAACGCTTTCAACAAAACGCATTCATACAAAATTCTGAAAATTTCTTGTCGCTTCCTGAACACTCCTAAGCTCTTCTTACATTCATAATTGCTATAGGCGATGACAAGATACTACGAATTATTCTTATAGTGCTTGCTTTCCAAGTCTTGCAGAATGTAAGAGCTTTTGAACCTAAATATTCTTACCGCTATCGTACTGTACCTCTTTTTTTACTGTGTGTAAGAGCTTATGGATTCTTCTTACACTCGTTCTAAAGCCAATAACGAGGCTTTTTACATTTCTCGTTTTGTATTTTAAGCCTCAGCTATTGAACTTATCATCAGTTAAAAAATTGAACAAATACTATCTCTACAATATCTAGAAATTGCCACACCAGTTTCAGACATTGACCATGATAAAGGTGATTGTATTACTAGTTCTTAAGAGCTATACATGAGACTCTGAAACCATTCATAGGTATACATACATATGTAAGTAGGCAACAAAGCAATCCTACTTTATATCAAAGCAACCACAGCTTTGTTTCACAACTGGACAAGCTGATTCATACCCTTGCTGGAAAAACAAACTGCATCATACCTTAATAATTGCAAACCCTCGTGCAGTTTGTTGAAAAATATAAAATAGGCCTTTTTTAACATTATTTTTAGTCCAGTTAATATTGTTATGTGCATCGTTATTATCAATACTTAATAAATTTATTTTCATTGTTATGTTCTTGCATTAAAAAAGTTTGCAAACAATGTAGCGCATCAGTTTTTTTGTGAAATATTAAATTGTTTTTAAGAAAACACTTAACAAAATCAGAAATATCATTAAAAATTCATTTTAAAATTCCATTTGAAATCTTGACATCTGGCTACACCCTTCATTAAGTCCCTTTATAAATCAATTTTTTGCATTTGTTAACATTTGTAAGAAAGTGTGTGTGTTTGTGTATGGGAGTGTAAAACTTTTTTTTTATAAATGTGTCAGTAGTGTGTGTTTAAAGAAATTTTATACAAAAAATAAATAAACAACAACTAGTGTGAAAATAAGAATAAGAAGAAGCAGACTAAAAAACAATTTAATATTAAACCACATCACAGAGTTCACACGTGGCACCTTTAGATGACATCTAACAAACCGAGCATGAACAATCATGTCAACAAAGATGTCCATTATTATTTTTATTATTTATACTCTCATATACAATATATATTTATATTTTGTTGTTGTTTTTATTTCTCGAACATAATGTTGTATTACACTCCCTCTCTCTCTCTTCCTCTCTCATTTTCTTTCTCTTGTAGTCAACTGTTATATTGATGGTGTTAAGCGTACCAAAAATAAAACACACACATGCACGCATAATAACAAATCAAATCAAGCTGCAGCAGTTAATAAAATAAAATCAAATAGAGAAGAAGAAAGAAACAACAAGAAAAAAATGTAGAAAATGAAAATAAAAAATGATTTTCGTATTTCTATACAAAAACTCGTATAAATCTTTTATGACATGCCATGCCATACAACGAACCAAACAGCGAAGCAACGCGTTAGAAAAAATTGTAATAAAAATGCTACAGTACGCGCTGTAAAAACTAAAAATGATTTTCGGAATTCATATTTATTTTATTTCAATTTTTATTTGTGTTTCTTTTACGATTATTATATTAAATATGGCATTAAAAATGATTGTGACATCAAAGACAATGACAATGCGTCCGTCAGTCAGTTAGTCAGTTTGTGTTACATTGTTCTTTTCATGCATAAAATTGTTAATAAAAACTGACATTTTTTCTCTCGTTTTTTTTTTTTTTTTGGGATACAAAATGATTCCATTTTAATTTGCCGGTATAATGAAATCAAATCATATCAAAAACAGATGTTTTAAGTTCGTTTAAAAACGTTATAGTTTTAAAATGGATTTTTATGTTTTCTCTTTAAATTTTTTTTATTTGAAACTACAATGCATTTTTATGGTTGGTTGTCAGTCAAATGGGATTTGATGTTCGTCTAAATTTAACATGAGATTTACAGCATCATTAATTATAGAGATTTAAAATATGAATAATATTTATTGTATTGTACAGTAAAACAAAGGCAAACGTAAATTCTAAACGATTTTTTTAATACAAATTTTCAAAATGAATATAAAAGAGACGAACACTACGTATGAGCAACATGTTTAATAAATTTCTCCAAAACCACATGTTGCGTATACGCTACAGTAGTATGCAATCAAAAGTTCATAGAAAGAAACATTTGCTTGCATTTAGTTCATAAATCAATTTAATTCAAGTACCATACCTCATATCTCTTTATACGGCCTTTCTTTTGATGGCTTTTCGCTATAACGGCTTCTTCGAATTATGAAAGACATTCGCTTTGTAGTACAAATTACCTTGTTATACGGCTTTTTTTTTTGTATGGCAAACAAAAGCAATAGGTCTTATGCCATTTCGATTTACGGTCTACATTTCCAGAACCTATATAGCCCGTATGAAGAGGTATGGGTGTAATCGGGTTTTCTACAAGAACTTCGTTGTCTAACAGGGTTTAATTGATATTATATGGCAGAAGTAGAGAAAGAATTACAACGTATTGAAATTGGCTCAAATACAGCATTAAAATACTAAAAATTCATTATTAAAAATGGTTGGCAACTGTGAGTTACTCTCTTAAAATTCGTTGTAAGTTCAGTCAAAATAATTTTCCTGCCTTCTTGTGAGACTACTCTATTAAGAATTTTAAGATTTACAGCTCGACTCAATTAAATTCAAATTTCTGTTGAGATTATACAATTTGATGTTATCGATAACAACTTAAACTATTAAAACACCCAAAATTACAACTCATGAACAGTAGTTGTAAAATTTCTACTCAAAACTCAATTCAACTCAGTCGAGTTGTAAGCCATAATAGGAGCAATGAGTTGAGTGGTTCGCTTCAAAATATGTCAAAGCCAAGACGTACTTGATAGAATTGTTCAAATGTGAAACGATTACAGCTGTAATTCACAGTGTTACTTAAGATCCGAATTGGTCAATCGCTTAATGAATTGAGCAACTGGAACTTTACACAATGTTCAACCCCGTCGGCAACCGATTCTTTGTATGAGGTCTTACAAAGTTGAATTGGTTCAAGAGTTGAAGCCGCAGGACAATCCGCTTCATTTTCGCTTCGCTAGATGGGCCCACGAAAAACTGCATAATGATGTAGATTTTACCATAAAAAATCATCTTTGCGGATAAGGCTCAACGTAGTCTTACAGAAGCCAAAGCACCCATTACGAGTGACTATTTGGTGCGGCTTGTAGAGCGGAGGCATCATTGTCGCAACCATTACAGTCAATGGAGACATCTAAGGCACCACGATAATCGATTTTTTTTGTGCCCGCTTTTCATGGCATTGATATGATGTTTGATTTCAACAGGATGGTACAACTTACCCCACATCTTATGTCCCACAATCGATTTATTGCGTCAAACGTTTAATAGCCGTTTAATTAGCCGAAATGGTCATATCAGTTGGCTGCCAAGTAGCTGCGGTTTGTAACCATTAGACTATTTTCTTAGGGGCCCCGTTAAAGACAAGTGTTATGCCGACAAACTAGAGACAATTGAACATTTGAAGACCAGTATTCGTGATGCCATTGTCGAGATACGACCCTATACACTCGACAAAAAAAAAAAATTCTCTTATATTGGTCCGATCGAATGCGATACTGGGAGGCCAGCCGCGGTAGCCATATGAATGTAAAAATATATCATTTCAAACCGGAACAATTGAACTTCACAACAAACAAATAAATTTGGCAAAATTTCAACCCGTTTTTGTTTTATTGCATTTTTAAGTTAAACTTTTAAATGGCCCAACCGATATATAAACCAACAGGCTTA
Organism: Wohlfahrtia magnifica; assembly: GCA_023159175.1. Classification (NCBI taxonomy): domain Eukaryota; kingdom Metazoa; phylum Arthropoda; class Insecta; order Diptera; family Sarcophagidae; genus Wohlfahrtia; species Wohlfahrtia magnifica. The sequence goes on along the minus strand of JAKWBJ010000173.1, from coordinate 96,518 downwards.
TCAGGCAGGATTGAGTTTACCCGCATTTCATAGCAGCAGATTAACGACAGTTACTCAAACAAACCAGAGTGATATTGACTCCACTCAAATCCGGATGGTGCACCCGCTTCTACTGGTCCTGAATTGGCGGCACAATTCAGGACAGCCCAGCCCAGCATCCGGAATAAGCTCACATTAAATTACTCTGGAGCCAGTCTTATTCAGGAACAGAATGTCGAGGCTTCGTGACCACGTAGACATTCTTGCGTCCATCAGTGTTCTCAACTCCTACGCAGTAAAATCGAAGTGTCTTCTCAGCAGTATCGTGTTATGGGTTCCGTGTTATACGGGCATTCGAGAGAATAATATTGCCCAAAGAGTGCACTACTAAGGGGTCCATTCTGAGTATGTATCATACATGCCCCTTTGAGTGCAATGTTGACCTTGATAGACAGATTGGGACTGAGCAAGGTGGAATACAGGTGTGGCAATAATTACCACTTGTAGGATATACAGACTACTCTGGCCTTCTCTTTCTATAAAAAAGACTAAACAAACCGCTTCTTATGTTAGAAAGAGGAACTATCGGTCTTCTTGAGGGCATAATTACCGGGTAATATATGGATGGAACATGGATGGACGCATGGAATGTCCTGGTCATGGGTACTGTAGCAGCTTGCCAGGATAAGGAGGAAGCTAAAGCAACTTCTATGTATCTCTCCCATTCTATAGAAGCTTAGACTAAGGCAGCTGGGTGCATGTCACTTCCATGACCTGGTGTGTTTTAGGGATGTGTCGCTTTCGTAATTGACTCACTTTATTTGGGGTACCGTTTAGCTCCCGTAAGAAATTTTTAGCTGGGGATTTTTAGGATTCTTCCATGTTTGTTCTTGTGGCGTCTTTTATGGGTCTTATAGCCTCCGAATAAACACGCAAACAGCAGGCGACCACATAACCTAACATACCCCGGCATCATTCTGTACACACCCTATTCATGCTGCTTCTTTTTGAGTCTTGATATGAGAGCTGAAATGGATTAACGAATATGAACAGCACACATTACGAGCTGCTAAAACAACAACACACACCGCAACCATATGAAAAATTAAGCGTAATGATTTGGCTTTTAAGCCTGACAAGGTGTAACTGATGCATGTGTTAAAGCCGCGGATGACCATTCACTTTCTTATCAATTGACTATGCGCCACTTAGCGGCGCATAGTGCCGTACAAAATTTCTTGAATTTTCTACGATCTTAAGCTAGACCTTTGATCTGCGCCCAACTTAGTTCCTCATCAACAGATTTTATCTCGTCCAATAGGCTTCTCCGCTATGTGCCTCTCGGTCGACAGCGGCTGCGCTTTCCATGCTGTTTCCAGTCGAGAGCTTGTCTTGCAACACTGTCAGCGCCATTTTCGCAATCTTATCTTCAGGGCAATGGGTTTTTATCTGCATCTTCTGTGAAGCTCCGAGTTGGAAGTTCAGTTGTGGGGCCATCAAATACACAGAATATTTCTCAGACATCGGTCGACGAAAGCTTATAGTTTGTTCGTTGCCTCCGCTGACACAAGACAAGTTTGACTTTCATAAAGAAGTACGGATTTTACGTTCGAATAGAATATTTGAATTTTGGTTGCAGATAATAGTTGCCGGCATCGCCGTTCTTTTCGAAGGCTAGCAAAAGACCATTCACTTTGATTTTGTTTAATTTTGCTTTTAAAAACAAATTTGTGATTTCCTAATCTTTTAAGGTTGGCCATTATTTTACAAACATTCAAAGCCGAAGTGATAGTCAAACAGTGCACTCACACACAGTGGAAGGGTGCAACAAAATAGTGATTCTTTGTCTATGATGATCTACAACACTCTTTCTGCTGACTCATTCTTGTTGCTCTATCTTTATTGCTTATCGTTTAAGTAGTAGAGTTTTGTTGGAGGATCTCATAATGGCTAATCCCACACAAATTCCCCCAAACTCTTATTATAACCAGGTTTACTATGAGTGTTCCTTTGACACAAACACAAATGATGCCCAAACTATAGAGAATTCTTTTGATATAATCTAAGCGGTTTAATGCAGATCGAGAAATAACTTCAATTGTTGTTTTTAATGTCCTTTATTAATACGAAGTCGAAGTATTTTCATTATTTACTTTATAAAGCATTAAAAAGCTTTAATAGATATTTTGCCATAAATCTGCTTTTAATATTACCTGTTCATTTACTTTCAATTATTTTCACAATATTTTTTTTTGTAACGACTTTTTGTTTACGTGCCGTAGTGCATATTCGAATTTAAATGTATGTATGTGTGAATGTGTAAAAAAACATTAATTTGTTTTAATTTTGAAACTTAAAGCTGATTTTATATTTATTGTTGATATTCTCATACTCGTTTTCTACACTTTCTCTCTCTCAGCTTCTCTACACGCTGTACTCCTTGTAAAACTTCTTTCAAACTCATGTTGTATTTTGTTTGACTTGTGTTTGTTTTTATACTTGCAGTTGCTGTTGTTGTTACTGTTTCTCATTGTTTTTATTTACCTTCAAGGTTTATTAATTTTTCTTTAAAGTTTTTCAAATTTATTCTTGTTTATTATTCCAGTTTTTTTTCTTAACATATCGTTGTTGTAGTTGTTGCTGCTTTGGTACTTTATTTTTTATTTGCGGGCAAGCAAGCACATGCATATTGAGCACAAATATTCATTCTCATGTTTTTTTTTTTTTGTATACTGCCATTACTTTAATGCTTTACTTTTCTTTTATCCGCTCTCTCTCTCCCTCTCTCTCTCTCTCTCTCTACAGTAAACTTACCATAATGCTTTGATGGCAAGTTGTTGTTCGTGTGGTTCAAAACAATTTAATTTGTTTTTATTTTGTTCATGCTTTTGTTTCTCTTATTGTACTAGTAGTTGTAGTTGTTGTTGTGGTTTAAACTTTGCTCTTTTCGTTATTATGACTAAACATTTTACTTAATGTCTTATATAGTTGTTCTTCTCTTGTTCTTCGCTTGTTTTTGTTGGTGTTTTTGGATTTTTATCATCTCATAACAATCTGGGCTGGTTTTTATTTTACTGTTTTTTTTTTGTCTTTTTTGTTATCTGGGCATCAACAACAACGGCAACAACAAAATAAAGTAAAATAAACTTTTTAAGGGCATTTTCTTGTTTCTTATTTTTCGTTTCCTTTGCTTATTTGTCTACTTGCCATTTCTATTCATCATTTGTTATTGTTCTTTTATTTCTCTTGTCTTTATCGTTCTATTCTATTATTAATCGTATAGTTTTGGTCAGTTTTTTTTCGTTTCTTTCTCCAAAAAAACAAAAAAGACTCTTTTTGACTCGACAAAATTTGATTAAAAATAAGCAGCACCAGCGGCAACAATAACAACAACAAAGTTTAAGACTTTGCTCTGCTCTATTTTGTTTTAATGTCTTGTTTTTCCTTCTGGCTGTTTTAAATGTTTCGAGTTTTGTTGCAAGCATTAAACTCATTCTTCTTCTTATTGTTGTAGTTCTTGTTATAGTTCATTTAAATTAAATGAAACTATTTTTGGAAAAAACTTTTAAACAAAAAATTTAATAAAAAGGAAGAAAAATCAATGGAAGTAAAACCTAAAAATTAAATTATTTTTCGGTTATTTAGGAATGAATCACTTTCCTGAACCCCACCTTCTCTCTCTCTCTCACTTGTTTACTCTCTTTTGACTTCTAGTTTTAAGTGCTGGTGTTAAATTTCATTTCATGTTTACAAGATTTAAAAAATTTTAAAGTTATTCTCTCACTCGATTAACTTTAAAAGCACTAAGAAAAGACTAGACAAGTTTTGTTTTCTTGAAAATAAAATTTTTATCGTCATTTGGGTTCAAAGAGGTCATAAAAGTGCTGGCAGAAGTTAAATGACTACTTAGTTATTAAAATAATATTTTTCAATAAAACAAAAATATAAGTTGCCAAGTTGTTGCTGTAAGTGACTTTTTCAGTGGTATTTTTCAATTTTATATAAAAAAAAAAAAAATATTTTATTGAGACGTAGGCAGTTTGATAATTATTCGATTTCCTTTTTTGGTATTTTCAATGTAAGAACTTTAATTAAAACACTAAGGCCTTCAATTGTTTTCAATTGAAAATGAGTGGCTCGTTCGGAGGTCCTACCACTCATTGTACTACTGTTTAAAGGAAAGACCTATGAGAGAGGCCGAAAAGCTAGACGTGAGTCCCTCAAGTGAATCGACACCAGTACTCTCGACATGAGACAATCACAAATTTCGAAGTGACATCAACCCAGGTGTCGTAGTTTAAGCTCCCATAGAGCGGGGCAGTTACAGAGAAGGTGTTGTACCAACATCTCCTGACTGCTTCTTCGAGCTCCAAAAAGCACCCCCTAGTCCACTAGTTATGTCCTTAAGAAGCCCGAGCGTTTGCCTTCCACAGAGAATTTTTTTTTTTAAAGACAGAGAAGGTCAGAGCAATCTGCATATTCTACAAGTGGTGATATTGGTCCGCCTGTGTTCCATCATGTTCACCGCTCATCTGCGTATTAAGCTCGACAGCGTAATCGGAGACGCATGTATGAGCCATACCCAGGAAAGACACTAGTAAGTGGTGAACTGTCGAGACAATTTCGGTGGACGGTTTATGAGACCAGCAGCTTTGATTTAAAAAAAAAAAATCACAAGGTGAGTATACTTGAAAGGTAAGAGTGGATTGGAGCAGCTAGGCTAGCTCCAAGATACAGATACAGATCTGGAACAGGGCCCTATATTCCTTTTAGGGATATACAGCTTTCGTATAGATTATGGGACTACTGAAACGCTATTCTTGCTGCGTTAGGCTAATTCAGGTTGTAGCTTGGAATATTGCACTGGAAAAAGACAGTCAGGTTGTACTGAAGGCTCTGATGGGCATGCGTTAAGATCTGGCTGTTGAAAGGACCAATATGTGAACAGACTGTGCTGAGTACTAGATCACTAGCTAGACTGGATTCTGAGGGCAGATCTCTGTCTGCCCAACGATTGGTAAGACCACCGACAAGTCAAGGAAATGAATCTCATGAGATCCGACAGTTGTTGAATCTATGGTCCCCAATGGCGTGGTGTAGTGGTTAGAGCACACGTATAACAAAAGAAGATTCGAGCCATAGCAGAGGACTCGACGAATAAATGCTAATTATGGTTTCGAGGGTTTAATAAAGAGACTTCCACTTCCTTCCAAACAACTCCATCAAAAAAAAAAAAAAAAAAATAGTTAAGAAATCCCACTGACCATATAGCTTACCTCTAGCGATAATGACAAAATATCAGACATTACATTGCTAAGTAAAGATCACCACTATAGCTTAGCAAGGATCTTTACCACTACACATAATCATATAGAGGCGAACTGCAGTGGATTAATCATCTACTTTGCTTGAAAAATCAACTTGATTAATGAAACTGAAACAAAACAATGGATACTTTGTGGAAAGCCAATGTGTGATGGAAAGACAAAAATGGTGCCCAATCAGCAACCCTATTACTTTGGGTTTGAATAGTGCAACACTTAGGGAGTGTAATAGGGATAATAACGAGACACAGTATCTTACTCTAGACCTCTGTAGGATGTGTGATGAACTGAGGACAGTCGAGCATATTTTCTGCAGCTGCCCGAAACTATACATCCTATGATTTATATGATTCGGTCTGGTTAACATGATTGTGTTTATAAGAGGAATGTAGAGGCTAAAGGAAATAAAGCTTGGTAGATAGAATTTTCTTAAAAGGGATTCACAGGGTATCTAATTCAGTCTCTAAGTGAACACATCTGACATTTAGCCTTTGATTTTCAGTCAGTGTCAACCAACCGTACCTAGCTGCCTATGCTCTTTGGCAGTCTTATAGATTACCACTAAGGGTCACGAGAGTTTTTTCACACTACGTCACTAGAGTGCGTGAGAGCATTTTAGGTACCACTTCAGATATAATCCATATGATGTTGTTCAGTTTAGGCGACTGAATGAATACAACTGAGAAGACATTTCGAATAACGATTTGGAGGCAATAAACAAAAATAAAAAAAGCTGAAGTTGAAAGTCACTAACTTATGAAACTGCCATGGTAGTTTAGTAATGTTTAGTTTTACATTAAACAAAAGCTTAAAGTTTCAATAACACTCATGAGCACTTACAGCAAATAACTAATAATGGGTCCGCCATCTAACGTTTTTTTTTTTCAACTAGTGCTTATTTCGTGAATGGTAACACTTAGGTGATGTCTGATTTGACAGATAATTAGTTTTATTCTACCGCTGAACGAATATGGTTATGTATACGCTGGGAGATATTGCGACATTACTTTGAATATCATGGTAATGTTGCAGAGTGTGTGCGATGTGTTCAGATAAAGCTCATTTTGATCTTGGCGGGTATGTAAACAAGCAAAACTGTTCCATTTGGAGCAGAGAAAACCCGCACGCATACATTGAAAAGCCGATACACCCAAGACGAGTCACTGTTTGGTGCGGATTTTGGTCCATTGGGCCATTTTTCTTCGAAAATGAGCAAGGAGTGGCCGTTACAGTAATGGCGATCGTTATGGGGCCATGTTGAACGAATTTTTGTTCAAAAAATTGAAGAGGAGGATATTAGCAACATTTGGTTTCAACAGGACGGCGCTACGTGCCACACAACCGAAGCTACACTGGATGTTTTGCGCCCTGTTTTTGAAGATCGCATTATCAGCCGCAGAGCTGATGTCGTTTGGCCACCTCGGAGCTGCGATTTGACATCGTTGGACTATTATTTGTGGGGTGCCGTCAAAGATAAGCGTTACGCCAACAAGCCAGAGACAATTGACGCTTTAAAGGACAATATTCGTGAAGCCATTGGTGAAATACAGCTGCACGCAATCGATAATGTGCTTAAAAATTGGACCGATCATGTAAGCTACTTCATGGCCAGCCGGGGCAGCCATTTGAATGAAATTATTTTCCATAATTAACCGGAAGGATTGTACTTTCAAATAAAAAAAGAAATTTGAAAAATATTCAGTAGTTTTTGTTATAGCACTTAAAAAAAATATATATTTGGCGGACCCTTTATATATTTAAAGATTTTAAAATAAAATGAATACATTGTTCGGGCAAAATATTAAGAAATTTTCAAAATGTATTTTCAAAATCTTGCATTTTCTTCATTTAACAATTTCAATATTTCCTTTTTGTATTAGAAAAACAAACTAATAAACAAGCCAGCATTTCCTAATAATTTAAGTGGAATTTGTAATATTATTTTCATCAACAATTGCCTAAAAATATGCTCGTTCACTTTTAATAATCACATTTTGTAAATAATTTATCAGAGAGAGAAAGAGAGAGAGAGAGAAAGAGAGAATTTTCTCAATTTAATTTCCATGCAAAAGTTAGAAAACTTTTATAGACCGATGGTCAGGTGCAGGCACTATTTGATTGAGGCAGGGGAAGGTGCAAAATAAATACATTTTTAAGACCTAAAGGGATGTGTGTGTGTGTGTGTGGAAGTACATGAATAACAAGTACTTGTATGTTACAATGTCGGTTGAAAAATGTTAGAATTTCTTTATTATTTTCATTTGTAGTTTCTCTTCTTTTTGAAAGTTATGCGGTTGCAAGCTTAATTTGTTAGGCAGTGTCAAACAACAACAAGAGGTTTTAGGTCTATTTGTAGCAATTTCTCAAAAAGAAAAAAAATAAGTATGAACATGAACATGAAATTTTAGTGCCCTAAGTCTTGCAACAGAAAATCCTCTCTTTTGATGATTTAAAGTGTTCTTTTAAGATTATTGCACTTGTTTTTAGATTTTCTTAGAAATAATAAAACAGAATTAAAAGAGGAAAAATATTGAGTGAAACTTCACATAATTTGTCATAAAGAAATAAAGGATGGACTCTCGTCTGTCGGTCGCCAGACTACGGTAGTTTCCATTTAAAATTGTGGGCCGTAAGAAGTCAATTCCATCTTAACATACTAAAAGCTGTCACTTTTTAATTGTTTTTTCTTGTTTCCTAGTTAACCTAGCATTGGCCGCAGTTAGATACTTTTGTCGAGCAAGCTTTAGTCGCACGTGCGTGGCTTGTTGTGGCCATAATTCGAGGAAGAGTCACTCAGACAAATATTTGACCCAAGAGGAAACGAAAGAAGTGAACACATCTTTAAAAGCAATGTAGATCTATCACAGTTTACTTATGTCAAGGATGTTTTAAAATAGATGGCAGCACAAAGACTTAGATGGATAGGTCATGTACTACGGATGAATCAGAGCCAAGCATAATAGTATGTTTTTGACTACACCTCACAAATTTCAAAGAATAAAGGTCACCCACCTAAGCACCTAATTGACAACATCGACGATGACATGAGTGCAATAGGAATAAGAAATTAGCACCAGAGTTGGCAACCCACTGGGTAACTCAATTAAACTCACCCGGCTTATTAAGAAGCAATACGCAAATAAGTATTGGGACCACGAATTAATTCGATCAGTTTTTTAGCTCAAAAAAGAAAATGAATTAGAAAATTTGTCAAAATAATAATTTATCAAATCAATGCTTACATCTTTTCCCCGCCTCAACCGATTTCCAAATCCGTATCAGAGAAACTGCTCGTCTTTCAAGGTGCTCCAACTTTGAAGCCGATTATATATTTTTTCAAAAAAAGTGAATTGGAGACATACGACCTAGATAGGTTCTGAAAATGTAGGCCGTAAATCGAAATACTGTAAAACGAGTTGATTGTGCGTTGCGTTTGCTTCCCTTACACTTTTTGTTAAAAAATGTAAGGACGAGACAATTTGCGCTATTAAGCGAATGTGCTCCACAGTTCAAACAGGCCTTTATGTTGAAATGCCGTATAAAGAAAGGCCCTATATATGAGATATAAGTGTCAGACGGAACAATGTTCGGATAACATGCGGAAGCGACATTTGATTGTTTCTAAAAATTGTTTTGAAACTTGTGCGATGCGAGGTAGGGCATGGTCACGCAAAAGAATTAATTAATCATGTTTAATTAATCGTCATTAATTATGAAATTCTCATAACACATGGTTCAAACGAATTAATTGCAGTTTTTTCTGATCAGCGAGTTTTAGCAGCTCATAGTGCAAAGAGTAAAACAACGTAATTGGTTAACAAACAAAAATTATTGTCGACTTGAACGAAATTTATAAGCAGTTATAAAACCCATCACAAAACTCAATAAAACCCAGTGTTGGATTTTATAAAAATCCCGAATTTTAGCCTACACCGCTTAGCACATTCTTATAGTAAATATGGATGAATGAACCAGAGTTGTGGGGAAGCTGATGTTCTGACCATATTAGACTAATAAAGTTTAACGTGAGGCCTCAAAGATTCTTTTCTTAATATTCAGTACCTAAGGGGTCTTTAGCCCGGGGCTTAGTCACAGTGTCGTATGATATTTTATCAGCAAAATATACAACGATGTAACGCTAAATTTTCCGAAAATATAGCGGTTGTTTGTGAGAATTTGCATCGCTCACAAGATTTCGTACTTTTGCTGACCACAACTCGGCGAATTTTTGCGTCGAAACATGGACCTGCAAACAACCTTAAACAACCATATGTGTCTGCTCTATGGGCTCTAAATCAAAGAGAAATTGTCTCTTATTTCCATCAAAAAATTATCTTCAGCAATAAGAACCATATCTGGATCAATAGGTAAGTTAATAAACAAAATTAACGAATTTGGAACGATGTTATCCAATTGGCCATCTACGCCATCAACGCTGTAATTCGATGATTATCAACTTCTTTTGGGCTGAATTGGATAATATAGTTGATATCGGGTGGGCCATCTATCGGCTTAAATTTGAATCAGCGATTATTTCGAATCTGGCAATACTTATGTTATTCTATTCTGTCACAGAATTCAGTATACGTTGGGATTTATTTGAAATTTATTACCAAAACAAAGACAATTGGTCGGAAATTGAAAAAAAAAATCTTTTCGGATGAACCTCGTTTTCATCTTGGTTGGTACGTTAAGAAGCAAATTTGCCGTATTCGGGACTCAGGAAACCCAAACGAAGTCTTACAGAAGCCAATGCAACCATTATGAGTGACTGTTTGGTATGGCTTGTGAAAATTAGGACAGCGCAACCATTACGGTCAATGGAGACACCTATCGTACCATGATAACCGATTTTTTTGTGCCCGCTCTTCATGGCATTGATGTGAAAGATGTTTAGTTTCAACAGGATGGTGTAACTTGCGACAAACCTCGTGCCATAATTATTTATTGCGTCATACATACATTTGATGGCCGTTTAATTAGCCGAAAAGGTGATGTCATTTGGCCGATTTGACAACGTTGGACTATTTTCTGTGGGGCGCCGTGTGTTATGCCGATAAACCAGAGACAAGTGAGCATTACGATCCGAGACACTCGAAAAAGTTCCTGAAAATTGGTTCCAAAGAACCAATTGTACTTCACAACAAAAAAAAAAAAAATAAATAAATAAATAAATAAATAAAAAAGATTGCAAAATTTCCAACCGTTGTTGTTTTATTGTATTTTTAAATTTAAACTTTTAAATGACCCACCTGATATAAACACTAAAGAAAGCAAAAACTGAGCGCAATTTTCATCAAAATATCATCTTTAGCGAAGCGAAACACGTCTGTGTATGCCAACAAACAAAATTGTCGAATTTGCGACAACAAAATCCAAGCGGTACATATTTCTTTAAGAACGACATTGGCCAGGCCATCAACGTCAACGCCGAGCGCTATAGGTCGATGATTATCAACTTCTTTTAGCCTGAATATATATGGATAATATGAACACCTACGGCATGTGCTTTTGACAGGACAACACATGCCATGGCTATTGGACGTTCTATACAAACTATCTGAGGGCTTGATCATCTCAGGTGGATGCAGTTTGACCAAATTAGATTTTTTTGTTTGTGGAATTTTCATAAGTCTCAGGTCTATATAAATAACAAAGGACAGCGCCCCCTTAAAAACCATGCCAATGAATGTCTTTATTAATGACATACATATGGATAACAGCAGAACAATATCATTTACTTGCCCAAGGTCACTAAAATGTTCCATAAAAAACAACATATCATAGAACGTAATATCATTATATTACGACATGGTTTTGTGTTAATTTAGTACATTTTCCACACGCTTTTAAGCCTTGTTGTCTTTACAACATCAGGTCAAAAGAATGTGTTGCACATTAAGTAATAAAAATTACTTTTTAAAGCCATTTTATTACTTATTAACAGCTTAAAAATAAATATATATTTCTTCTCCTACTCCATGTCAACATGAGCAAATAATTACACAGCCATTAATACTTTATATCTTTAAAGCCAACAGAGAGAGGAGAGGGGGAGAGAGATAGGAAAAGACAAGCCTAATTCTTGTCTAATATTTCAATATGTCGTCTATAATAGCAAGATAATAAAAAAATATTTTCACAACATAAATCTCTTTTACTCTCTATTCTCCAACCATCTGTGCAACACAGAGTCATTCGACTTCATATTTCAGTATTAACTGGCGTATTGCATTTTTTTTTTTTAATAAAAACATTGGTATTTTTATAGTCTTTACATTTGTGCGGCACATTCTTATTATTATAACAAGAACAACAACAGCAGCAATAGTACTCTTATAAAGCATATAAATAAGAAAAAATATGTGAAATATTTTATTATTTTTTTTTTAATAAAAAATAAAAAAGAGTCACGAGAAAAAATATAAAAAATATACATACATACACGAACATTGACAGCAATTTGTGTTGGTAAAGATATACAAGTAATAATGGCATTGACGTATTTGTTTAATTTCATTTAACTTGTGTTTTGCACACACTTACACTTGCTTTCTTGCTGGCACAAGAAAAAAAAAACCGAATAAAATAAAAGATAACATTGCTTTACTTATACATTTGTACACTTACTTACATACATTTATACATTTGTACATTTGTACATTTGTACTCTTACTTACATATGTATGTATGTGTGCATGTGTGAGTATGTGTGTATCAAAAAACAAATGCTCTTTTCGTTTAGTTCAACCCATACACAAATAGAGCATCATCATCAGCATCATCAGCAGTAGTAGTAAAAAACCATCACATGACATAAACACATGTAAAAAAACAGGACATATACGAACACATCTTTTACATACACAACATACATTTTTACAGTTATTCGCACTCCCAGCAACAGCCATTTAAAATGTAAAATAAGCAGTACACTCTTGTGCTCGCACTCTTTTGTTCAAATAAAAATATACAAAATATTAACAAGAGACCAAATAACAAGCAAAGACCACATGCATACATATACATCTACATCTACATATGTACAAATGTGTGTATGCATTAGTGTAGTGGTAATGTAGCAGCATTAAAGCAGCAGCAACATATCCTTGAAGAGGTTAAAATTACACAAATATTTGAAATCATATACACAACATTCATATGAATGAAGGTTAAATACTTTTTCGTGTAAAATTCTTACAAGCACACACACACATACACACGCAGTAACACTGTTAGGCAAACACACATAAAACGAACGAGCAATGGAACTAAAAACGAGCAATATTAACGAACGAGCTCAATGGAAAAAACACTAGAAAATAACGAACAGCAAACGACCGATATATTGCCTTTACCCATATATTTTCTTGTTCTTCTATTCTTTATTTTTTATTTTTTTTAGCAAATTTACACATTCGGCTTAGCTTCAACGATAAAGAGCCTCTTGAACCCCATCATAAACAAGTAAACACACACACATAAGCTAACAAATACAACTTACAAAAACTACACAACAAAAGAGCTAAAAACCAGAAATAAGAGTATGCAAAAATAACTAAGAGTTAGAGGCTCTCATTTTTAGTTTTGAGAGAGTATTTAAAATCAATCTCTAGCATGCTATAATGTTATTTTAATGTTACTCTCTTTGACATTAAGAGAGAGAGATAGAGACAGAGAGCATGTAAAATGCCTGTAACAAACCATTGTAAGTAAGTTTATGTTTCTCTGTGTGTGTACATATGTAGTACGTGTATGTTAGTTAATAGAGGTTAAAGATGTGTTAAAATTTAAAGTGTGTGATTTCAATTAGTCTTAAAGAGTTCGATATCTTGTAATACAAAAACAAATAAATATAACAAAGAGTAACACATGCACACACACATATTTAATTGTAAATACATAAGAATGTAATGTAAGTATTTCTGCTTAAAACGTATTGACAAGGAGAGCAGGAAATTATTTTATAGATTTCTTAGAATTGAAATGGAAATATTTTGGTAAATGAAAGACGATCTTTCAAAAATTTAATTAATTTGTTTGCTTTTCTTAACAAGATATTAAAAATATTTTAAACATCTTTGCATATTTTATGGGATGGTTTTGGGATTATTTTAAAAGATTTGTTATGAGAAAATTTTATGTATTTTTTTCCAATTTTATTAAATATCAACTTATTAAACATTTTTTTAATAAGTTAATAATGTGGATTAAGACAACATATGGCATAACTATCACATATGGTTTGTGTCAATAATACCAAATATGGTATTTTGAGTATTCGATAGACGTCAAAGTGTAAACACATCATTTTTTCAATCCCTATAGTAATGTCGAATTTTGTGCTTAAAAAGATGTTTTGCGCGGGAAGTCTGATAACCTTCTTTCATTTGAAATAAAAACGGCTGCTGATAGTTATCGATTGTTGCTAGAAGCTTACGGTCAACATGCACCAACTCAAAAAACTTGTAAACGATGGTTTGCACAATTTTAAAATGGTTATTTCGACTAGGAAGACAAGGAATTGGAAGCATTACTCGACGAAGATTGTTGTCAAACGCAAGAAGAAGTTGCATTATCATTGGGAGTCATACAACAAGCCTTATCCCTACGTTTAAAATCATGGAAATTAGGTCCCATAAGAATTGAAGCCGAGAGACGTTAAATGGCTATTTTGCATGTCGGAAATGATGCTTGAACGCTAAAGAAAGAAGTCATTTTTGCTTCGTATGTGACGAAAAATTGACACATTACGATAACCCCAAGCGCAAAGTCATAAGTAAAGCCCGACTAACCAGCCAAATCAACGCCGAAGCCGAATATCCATGACGCCAAGGTAATGCTCTGTTGTATTTGGTGGGATCAAAAGGGTGTTTTGTGCTATGAGCTATTGAAAACGGGTCAGACGATCACAGGGGTCCTGTACTGAACACAATATTCGACCAGACACGAAGCCATAATCTTGCATCATGACAACGCTTGGCCACATGTAGCAAAACCGGTCAAAAACTATTTGGAAAACACTGAATGGAATCTTTCGGCTCACCCACCTTATAGGCCAGACCTTGCCCCTTCTGACTACCATTTGTTTCGATCGATGCAGAACGCCCTTACAGAAATAGACTTCACTTCAGAACAGGGTAGCAGAAATCGGTTTGATTTATTCTTGACCTCAAACCCGGAGCTGTTCTTTTGGCGCGGAATCCATATGCTATCAGAAAGATAGGAAAAAGTAGTGGCTAACGATGGACAGTATTTTGAATAATGTATCAATTCATTTTGTTATTATAATAAATGCATTTTTCAAGCAAAAAAATCGACATTATTAACTTGCATACCCAAGATAAGTAACTTGATTCAAAGTTATACATGACTTGCATCATCTTCGAGTAAAAATTCGATTCTAATGACCGTATAAGCATTTTGGTGGCTATGAGAAGCACAAGTATTCCAAAGAAATTCGCCTTATCAAAACTCAATACGAGGGCTCTAGCGCTAGTTATACATAACGTTAACATAAACGAACCAGTCAGTACTACCACCACTACGAGGATGCATACTGTCGCCTTTGCTATATACACTTTGCACTATAACAGCGACAGGAAAGTTATGGTCTGGCGCGTACATCATCATTTCGAAGACATAGATTACGCCGACGATATCAAAACATTAGCAGCAGGGAAGATCTAAAATCAACGAACTTGTTTCCTTCACTGCCAAGGTAGGCTTTCGAGTGAACATAAGGACAACGAAATTGTATTCAGAAGCAGGCACAGAAGAGGCCGTTTTTAATAAAATAAATGGTATATCGATTGAAGATGTTGAAAAATTCTGGTATTTGGGTTGGAAGAAGGCACTATCAATGAGTTGCTTTCCATCAACTAAAAAGCATCCGGAAATCGAGCATACTTTCCCCGATGATTAAAATCAGCATATACCAGTATGATTCTATAGCTCAGAAACATGGTTCGTTACTAACGAAATACGAGAAAACTGCAATCTTTTATAAACCGATGCCTGAGAAATATATGTTAACAAACAAACATCGGTTCAGTACCAGGCCAGACCATCTTAAAAAAAGAAAACGTTTTTCGACAGCGGTATCACCTCAAAACATTAGTTAGTAACTGGTTATGAGTATTACTTACCACTGAAAACTGCTCTAATGCATGTGCCGTTCGGAGCCGGCGTTAAACTGTAGGTTCTTTTCAATGAGTTTAAAAAAAGAATCGAGTGCAGCTGAGAGAAGTCCGCGTGTTCTTTTTTGGATTGTCATGGCAATTAATATATAACAAACAAAGCAGTCGATTTTGGGACTATACCAACTTACATGAGATCCAAGAGTTACCAATGCTTCCCAAAATACTCACCGTTTGGTCTGGCCACCATAATTAACGGCGACATGCGGTTTCAACAGGATGGCACATTCTGTACGAGTGACTTGAGGTTATGGTCATCTCATGGAGTGGTGATGTCAATTGACTACCAAGAACGAGTGAATTGATCACGTTACACTCTTTCATGTGGCGTTTTCTTAAGTCGCAAATCTATACGAAAAATAAAAAAATCACAGCCGCCTTTAAAGTCAACCAATTCAGCTTTATTATTGCGGAAGTCCTGTAAAATTAGACATGTCGAATGCGCGAGCCACCACTGAAGCAGAGGCGGACGTATGCACGATGTTATATTTCATCGTTTATTAAGCTGCCTCTTCAATATTGTAATTGAGAAAATAGTAAGAGATGCTGCGGTGAATACGAGAGGTACTTTTACAACAAGAGCCACATGCTCCGTCACTCCTCTAGGGAGTATATTTGGCTTCCCACAAAGCATTCAGTGCTTTGTTTCAGTTTCATTAATCAAGTTGATTTTTCACGCTAAGTAGATGATTAACCCACTGTAGACGGTAAACATACTTGCTATTTGAAGGCGATCTTCACTTTGGCGTTGTAATTTTTTGCCAGTAGGTGACGTTTTTCCCTGATCATTTGTCTGATGTTTGTCATCATCGCTGGAAGGTCGGTCAAGGTGGCATCTTCATTTTTTTAAATGGAGTTATCTGGTGGGAAAATAGAAGACTCGAAACGAAACTATAATTAAATTATTTCGTCATGCCCTCTGCTGAGACTCGAACCTGGCTCGCTTGTGATGTTAAGCGTGCAAAAGAAACATAATGGGCCGGAATTTACGGCAAGTGATATCAGTAATATCCAGAATTCAAAAGCGTCAGCTAAAGCGGGTCTATTAGTGAATAAGGACAAGACGGAATCTACTCCAACAAAGAAGCCATGCGCATTTGACTATCTTTGAAGTATTAAATAACTTTGCATACGTCGGTTTCGTCATGAACAGAAAAAACATTGGACAATAGATGGCCCACTCGATATGTACGGAATGTACGTTTGAAGTTTATGGACAGCTAAACGGCTAAACAGATTTTCTTGAAATTTTTAAGTAATCTCTCTCTGTATGCCAGGAAGGAAATACTGGCTACATAAATTTTAAAAATTTCACTTTGGCGGTGCCACGCCTATATAAAGTAAATATTTATTTGTCTAGATCTTCAAAATGGTAAAAGTAATAGTCTCTAAATTTGGCAAAATAAGCATCGTGATCAGTACAAATAAGCAGTCAAAAAGTGGGCGGAATATAATAAGCGTAAGTGACATCACCAAAAGATAATAAAGAAAGCAAATAATATATGGTCCGCCATCTAATGTTTTTTTTTCAACCAGTGCTTATTTCGTGAATGGTAACACTTAGCTTATGTCTGATTTGACAGATAATTAGTTTTATCCTTCCGCTGAACGAATATGGTTGTGTATATGCTTCGCTAAGTGGGCCTGCGATCGATTTACAGAAGATGCCGATTTTGCCAAAAAAAATCATCTTTTCAGATGAAGCTCATTTTGATCTTGGCGGGTGTGTAAACAAGCAAAATTGTCGCACTTGGGGCACAGAAAACCCGCACGCATACATTGAAAAGCCGATACACCCAAGACGAGTCGCTGTTTGGTGCGGATTTTCGTCCAGAGACATAATCTGGCCATTTTTCTTCGAAAATGAGTAAGGAGTGGCCGTTACAGTCAATGGCGATCGTTATGGGGCCATGTTGAACGAATTTTTGTTCAAAAAATTGAAGAGGAGGATATTAGCAACATTTGGTTTCAACAGAACGGCGCTACGTGCCACACAACCGAAGCTACACTCGAGGTTTTGCGCCCTGTTTTTGAAGATCGCATTATCAGCCGCAGAGCTGATGTCGGTTGGCCACCTCGGGGCTGCGATTTGACACCGTTGGACTATTATTTGTTGGGTGCCGTCAAAGATAAGTGTTACGCCAACAAGCCAGAGACAATTGACGCTTTAAAGGACAGTATTCGTGAAGCCATTGGTGAAATACAGCTACATACAATCGATAATGTGCTTAAAAATTGGACCGATCGTGTGGGCTACTGCATGGCCAGCTGAGGCAGCCATTTGAATGGAATTATTTTCCATTATTAACCGGAAGGATTGTACTTTCAAATAAAAAAAGAAATTTTGAGAAAATATTCAGTAGTTTTATTTTTATAGAATTTTCCAAAAAAAAAAGTTTATTTAGCGGACCCTTTATCAAAAATTAAGGATTCTAGAGGGTTAAGCCTAAATATATTATTCACTTAAAGAAAACGTTTTTGATGCATGAACAGTGAGAATTTTTTATTGATTCATTTCACAAAATTTTATCATCAAAGTTTGTACCATATTTATGCCACGGTTTTTGGAAAAACTAACCACTGTGCAACGTAAGAAAGAGCGACCAAACCTTCTTTAAAAAGATATCGCCGATAAGGTTCTTCTGAAACTTGTTGTGACTAATTGGAGAAGAAGTCAGCAATTAACCAATTGAAGTTTATAAAAGGCCATAGAACTAAATATAGAAAGCGTTTAATGGAAGACGTTTTATAACAAGATTAAAATCAGGAGGTGGTGATGGTTAGGTCATTTATTAAGAAAACCTGAAGACAGTCTGGCCAAAGAATGCTTTGAATAGAAAACCATAGGCTAGTCGACGCAAAAGCAGAACCACTTAAGCATGGATAAATTCTTAAATTTTGAAATATAAAATTTCTTAAAATTAGAATTAGAATTTTTAAAATTAACATTTTTGTTTTAAGTATTTCACTTGGGAAGAAGTCATTATACGTTTCCTTAAGATTTGCTTTCCCCATAACATTTCCTGCTCTTCAATACCTAACATTTAATTTCGAAAATGTTATTTAGACTTAACAGCTTTACAACTATTTTCTAGCATGTTAGAAAAATGTTATGAATTTTTATCTATAACATGTTATAAAAATTGTTTCTAACATTTCACTCTCTCTTATGCTCTCTTCATGTTATTTGTTTCGCTGTTATTTTTCTACAAGGGAATTTAACAGAAAATTCAAAGTTATAACATTGGCGCCATTTATATGAAACATTTGAATATGTTTTAAGTGTATTTGTGTCATTTAACAATATCCATTTGTGCGTGTATGTGTGTGTTATTTTTTATGATACCCAAACAACAGCAACAAATATGCCAGACAATGTGTTTTTTTGTTGTTGTTGCTTGCTTTACTTGTAGAATTTTTTCCCCATTTTTGTTTCTTTCAAGGAATATGGCAAGAAATGTGCTGCATTAATACAATAACAATAAATACAACAACAAAAACAACAGCAGCGATAAAATAAACATATAAATGAATATGTTAACTTGTTATTTAAAAGATGAACAGCCTTACACTTGCATACACACACACACATACATACACACAGACAGACAGACAGGCATAGAGACACAACACAACAGCGGCAGGCATGCCGGCCGGCAGGCTTTTTGCCATCTAAATCATCATCATTATTGTCTTGTATATTTGTATGTCTCCCTGTGTCTGTCACACTGTCTCTTGTCGGTCGTTTCGTCGTCATCATTGTTGTCTCATAGAGTGTTTGTTTAACTTTTTTTGCTGTTGTTGTTGCTGCTATCTTCCTGCTGTTTTTATACACGACAAAAAATTATGGGCAAAAAAAAAATAGAGAAAAATTGCAATCTTTATTTTTTCTCTCCTCTCTCTCTCCCTCTCTCACTTTTTCTTATTGCTTCTCTTTTGTTTAGTGATTATCAACAAAAACATATTAAAAATTATAACAATAGCCAAACAGCAAAAACAATACCATCAACATCACCATCAGCATCAACAAGAAAACAATAAGAGAGCGAGAGGTGGTAGAGGAGTAAGAGAGAGACAGAGAGTCATAATAAGAAAACGTATTATTCATTAATTTTGTTAAACAAAAGGAAGTCATTGTATAAACATTTCAACAAAGAGAGCCAGAGACAGAGAGGCTGGCTGATGCCAACAATATTGTAATTGTGTCTTGTTATTGTTTTTGTTTATGACAAAAACAACAATAACAACAACAACAAAAACGTGCAAATGATTGGGTTGCACGTTCAACGTGTATATCCGCATCATATTGGTATTATTCATACACATACACATACACATACAAACACGAGCAAGATATAAAAACGTACCAATATAATTACAGAGCAGCTGTTTGCTAATTAGTTGTGTGCGTCTGTGTCCGTCTATTATAGTTTGTTTGGCATTTAAATGTTAATTTCTGTAGTTTAACTTGATTTCTTTATTTTCTATTTTTTTGCTTATCCTACGTTCTTATCAAATTTAGTATTTCCTGGTATTTAATTGCGTGAGCAAGAATATAAAAGAATTAAGAGATTCATTAACTTGCCGAGTTGAGATTTGGTTTATGTCAGAGAGAGGTTAATTGATAAATTATTCGACATTTATATCATAAAAGTAAAGAGGAAAGGGGGGGGGGGGTTGATGAAAATGATTTGAGGAATGTAAATATTGGATCATGAAAAAAAATGTTGACGGTTTTGTGTCATAAGATGGTTTTGATGCTTGTATATTGGGCAACACTTATTGGCAGCGGAATTTTTTCCTTAAGGCTTAAACTCGATGGATCTCTTCGCTTCCTAAATTATTGCAGTGAGGTATGGCTACAAATCATCGGCTTTTTGTGTGCCTTATATATGTTTCTGGTCATAACAACATCACGGGATATTGTGTAACTAATGAACTTGCTGAAGCGGACACACACACCTGTGGTCTATACTTTTGTGATTATTGGTATTCATTTTATCTCAATCAAACTGGCTATTAGGGAAAAGTGTCTATTGGACGCTGACTGGTTCTGGCCTGAGGAGGAATCTTATTATCGTGAACATCATATCGATCAGGCACTATTGTAGGACTTTGCGATCCATGGGATCTATTGTGGTCCATAGTTTTTTTTCCAGAAAATTTGCCGTTTTCCTAATGAACACCAGCTGATCTGAAACCATAATGCTGGATATGTCACCGAGCGAAACCATGTGTCTACCAAACATAAAACCCCACATTTTGTTAGACTCACCTTGCCTAAATTGGATAGTAAGCGCACCTATTAACTATTGAAGCATGCTCGCGGGCATATTTCAAGTGCTGTGTACATTCTCACAGGTCATTGCGAAATGGGTACTCGTAGGCATGCAGAAAAGCTACGCTTACCTGCGAATGAGAATGAGAGTGTGTCCCACTACATATGTCAATGTCCGTCTCTGGCTTAATGTGGGCTTCATACATTTGTCTTGCACTTTCTCGATAGCCTAACAAAGCTATCGTTTCATGGCATCATGAGCCATTGTCAGATACATTAAGCTTTTGGGCTGGTTTTCAGAATAACTCAGGGAAGTTGTGTCTTTAACTGAAGCCTCTGGCTGTCGAGACCGGTTAATCGGGGTTTGTTTGTCATGTGACATCAAAACGGACCTCTAACTGTGCTCAAATGAGCTTTGATTTGACGAAGCCACCAATTCATCCCATCCTATCCTATTCGATTCTGTCAAATGAGCGTATGTTCGAAAGGTGACATTTCTGATTAAAAAGCAATTTTTTGCCCAAAACATCTCAATAAAATTTCCTGGTTTTAGTTTCTTAATCACCTTTCGTTTTCCAGCTAGACAAGTTAATAGTCTACTATATCAAGTCCTAGAATGATGGTGCTGTCATCTGTCGTTGCATAAATACAATACCCTCGCCATTGCTTGTTATTAATTCCTAACTCTTTTTTTCAAGAGAAGGCGTTGCCAGACCTTCGTATGATGTTCGCAGTTTATTTCACCTTTATTTTTGAGGGTATTGTCAGTATGCCTTTTTGGATTGAAGCCTTTTATTTTTTTAAATTTATGGGACGATTACGGATCGCAACAGAACTTTAGTTGTGTTGCCAGTTGACCAAAAATTGCATTCATATTATATGCTATTATTATGCTAATGATCAATTGCGACCGCCGACAGAGAAAGCAGCGGGTCTCTGATGGCCTCAAAAATTTACTGTAGTTGGATAAGTAGTATTAATGCAATTACCGTATAGCCCGAGCTTTGCGAGGTCTGACAACCATATATTTCGGTATATCCGCAATCCTAAAAGCTGAGTTTCTTTTTCTTACACCGTAAGCGGCGCAGAAAACGAAATTCCATACTCTTGCATACAATTTTTGTAACCAACTTTTTGCGGAGCAAAGGAATGAATTTTCGTTTTCGGTGCCCTGTATGATCATATATCTAATTGTGATACCACGGACACCAGAAACTTCAGCTCAACTGACGGGAATTACTCAAATTTGAGGAAGAGAGAGACATTTTTGTAGTCCTCAACTCCACAGTAAAGAAAGGGTACTAAAGCTAGAGATTTTTTTATCTCCGTCACCCTTCTAGAGAGCATATTGGCTTTCCACAAAGCATCCATTGCTTTTAGTTTTTTTAAACAATCTTTCAAGCTACGAGTAAGTATATGATTAATCCACTGTAGCTTCCTCCATACGACTTTGTGTAGTGGTGAAGATCCTTGCTAATTGGTAGTGATCTTTACTTTAGCATTGTAATTTATTTCTTTTTTCCAGTAGGTGGCATTTTCTCTTGATCATTTGGCTGTTGGATGTAAGGTAGTGGGTCATTGGGGACTACTTTTGGATGGATTTGTCTAGAGGGAGGTTGAAGTCCCTTTATTAAACGTTCTAAAATGCAAATTAATTTTTTTTTATGTCTTCTCCTGGGGATTCGAACTTGGGCCTTTTGCATTGTAAGTGCATACTCTAACCACTACACGATGGCACCCCCCTGAAATTAGTTAAATTCGCTCAAAAACTAATGGTGAAATTTTCGCAGTCCCAGTTCACAAAACTAAAACAAATATCGCGTCGACGTGAAGAACTTTATTAGCTAGCAATTGCGAAACTGGCTGAAAATTTTGAACTGTTGGGTCAAGTTAGTGATGTGAGGAACCGAACTTGTGCACAACTGAGAATGTTGGCCCATTTCTTGCCGATCTTTGGAATTAGAAGCAATATTACATAATACTTTGCATAAGGCTTGGGCTTTTAGGCTTTCAAAGATTCATTTAACACAAGAGCTTAAGCAGATCGACTATCAACCATGTCGTGTCTTTGCTAATCGGGTTCTTGGAGTGCATCAAAATGATACGGAATTTTATCGAAAGATCACATTGAGTGATGGATAGGACCATTATAGCTTAAAAGATAAGTTAATAAGAAAAATTGGTGCATTTGAAGCCAAACCAACCAAAGGATTATTGCTAACAAGCCTCTCTATCATCAACGTGTGACTGTGTGGTAAGGTTTTCGGTCTGGCGTAAGTAAGGGTGAAGCAACACTTACGGTGCATGGATTACGCTACGATGATTAATGATTTGGCCGAAATTTGAGGGTCTACACAAGGTGCCATCATTTTTATGCGTAAAAATTTTCTGGCCCTGTGGTTTCTCGAAAAGGCGATCACAATTGGACACTGAACTTTTGTAATTGAACTCTTTTAAGGCCCAAACATTATATACTCTTGCTTACTTAAGCTACTGTCAAAAACTCAACGTAAAGTCTGTCAAATATTTAATCAACTTTTTGGTGGCATGAAAATTGCTATTTGAGAGTTGAGTCGAATGGGTAGTTAAATTTATTTTGTATTAAATATATAAAAGTTTTAATATTTTGCGTAAAAATTTAAATATTTAAAATTAAATTAAAAAAAAATCGGCATCACCCGCTACGCATGTTCCATCGTCGCTGTTTCAGTGACGAATAAAAGCAAGAGCATCCATTGCACAAAGTTTTTCTTTTGCTATTGTTTTGCATATAACACTCAAACAGCTGTTTACGTACGTACAGTGCGATCACGTTCACTCAAACGTAAGCAAATTAAACTTAACGAAACTTGACGGAAAGTTTTTTAAGTGCATTATTGTTATCCACATTTGATTGTGTGTATTCTTATAGTCGTTTAAGCTAGGCTACGTATATTATGGTTTGGCATTTAAACTTTTTGTTTTAGGACTGCGTGAAAGATAAGATATATGCCAATGGCTCACAATCGATTCAAGATCTCAAGGATGGAATTTGCTGAGCTATCGAGAACATATATGTAAATGCAAAAGTGCGAATTGGTAATGGCAAAATACGATTAAATTTTGCATAATTACTAATTAGTTTATCTCTGCTGTTAAAAGTCTATAATATACGTAAATAGTTGCACGCAACGATAAAGATACTTTCAACTGTGAGTCTCTGTATTGGGGAATGAAAATTAGTGGTAACAGGAACAAAATGTTGTGGTATATATGTAGTTATTGCTATAATTGTTGTTGTTGTTGTTACTATTGTTATTGTAATGAAGTAATGAAACAATATGTTCACGCTCCTCTTTTCGTTTATATTTTTTTTTTTTTTTTAAGAATGAGAAGCAGTAACAACACTAAGGAGGTGTAGTATTGAAATGGAATGGACTGAATGATACGATTGTGTGACTGGAGTATTTGCTGGCTGCTGGCACAAGTATTTTTATAAATAAATGAATGCGAGCTGAATGTGTTGGTTGCCTTCCTACTTAATTATGTTGCTGTTTTTGTTTCTATTTTGCATTTGTAGCGGTATGTGTGTGTGTGTATATATTTGTGCAGCAAGCATTTATGTGCATGAACACGTTCGGTTGGCTTAAACTATTTTATCTCTAATATGTTGTTACCGTTGTTACGTTACGGTATAAAACAACCTCTTTCAACTGCAATAACTTGTATCCTTATCTCAATTAAAAATGATTGTAAAAAAAAAATTGGGAGTGCAAAGAGGTGGTTGATGGTCATTAACTGATACAGGTTAAAGCATATAACGGTTTAAACAACCCTCCACAGCGCAATAACTATTCGAGTATCAGCAAGCAGTACCTAGATCTGGTGTAACGAATTTTCTGGTTGGTATGTATCCTGAGTATTTGACTGTTTTTTCTTTTAATGTTAACGTTGCAAGTGCAATAATGAATTTCTTTGGCTTCAGGCTGCAAAACAATTTTCATCAAAAATTTTATATTTCACATTTCGCAATTTTTTTTTTTTTACAAACTCATCGAATATTGCCTACTTGAAAGGAAGATTTTCGTCTGATGATTTTAATGATTTCATTTCGTAGCATTACAACAGTATTTGTGTGTGCGTGTGTGTGTGAGTTTCTCCGACACTTGTTCACTCATTTACTCTCTGTCTCTGTCATTTCTTTAAAAAATAATTACAAGTTCAATGAAACTTCTCTTCATATCCTTTTTTTATGACTTTTTATTATTAAAGATGAACTGAACAATAACAACAGCAAATTAATATCGATTACAGATGTTACGTGTGAATGGTTTTTCATGGTTTTTCAACACATTCGAGATAAGCAGGAGCGGGCGCGGGTGTGTCAGATTCACGCTTGTGTTCTTTGTGAGCTTAGTGAATAATTGGGTTCGTCGTAGAATGGAAGAGTTTTGGAGGAGCAGAGGAGAATGTAGTCTTCAGGTTGCTTTGGCTAAACTCGACCACTTCAGGACGGAATGGGTCTTTAGTTTAAGAAGGAAGTCCTTTAGGACTTCCTTTTTGACTTGGCACTGCGCTTTAAAGCCAAGGACTGGGCTAAGGGTTTTTCATGGTTTTTCAACACATTCGAGATAAGCAGGAGCGGGCGCGGGTGAGTGTATTGAACTGGCATTGCGTCTGTCAGATTCACGCTTGTGTTCTTTGTGAGCTTAGTGAATAATTGGGTTCGTCGTAGAATGGAAGAGTTTTGGAGGAGCAGAGGAGAATGTAGTCTTCAGGTTGCTTTGGCTAAACTCGACCACTTCAGGACGGAATGGGTCTTTAGTTTAAGAAGGAAGTCCTTTAGGACTTCTTTTTTGACTTGGCACTGCGCTTTAAAGCCAAGGACTGGGCTAAGGGAAGTGGGCAATTCTAGTATGCCAGTCCACATGCCAAAGCCATTTAAAGTTTGAAACAAATTAGACAACAGCGGTACATGCCCGAAAGGGAGGTAAGACCTTAAATCGTATTTCCATTTCAAAATCGCTGTCTTTTATTAAAATGTCTAGGGCAGTGATGCAGTAGATGTTTGACCGTCTCCATTTTCTCCTCTTCCTGACATATTCTACAAAAATCAGTGGCGCTATTTACCCGTTTACAAGTCATTAAACGCAGGCTGCAGTAGCTCGTAATAACGCCTGTAGCCAACGTAAGCTCTGACTTGTATTGGAGAGAGGGCAAGAGGTGCATCGATCTTGAAGCCCTACATCTTAGTTGATGGTACCAGATTTGGTCATTCACCTTATCGAAAAATCCTTTACGTCCATGAAGATTGTTGTGAGACCCAAAAAGAATTAACGAAATTAGTGGGAACAACTTAGGCAGCTTGAAAGCAATAAGAAGAATTCGCTTTATAACAAATTATGAAAAATGGATACACTATGGCCACACAAAACGCTAGAAATCGTGTGCGTAGCCTTTCTAACAAGAAAAATCAACGCGTTTTCTCTGTCGAGTGGGATATTAATCTCGCCTATATCCTCTATCATGTTTCAGGCCGAGATCTACGCTGTCTGAAGCAACAGCTCACTATTTTCTTCTTATGGCGTCTGAAAATACCTCTGGATTTGCGTGGACAGCCAGAAGATTTTCCTTGAGCTCGAATCTCACACTACTCACTCTCGAATAATGGGTAAATGCAAAAGTGCATTGAACGCCCTAAGCCCAGGATCTTTATTTGGATCCCGGGACATAGAGATTTCGATAAAAATGAACAGATTAATGGATTGGCTCATAAGGAGTCTGCCTCGAGTGGAGCTTATCCTTTCTTAGTGGCAATCACGGTCATTATTATTATTCGATCCTTTAAAAGATCCAAAGAAGATCATAGGACCACAACAAATTCCCTCCATCGTCCTATGTAAAGCTGCTTTCCATTCAATAGCCAGTTTTGCTAAGTCGTGTTTTGGTTTCCTCAGAGTGTGCCCAAACCATCTCACTTTCCAGCTCAAAATTTAATTCATTACAGAAACTTGTTGTGATCTTTGCCATAAGGAAAGGCTGGATATTTTTTCTGACCAGAATACTTTTAGAATGCACCATAGATAGCGGACTTCACAGATGCTAATTTTCGTGTTTGGAGAGAATTCTGGAGATAGAGCATTTCTGTTGTTGTTAGCGTTGATTCGCATAATTTTGGTTTTAGAGATGGCTATTAGCAAGCTTAACTTCTATGTCGCAATGTCTGTTACCCAGGAGAAGGATGTCTGCACACATGGCGATCCAAATGAGGACTATTAAAAGTCTTAGACTACTACCTTGGAAGAGAAAATTCCACATAAAGGACAATATCAGGCGTTTTTTCATTCTGATGTCTACTGTCAACAATAAAGGAAATTGAAGCAATCAATAGAATTAAAGCGGCCAGAATTGATCAGCACGGAAGGTTGTATGTTCTATCATGACAACGTTAGTCCACACACACCTTTGATAACCCGGCAGACCTGGCCCGTACTTACACCTTTAGATTATCATATGTATTGATCTCCATAGAGGGCTGCAAAACGAAATTGGATCAGTCTTTTGCTCAGAAAACTCGAAAGTTCTATACTGATCGAAGAATGGCTTTATCCCATAATGTACACATATGTACACAATTCCCGCGACATCCCAACAGGTGACTTTTCTCAATCAATGAGCTGCACCCGATTCTATTTTTAGTTTCATTGAAAGGAAACTACAATTGAACGCCGGCTCCGCATAATGCATAAGCATTAGTTAAAGAGCATTAATTAAAGTTAGGTGGGTGTCTTACCTACCATATCACAGCGGCACAGTGGTCCACTTAGTTGGCCATAAAGATCGCGTGATTTAACCCCATTGGTTTTTTTTTTTTTTTGGGTTATATAAAGTCACTTGTCTACGTCGATATTCACGAGTGACCAGTCCGGGGCCGAAACTGGAGGCGGCACGTGTTTGTATTTACACTCACGTGTCACTAAGCCTGACCAGAGGTATTATGGTGCCACGGGAATCAGGAGCCCCAGGGATTCCGATCTCTACCCGATTCTTGGGTAGGCCCCTTGTGGGAGCTTCGTGGAGGCTGTGGTTAAGACATAAAGCGTAGGCAGAGCGCGAGCTTGGTGTGGTGTTGCATCTCCTCAACCGGGTGCTGTGACCCATATCACGGCAGGAGTTTAGATAATCTTCGACTCCTCACCAAGTTGTGAAGGTTATAAGTGTCCTAACAACACGCCTTTGGATTGGTACTGATATTCACTCGTGGGTATCACAAGTGAGGAGCGCCGGTTTACGCATTGTATTCATTGCCATTGGCGCACCGTAGAGTATGCCAGCGTGGCGAGACTCACGTAAATCCAGATAGCACTCCTGTCTTCGTCGATGAATCAAAAACAATTGAACAGCTAGAAATCAACATTAGAAGAGTTTTTGGCAAAATATGGCTGCATATGCTGCGAAAATTTGGTAAAAATTCGTTTACCAGATTGCATCTTGTACGGCCAGCAGTGTCATAAAATTATCTATCTAACAAAGTCCGTTTCATTGATATTAAAAATATTGTTACGAAAATAAAAAAGCCTGAAAAGAAAATACACCATATCAGGGACTGTATTTTGGGACTTTTGTCTATTGGTTTGTGTCAAGGTTGGTAAAGTGTTACCCTGGTATTGCCGTACTGATTTGTTTATTTGACGGCATTGACAATTCGATCATCTTTGGGTAACACAATTTTACATGTTTAAAATTAACGGAATTATAATGGAATGATATGAGAGCGTTTGAAACATTTTGTAGGCAGTTAGATATATAAGGAGGCTGTGTTGCCTACGTCGACATAGTTATCGTTTTGCAGTTATAAAGTAAAGTAATAAAAAGTGTTGTATAAACGAATACTACGTGCAAGATAAATAAGATGTTGTATAAAGATAAATTGTATAAAGTCGGGAAATAAAAATTGTAAAACAACAACAACCCGGTGCTTATTTTATTTTGACACAATCAAAAATAACTCAAAACAACACCCAATATAAGAAAAAGTTCTTTGAAAGTTGAATACCAATGTTGCCAAACGGAGACAATTTAGATTCAAATCAAAATGCAGGATATGAACTTGGCCTTTTATTAACATACACTCGTGCAAATATACAAATAAGTCCGAATATTTTACAACTTATTCGGTCATCGCTAAGTCTTAAACAAAACGTAAAAAAACGTTCCAACAAACTGAAAATGATAACTTATTTCGTATGGAAAAAAATGGCCTCCATTAACATGAAGACTAATCACACAGCAGGTACACTAATGTAAGCAAACACATTTGGTATGCAAAATTTTCAGGCTGAGATAGCGTTCTCGGGATGTATGCTAGTAAATCAAGTCTCCCGCTGCGTATAGAAATTGCAACAATGGCAACTGCCTGTCAGCTATTTAAGAATCACACGTCATCGTTTGTGAAAAAAAACTGCCTAAGCTGTATAACTAGCGGTTCATAAGAAGAAAGAGTGTTATAAACCTTATTGTTGTTTTTTTGTTTGTAGGACATGTCTGCCTTCGCAAAACGTGTTCTGCAAATTACTTTTTTCTGGGTTTCACGATTGTATGAATTGCCTAAAATTTAATATTTAAGATTTACAGTCTCCTTGTAGAGCAACTAGTTATTATTGCTTATTTTTCCTTTTTCTATATCTGTGATTGTATTTATCGATTACAATAGAGCCTTTGGAAATTGTGTCATTATGTATACCGACTATCATCTACACAATTCAATATCATGGAACGAACGAGCGAATGAACTTACGAGTAAACAATAAAAAAAGAAATATTTTTTGGCAACGTTTGCTGTTTGGCGAAAACAATAAAAACAAGAAACAGGAAAAACACAAACTCACACACGTAAAACACCTACGGTTGGACACTTATAATTACTATTCCCTCTAGAGAGTGTGTCTGTGTGTATAAGGATTTAATACTTATGCATACACAAGTGGACAAAAGTCACCGTCATTTGATTTTTAGAATGTATGAAAAGTTTTCATGTCTAGAAAATAATGGAAACGCAAAATTTTGTAACGTGTCTTCCATTTGAGGCTTCACATCTATCGAATAAGCTGTCATGTATTCATTTTGTTTTACCCAATCACTATAGAGAGTACTATTCGCCGCGTGGTGTATAAATTTAAGCCTACCAATTCAGTAGACAGTAAGCTGACACCTAACCAGTCTTTGCAGTCATTCAGAGATCTCATATAGAAACAAAATCTTGCAAATTAAGTTGGAAACCAGCCCGGCAGTCCAATGAATCCGATAACAATGGTCGATAGTTCCGATAACCTATGAAGAAAGAGCCAGCCAAGTGTGACCAATCTACGTCTAGCTAAAGACGAATTCTGGAAAATTAAGTAGGCTACACTCTCCTCTTCCTCAATTGATCTAAAACCTCGACCTACCCATAATGCAACGCCCAGTGAGGATAGACACTGTAGAGGAGCACCCACGATCCTATTATCCGACCAAGACCAGGTGAGTCTAGCAATAAAGCAAAATTTTCTCTCTGCCCAGAATCTTCCAGCGTTAAATAAACATTTCTACCTAATAGACAGCTTAACGAAGGACATTGGTACACCAATATATACCTATGACCAAGGATCCTAATAAGATGGATATCAAATTGTCGTGAGAGTATCCCAAGGGAATCACGGCAGTCTCTAACCAGCCTAGAGCTGAAAGTTACACCCGAAGAGATCTAATAGCCACTTGGCTATCAGTAAAGATGCATATATCAGCCGTGTAAGCACCGCCCCTCCGAATCAATTGCGCAGCATGAAAAATAGTCACCAAATGTCAAATCCACCCGTCTACGAAACATGGAACGCCGCCACTCGTGACATGAAAAAGATACAAGTATTTGTGAATCACGCCTCCGTAATATCCTTCACAGTTAATGGTCAAGAAATGTAATTAAACATATGCTTTGGCAGGGAACAGGACAATAGCGCTTGAGTATTTAGATAACAGGCGCAACAGGGATGGATTGGACATACACTTAAAAAGCAATCAAACGACTACCCAGGCATTGCAATACAATGGAATCCCCAAGGAAACAGAAGAAGAGTACATTCAGCCCATACATGGACAAGTTAAAGTGAGGCTAAGGTAATCAGCAGCGGCCAGGGTGGGAGTAGATATATATTTACAAAATTTATTGGGACCCTGTGAATCAGGGAAACATATGTACATATAACATAGAAGTTTACTAAATGCTCCCTGAAGTAGTTGGAGACTGTCCACAATTTTCATCAGCAAGTCATGTTTGGGGTATGAAGTACACTTCTGCATGAATAGGCTTATAAGAAAAAAAAAAATTGTTCAACTGGAATAGTAACAATCAATATGAGATTCAAACCGTCCAATACATCCGTAAAAAGTCAGTATTTGCTTTGGATTTATGGCTGGATGGCGCGGCATTGGTATATATTTCGATAATTTTCAACTTTTTTTGTCCTAAATTGAATGGCAAGGATATGTGATTTCAAGAAAACCGCGCTACATGTCATATTGGACATTCTGCACGAGGGATTTGAGGGCATGGTCATCTCACGTAAAGATTGTGTAATTTTATCCCGTTAAGAAGAACGCCAGCTTCAATAGCGAACGTTCTTGGTCTATGATAACCAACTGCTTTTGGTCTGAATTGAATGACAACTATATGTAGTTTCAACATGACCGCACTACAGGCCAAATTGGACATAGCGATTTTAGGGCATGGTCATCTCACGTAAACGTGATATGAACTGGATATAGAGAACGTGTGATTTTATACCTTTCAGTCTTTTCTTGTGATGCTTTTCTTAAATCGCAGATCTATGCGAATAAGCCACAAACCATGGCTGCTCTCAAAGTCAACAAAACATATGCCATAGATCAATTTTAGACTGACTTATGTTCAAGAGTAGCACCATCTTCAATCTGATCAAGAATTGGCAAATTGCAAGATACTTGGAACACTGGAATGCTCAAAGCAGATACTCTAGGGCGTCGCTTTGTGGTTTTTAAGTATGGCAGGCCCGGTTTGAAACTCCCAACGGAATTTCTTACGGGCCATTGTGGACTGAGAGCGCATCTGAAGATGTTGGCGGTCAGAGATGTGTATGTTTGTAGATTGTGCTCACAGGCATTAGAGATGGCGGCACACATATTGTGTGAATGTGGGGTTTTTTATAGGTTTAGATGCATATGTTTAGAAAGACATAGGGGGACATTAAGGTTTAAAATATGCTGGCGTTCATTAGGAAGTCAGGAGATCTGCTCAACAAACTACAGACCGGAAGGGGCACAAAAAATGCCATGGTTCGTATTTTCTGCAATAGAGCCCGATCAGAATGATGATAATGATAAGTCGATATGTCCAAGAGTTGTGGAAAATTTGTCTATGCGAATAAGCCACAAACAGGACCGGCTCTCGAAGTTAATATAACCTATGCCATAGATCACGTTAATAGCCAACCAAGTAAGCCGAGGCAGATATTTGCACGATGTTCTATTCCATACGTACTTGCAGCGATAGGCCTTTGAAACAACCAGTCGCTGCAAGGCGATGCAACTGAAAAATTGATTGACGGTTTGTCCTGGGATTGAACCCACGACTCTTGGTCGGCAGTTGGGTATCTTACCTTACCGGCAAACACAAATACTCAGTTTAAGTTAAGAAACAGGAAGCATTCAATAAATGACCCTTTCGTTTTTGTTAAATTTACTCATTTAAAAGGTCAATCGACAGTGACTTTTGTCCATCTGTGTATGTATTTATTTTATTAATATACGGCAAATAAAATATGAGTGTAAGAGCCATAGAGAAAAATAATTTAAAAAAAAAATATTTCGTTTAAAATCCTTTAAAAAAAAGAAGATGAATAAAAAAAAACTTACGTTTTAATCTTGGCAGCATCAGGACGAGTATCGCATTTAATGCCATAGTAGGCTAACAATGCATCTTTATCGGTATCCCTAATGACATTGTCCGCCAATAAAACAATGCGTTCAAGAGCAGTGCGCAATTTTTGTTTATCCACCTCCTTATGCTGCTGCTGCTGTTGTTTATCCTCCGTTATGGCTGACGATGTGGAGGCAGTGGCTATAGATGATGATGATGATGAATCGTCCATTGATGTTGCTGCTACTGCTGCTGTTGTAGTTGTTGTTGTTGTTGTTGTCGTATTATTGCTTGCCTTTAATGACTTGGCAAATGTAAACGGATATTGAGCCTTCAATTCAGTTGATGATTCAATGTTCTGTAAGAGCAGTAAATGAGCAGCCAAATGTTTGGGATGTGCAGCAATTATGTCTTCATAGATTTTTTCCGCTTTTTCAAGTTCTATAATGAAAACAAAAAAAAACATAAATTGAAAATGAAATCATCAGTTACACAGTATGAAGAAGAAAAAAAAAAACAATTCCATTTAAATGGACAAAATGGTTTGGAAAAATTTTACTTTGGGGAGGAAAAAAAAAACAATGCAAATGAAAACATTCATCTATAAATAGTTTCGACCGAGTTTTTATTCAGCGCTACTTTACACTCTTAAATTTATTGAGGAAAACAAATAAAATAAAACTTTGGAAATGAAAAATAATGAAAAAATGTTGTAAAACTTAAACAATGTCTGAAATTGTGTGGAATAAAATATTTGTTCGATGAAACTATTCAACTGGAAGGAGATTAAAAAATTCAACCAAAATGACAAAAAACAAAGGAAAGAAACTACCAACGAGAGAGCAAAGAGAAATGAACTGGCATTACAATTGTTATAAAAAAATACAACAAAAAATAAAATTAATAAGAATTTAATTAACTTGGCACTTGGTGGTTTTGTATACTTCCGCCAAATTGTGCCTTTATGCAGCGCTTTTTTTAATTTTTGTTTTATTATCTTTTAAAATGCTGCCGTTGGCCTCTCTCTTCTTCTCTCTCTCGTTTATTTTTTTGTAACAAATTGAAAAACAAGCAATACGAACAGATAAAAAATAAAAAATAACAATTTAAACATATAAAAAGTAATTGTGTCTGCTTGGCAGCATTCAAGCATTTCCGACACACCCTAAAAATATGCAATAAATTTAATGCAATTTAAGTACTGATTGCACCATTTAAAAACAATATAAAACAAAAAACGAAGAAGAAGAATGAATAAATATATTAAAAACTCTGCAACTACAACGAGACACCACAATACACTCTTCTGTTGCCACACTGTGTAGTGATTTTCTGTTCTTTGTTTTAAATAATGGCGATATATTTATTTTTATTTAATATGACATTAAGATCTTTATCGTTATATTTGCAGTTAATTAAGAGACGTTATTTTTATACATTATTAAAGCATACTTTGAGGGTATAAGAGCATACATTTTTTAAAGTATAATTTTCACATTTTTATTGCAGCTTAATTTAATGAGCAAATAATTTCATAATAAAAAAACGCTATTTAAAAGGGGAATATAAAGGAATACTTAAAATTATATACACGGGGGCCCAGTACAAAATAAAGAGGGTTCTAATAAAAAAAGAAAAAAATTACAAGTGTACATAATTTCAGGCAGAATTCCATGGATGAGATATGACGAATTTGTGATTATTTCTGGCAGGTTCTTAAATAGACAATACAAGTGGTATATGGTATTTTCTTTACGGACTTTAACATTAGGGTCTCTTATAGAGATGCTAACGATGTATCGATGTTTTCTAAACATGTTTTCTAAACGGTGATAGGAAACGAAAGTAAGCTGTGGCCGTTTATTAATAGAAATAGATTCGGTCAACTGGTGAAACTGCCAAGACGAATTAAGAATTTTAGCTGTGGCAGGTACGCTCTTTGGCCATTGTATAGTGGGCAAACATACAGTCCAAATTGAGTATAGCGAATCAATGTTATGTAGAGCTATTGCTGTGAGGAGGAAGTGGCAAATGCGAGAAACTTGCTTCTGGAATGTCTTGGGCTATCGAGATTGAGATTAGGGTTCTTGAGACGTTACTTTGTAAGACCAGAACATTGTTAAAACATATAAAATCATTGTAATTCTTACTGTATCAGAAAAATTAAATTTCAGAGCAATTGTAAACGAAAAATTACTTCAGACAGATGGTCCCTCCTACCCACTCCGACGACTACACATTTCAAAGTTCAGTTCAGACAAACAGACAAAGAACTAGACAGAAATTTACATGCCTAAACATTAATCTACCCTAGCGACGGGGATAGATACTCTCTCTGAGCCTAGCG
This sequence comes from Wohlfahrtia magnifica, assembly GCA_023159175.1. Taxonomy (NCBI): domain Eukaryota; kingdom Metazoa; phylum Arthropoda; class Insecta; order Diptera; family Sarcophagidae; genus Wohlfahrtia; species Wohlfahrtia magnifica. The sequence goes on along the minus strand of JAKWBJ010000173.1, from coordinate 61,483 downwards.
TGGCTATATACAACAGAAAGCTGCTATACAGCCAATCTCGATTCTTAGGAAGTTAGACTTAAAGAATATTACCTTATTAGTCATTTTAAAATTTTGAAGGAGATCGGAGACATATTTTATATGCCTTAGGGATGCGATTACAAGTATCCTGTGCACAACTTCGTAAGGCAGTGCAGAGTCATCTTTTCGACAAGAGAAGAGTGGGTTGCAGACACAAGGTGGTTACAAAATATCTAACAAAAATGGTACACATATTGATGAAAAAAATGAAAATGCCACACGGAGTAGGAGCAGATATAGTGGAGGCTAGGGCGAGCAGATCAATAACTTTGGGCGGCGACACTAGAATTTTTGAGGCGGAAATCTATGCAATATTGGAAAGCGTAAGAGTCCTATTCAAAAGGAAACACATGGGCGTAAGGTCAAAATACTCTCGGACTATTAATTGGTGCTTAAAGTCCTTGACACTTGTGCATTTAATATAGAATGTCACAAAACGCTTAACAACGTGGTCAGCATTCATCGTAAGGGAACATTAGAACAACACTAGTGGCGTCGACGCTGAGAGGACGTAGTTTGGTCTAAAACTGAATAGGAACACTACGTCTGCAACACAAACATAGCCGTACCAGCGCATATGATCGTTCGTGAACGGATACATGGATACATGAAGCTGTTAATCACATGTTGTTTTATAGGCTACAGTCTACACTAGATTTTTTAAGTGAATATGTACCTAGAAAAGCTAAACACGGTGACGATTACACTTTCTTGGAATGCACGCATTTTCATTCACATCAATTGAAAAAGATAAAACTACTCTTGAAAAGATTCAGGATTGATTTAAAGTAAAAACGGTTTCCTCCAGCGAGGCCAGTGCTTTTCTCCGTAACTCCTGTCTGCAAGGCATCTTTGCTTTGTGCCGTTAGTTGCTTTGTAATTATTTCTTTCTACTGTAGCAGATGTCTAGGACAAATGTTGTCATTGTCTAGAGACAACGTCCTTTGTATATTTGACTTAGTGCTCTGCTTATCTTATACTCCAATCTTTTTTTTTCTTCTGAAAAGTGGCATTGCCTCACCTTTCCGATGATGTTTTGTACTTGATGTTAAAATTCTGTTACTTCTGAAGGGAGGTTCAGGGGACTTCTTGGATAGATTATCTGGAGGAGATGTAAAGGCTTTTAATTATTAAAAATCCAACGTTGCTACGAAAATGTCTCTTGTACTCGCTAACATTTGAAACTGGGCTGCTTGAGTGTTATGCGGGCACTTTATCTAATACACCATTTCACCTCAGATGCAAAAAAATAAGGAGCAGTTTATCAAAATTATGACTGGTTGGACACGTGTGTGTAAACTATGAACTGCTACATCAATTTAGTTAGGGTAGCGTTAGCAAAGATGCTCATTTTCCAATTAAGGTTTCTTTAAATTTAAAAAAAATTTCTACATTTAAATTCCAACACTTTCTGTAATTTTTTTTTTTGCTTTAAAAGCCGCTAAAATCGTTTTCGGGCAACAATGATTCTCACAAAAAATTCACTCACACTCAACGTGACAACCACATTAAAAAAAAAAAAAAAAAACAGAAAATAAAAGAAGAACAAATACTGCGTTTTTAAGCTTTTCAATTTAAAAACTTCCTCTTATTGTTGCCACAATTCAGTTGCCATGTATTTGCCTTATGGTGGGTCGTTTATTTCATTTATTTCGTTTATTTACATTTTTTTGTTGTTCGAAATTCTAATTTAGTTTTAAATTGTTTCTTTAAATTATTTCCCATTGTTCGAGAGAGGCAGAGGAAAACAACAGCAGCAAGAAAAAAAACTTCTCCCTGAAGTGAATGAGAAAAATAAGAGGAACAAACATAAGCGCATATTTACTTACCACACTTAGTTAACATGGAACACTGAAAATCACGCAAACCCTCAGCATATTCATCGACAGCTGTTTTGGCTTTCTTAGGTGACCCCTGCTGGCCAGCATCACCAGAATTGGAGGGCACAGGAGAAGGACCACCAGCACCAGCAGCAACACCACCGCCACCACCAACACAACCGCCGGTAGTTCCATTATTGGCAGTATTTTTCGATTTTGCAATGGCTGCAGTATTTGATGAGCTTGTAGATGAATTGCTGCCACCATTACCAGCTGCACCACCGCCATTCTTCTTGCCAGCCTCCGCTGGGCTTAAAATGTAAGTAAACTCTTGTACATCTGCCTTACGTCCCAGTTCATCCTTGGCTAAAGTAATATTACCACCCAGCCAAGCACAATTATTGGGTAAATTGGCTTTGCTTAGCTTCTCTTGCGATAAAGGCGACACGTACAGGACTTTGGGACAATTCTGCTTAACTGTACAATAATTGAACTTACGACCCATTATTACTGCCTGATTGTAATGATCATAAACATCTAGATTCAAGCTGTTGGGCAGCTTAAAGAGGGCCACCATATTGGCCTCATTAATTTTCTCTAACAAGTCACGTTTCTCATGGCGTATTTGCAGGCGTATCGTATACTCGCCCTTATCAAGTTTCGTATAGAACGTATGGGAATTGGCATCACCACATGCCACCATATGCTTATTGGCATCGAATATCATCCACAATTGCGATTCGTATTCTGATTCATAGAGGACGGAATTGAAAATGGGTGCATAGATGGCCACCTCCATTGTCTTCGACACGTTCAAAGTGTAGGTGAGTAGATTTTGATAAATTTGTCTACCCTCCGGTATCACGTCACGTGTCGAACTTAAAGGTGATATTTTAGCTTCATTTGGTTTAAGAACCACCGCTGCTGTTTTTAATTGTATAGCCGGTTGCAATTCCTCACTGACCAACGAACAGATTTCCAATTTGTGAACACCACGAGCAGCCAGCATAACGTCTATATAGAAAGAGAGAAAGAGAGGGAGAAAGAAGAACCATAAATAAAAATGATTTAAAAAAAAAAGATTTGATAAGAGCAAAAAAAGGATTAAAATAGATATTTTATGTCTGTTATGTTGTTGTCGTTGTTGTCGTTGTTGTTGTTGCTGTTTTTGATTTTTCCACTATTTCCATTTTAATTGTTGTAGTGCTTTTGTGAGATAAAGGGTAGAGCCATTAAGGGAAGATTTGTATTTTTTCTAATTAAAAAATTATATACAGGGTGAGCAAATTTGAGGTTAGGAAGTAAGTTGGCTGTCAAATGATGAAATGTCAAGAGTTTAGCTGTCAACCTTTGACACTTATTTAGTAAAAAATTGGGAAATTTTAACTATGGAACGCTACACTCTTGAACAAAACGATAAAAATTTTACTGTATTACTTCGTAAAATTTGAACTGCTTTTCCTCGTAATCAGGCTCCTTCTGAGACCGCTGTGCGTAATTTAATCGCTAAATTCGAGGCTCACGGTACTGTTGCCGATCAAAACAATACGCTCGTAGTAACTGTAGTGATGCAAATATAACCGCTGTACAGCAAAGTGTTGATAATCAGCCTGGAACATCAACTCGTCGACGTTTGCAAAAATTGGCCATCACCAGAGGTACTTTGCGCAACATTTTGCATAAAGATCTACATCTTCACGCTTATAAAGTTTAACTCGTTTAGGAATGAAACCCAGCCGACCATTGTTTGCTTCGAATGTTTGTAAATTGGCTGTTTGAAAAACTGAACGAAAACAACGCATTTTTAACAAAATCATCTTTAGTGATGAGGCCCATTTTCAATTAGGCGGTTACGTGAACGAACAATATTGTCGCATATGGGGGCTCACAAAATCCACAAACAGTCCTCGAAAAACCATTACATTCAAAGAAAGTGACCGTATGGTGCGGTTTGTGGTTAGGCGGCATCATCAGCCCACATTTTTTCCAAAGTGAGCAAGTAAACGCCTTCACCGTGAATCTTCTGCGCTACCAAACTCTGATAACCAATTTTTTGTAGCCACAATTGGTTAATGTTGACATCAGTGACCTTTGGTTTCAGAAGAACGACGTCATAAGCTACACAGCCATCCAAACAATTCAGTTATTATCTCTAATCTAATCATGATAAATGTTGAACTTTTGCAGTGCGCATGGGCCCGAAAAAAATGCTGAATAACTTAAATTGTAAAAATACTGATCTAACCTATATTACCAATCACACTGTTGGATTCGATTTGTTTTCCGACACTCCAATTGCATGCACAAAGGAAGAAAGCATGTTGACATTTACATCGTCCAGGTCCGATATGGCATACAGAAACGGACTGTTAAGGATAACAGTCCCAATATCCGAAAGATTCGGACACTGGCATAAGAATTGTTCAAAAGATTTCCTTTTTTTGTCATTCTGACAACTCTTACCGTAGGCCCAGTCTGTTAGCATGCACACCAGCCGCCTAGTGCTTAGTGGAAACAGCCACCAAGATTTGAAACCTATGGTAGACTCTGAACGAGCCCGATAGTAAAGCTTCCAGATTTGTCTCGATACGCAGCTGGTGCGTTCATTTTCCCACCGTATCTATGCCCTGCCAAACATGTAACGCGGAATCAGAAGTCTGCAAGAGGAATGGGGCATATCAACTAAAAGGTCATTCTATTCGTTGCCAAGGAGAGATGCCAATCCCTCAGGTATCAGAGCGACCACTCAGACAGATAATCTTTAGGTTTAAATGTCTCGCCATCTCGTTTAGAGACGCCCGGCATTCACATTAGTCGCGAGTAGACACCGGAGAGCGCCCTAATCTCAGCCTGACTGTCCGTACAGATCCGGATATCAACATCGTATTTCAACCAACCCGCTGCTCTCCTTATCGCCGAGACCTCCGCCCGTAAGACAAAACATTGGTATGAAAGTCTAAAGGTTACTTCAGCCCATATGTGGGAACCCCGGAACCCTTCCGAGGATTTCGATCCGTTTATGTATACCGCAACAGAGCCGGATGCAATTCTCTATTCTGGTGAGATACTTACAGAGAACATTCTATTCAGGAAGGGTTTGGGTGTATAGCAATTCACCCTAGTAGGGATCGTATTGAAATACCGCAAGCTAGCTGCATGGCCATGACCCTTGTTAGACCAAGCCCTCGCCATCCTGCAGATATTATTGTGTTAAGAGCTTATACTTTTTTGTTGTGAGAGTTCAGGATTTATATCAACTACAGTATTACAAACAAAAGCATTTTTGAAAATTAAACCATATTCTTCAGCTGGAGATTTCAGCAGGGCTTTGTTAGACAACCAAACTCTTGGGAGTTTGTGAAATTTCGCCTTGAAAGTATATGGGGGAGGAAGACAGGACAGAACAGGAGGTAATCCCTCCACTTGCGGTACTATGGATAGCTGTGCTGCCGCATCTTCCTGTTTTTCTAGCTCCGCCACTCTAAAGGTTTCCCTCACTCAATATGTTGTAAAAAGAGTGTTTACACAAACAAAATTTTTACTTATTTAACTTTGTTATCTTAAGAAACCTCTATCTGCCTTACCCTTTACTTTTGATTTTATATTTTTTCTTCTTGGATTTGACATATGAAACAATTGAAGTTTGTGTGTATCTGTTTCTGTCTCTGTGTCTGTTTGTGATTTTGTTATAATGAATAACCATTTTAATCTTTTGAATTGCATATTTACTGTTACTAACACTAGAACTACAACAACAACGGAAACTAAATAAGCTAAAATGCAATAGAGCAATAGTGTTAGTGTAACACACATACACAAACACGATTAAATGAAAGAAAATAAAAAATAAGGTTAAAAATAAAATCAGCTTTAAAATACATAAATCATGATGCAGTACGAGAGCAAGAGAGCAAGAGAGAGAGGGAGAGAGAGAGAGAGAGATAGAGAGTGAGTGAAAAAAAGACCATTTGATATATGAGTTTTTTGTCGGTGTTATCGTGATATAACTACGATTCTTTTTTAACCAATTTTTATCTCTCTTTTCGCCTTAAAACAGATTTTTTTTAATGCTCAATTTTATTTTTTCCTTTTTTTGTATTAAACTCGTGACTGCCGCAAAAGTACGGTGGAATTAAATAAAAAAATAAAAAAACGAACGATATGGAACATAAACGAAATAATTAACCAGGAGAGAAAAGTTTATTTTTTTTTTCCTCCGACATTTAGTAGTGCTCGCGTAATACGATTTAAAAGTTAGAAAATTTTCGCTCGTTAACAATCTAATTAATGGTGGGAAAAAATATGAGAAAACCAGAAAAGCAAGTGTAGAAATATTTGGTTGAGCCAAGCAGACTAGAGAAGCAGTCTGTATCAGGGTTGCAAAAGTTAGTACAATTCTACTCTTTTTTGTACAATTTCAGACTCAAAAGTACAACGGTGCACCAATTACTCATTTGGTACAGTTTAGGTACTTTCTCAGTTGTTTTTTTTTAGGATTTTCCCTAGTTTATCGTTCAATTGATTTACAGTGGCAACTCATCTATATTCTACAAAGTTTGTCCTTGGACACTATTTTCTGTTGCAAAATTTAAAGAAACGATTTGAGTCGTAATAGCTTTGGGCTTAACCAAGAGGTTTTGAGATATACAGGATGACGGACATGGATTTTTTGAGGGTCAGAAATATAGGTATGTTTTCAGTATTCTTGAGAGTAGGAAGTATAAGAGTCGAATGATGAACTCTGACAGGCAACATGAAGCAAGGTTGCTATATATGCTGAAGTGATTATTGCCGAACTTTGTAGGGATATTCAAATTGTAGTTTAGGCACACTCACTGTAAGTGGTTCAGGATCGAAGGTATTTAGACCTAGAAATCCATGGCGATATTTGTTAGTTTTTTCAAACGGTAGTTCACGCCATAGAAAGATATGCACAGAGCACTTATGCATTTTAGGAAGAGGCACCTATTAAGAAGAGAATAGAGAGTCACAACAGATATCCTGAAATTCAACAGGGCATTGGGAAACCATTTCCTAGTCGGCACAGTACAATAAAACATAAGGTAGTAGTACTTCAATACCTTTTGATGATAATAATTATACCCAGGCGCCATGGATATTCCTCTGAATGCCATACTTCGCATACGGTTTCTAGCGTTTCGGGTTGTTGCAATGGATCTATTTTTTAAGGCCAGAAATAATTCGATGATTTGTAATGTGACAAATGAAGATCCCATACCGAAGCAGAGAAGGCAAAGGAAGTGGAGTTGGATCGGCCATACCTTAAGGAAAAGGCACTTGAGTAGGCTTTTCAAGCTCCAAAAGAAACCGAGTTGAGGCATAATGATCCAAGAAGTAAGGCAAAACAGTCTTATATGAGAAGATACAAAAACAACGGCAGCAAACAGTGTAAGAGGAAAATGATTTGTGGAAGCCCTATGCTCCCAAGACGTGTAGCGGAAAAAGATAATTCGATGCAAAAATGGCTTCTTTTTAAATCGTTTCAGACATGCAAACTTATCTGTCAATGTCTCTCCGTTTCGAATCGCGTATTCGGTGTCAACATAATCATTTCTGAACCGCATAACCGTATCTCGCTTGTTAAAGTTCATGGCAATTATTCGGAATAAACTTTGGTAAACAATCGATGTGCCTTAGCTTTTCTGTTTTTCGAATTAAAAAAGTACAACAAAACTTTCCGCAAACAACGCTTTGTTGGCACAAAATTCATCATTTTCACCAATAGATTTCATGCAGCATTACAATGAAGATTTGTTTGTTGAGACATCTGTCGTCGTCACAGGTTAAACTATATTCGTCCCAACAAATAACAAATCGGTTCCAATCTAATGTCCATAAAAACTAACATCCCACCATCCACTCTTCTGTCTAGTACAAAAGTAGTAATTAAGTAACATTTAAAGAGACCCAATTATTTACAATTAATCCTTGATGACATTTTTTCATATTTTTGTTGTTGCTATTTTTCATTTCCTACTCTGCCATAAATTACGATTGTCACTCAATAATGTGGTTTTTTGATAATAATTTTCTGTCAAGAGTACTTACAGACAAGCCAGTACTTAAACCGCAAACATACACACAAAACACAAACATTTTCCAAATAATTGGTTTTCTTTATAATTTAGAGCCAGAAAAGACGTGTGTTGTTGGTGTAATAAAACCAAAGAAGATATATTTGCAATATCTTTGAAAATCACAACAATAGCAACAACAATATGAACAATCAAATCAATTAAATTTGCATTTATTTAATTTAAAATAATAGAACATTATTGTTATAATTTACTTGTCAATTATAACTTGTTCGAGACAATTTAGTTCGACACACCAAGGAAGGTAGAAGGTCATATCGCCAGGAGGAATAGAAGAGACAAAGCCGTTGGCTGGCAGAAAGGTTATATAACACACTCGAAAGCTCTGCTAAATGCACGATTGAATTGGAACAACGTTAAGCAACACGCAGACGATGGCAACTTTTGGAAAAACCTTGTTTCCCTATGTTTCCCGTAGGAGTTTTTTTTTTCTCCGTTACACCTCTAGGAAGAAAACTGGTTTTCGATAAAGCATCCTTTACTTTGTTTTAGTTGATTTTCAAGCTAAGTAGAGGATTAGCTCGCCTCCATATGATTGTGTATTCGTGAAGATCTTTGGTAATTGGTGACGGTGATCCTTACTAAGCACTTTAATTTTTTATCAAAGTTTTAATCATCTCTTGAGATAAAGTTGGAAGGTCAGAGGAACTCCTTCTTTGAATTGAATTTATCGCTGAAGAAAATTTTGCTTGAAAAATCAGTACTGAAAGCCTGCTGCCCCAATATCAATTCAGCTTACCTACGCCGCTGTAAATGGTCAGTCGGCTTGATTGCGTGGGTTAGAGTTTACATGCATAAAGGCGCAAAATCCAATGCAAAATATGTCACAATGAGCTGTAAGATAGGCTCAATTGCTGAGAGTGCCATGGCACCAACAAATTCGAATTATCCGCCACACCTTCACTAACAAAAAAAAAAATATATTTTCGGCAGTGCGTACATTGATGAGACACAGGCATGACCACATCTGTAACGCTTCTAGTTTCATCAAATTCTTTTATAATCCTGGTAATTTCTTGCTCGGAATGGCGCGTTGTATTGGCTAGAGAGCAGGCATACAACCCAAGCGGCCTAGTTTCAAATGCTAGCAGAGAATATGACAAATTAATTACTTGCGGTTTCGACTGTTTAATACAAAGACTTTAACCTCCCGCCAGACAAATTCATCTGAAGAAGCCACCCTGACAATCCAACTTACCTCTGGTGATGATGACAAACATCAGACGATGGAGAAAACGCCACCTACTGGGAAAAAAATTCCAATGCTAAAGTAAGGATTATCACCACCACGAAGCAAGGATCTTCACCACTACACACAATGATATGGAGGCAAGCTACTTGAATACTGAAACTGAATCAAAGCAATATATGCTTCGTGGAAAGCCTATATGATCCTTAAAGGAGTGACGGAAAAAAAATTCCTTGCACAGTAGGTCGATTATGATGGCCGTAAGCACACCGTAGTGCTCGAAAAGTGGTCATGTTTGAATCGCTACTTTTGTAGTTAAATAATTAAAACATTTTAATGCGTTCTGCGGTCGTTAAACGATCCATATTTGTAAATGGCAAATTCTTCACTAAATAAATGACACTTCAAGGACACTTCAGTATACTAGTTGCCCTGCAATAGTTTAGACCAAGGGTGGCCAAAGAGAAAATTGCATTTGTGTACAAAGAACAAATAAACATTTTTATTACGTACGGCGACATACATATGCTTACATCAAAAACTATCACACAACTAAATGAAATTGTTGTTTATTTGTTATTCTCTGTTAAATATTTCAGTTTTCGTTCGGGTGTATGCATGTATGTACTTTTGTACTTTAGTGCTGCTTTGGTCATATGTGATTTAGGCAGTTTCAAACCCGTTTGTAACAAAAGGAGTGTATGCCTCTCGTTATTTTCGCTTTGATGTAAACTCTATAGTTTAGTTCTTTTTTTATCGTTTTATTTTTATTCCCTAGAAGAAAAGGCCTGATTATGTTATTTATTTAGAAAAAAAACTCTTACGACTCAAGCCATTTCATCAAATATGAATACGGTTTAATAATAACATTTCAGAGAGGGGCACGTAGACTTCTCTTAGTCAATGAACTGCATACGATTGTATTTTTTGACCACCGGCTGCTAACGGCAAATGCATAGGAGAAGTTTTCATTAGTAATGGTGAGATGACACTGCTGTTAAAAAAATGTTTTCTTTGGTGGTTTGGCCTGGGATTGAACCGAGCACCTTTCGGATGGTAGGCGGGTATCTTACCTACCACAGCACAGCGGCACATGCTTATAGTAGGCTGCCTGTTATCCCAGCCATATTTAAAAAAATATTCACCATAGTGGATTCATATGTGGATTCGTGCAATGTCTTAAGCGATTAGCTTTTTTTTTCCTTTTCTGCACACAAATTGTTAACAACTATGCTTCTGAAGCTTAATTATTTATTCACAAAAATCCAACATAAATGTTGAAATGCTATTTTATGACTTTTTGTTTTACAATTCAGTTTGGCCATTCAGTTTAATACCTTTTTAAACCCACTGTCTTTGAATTAAGCGCGTATTGTTTTAATAAACGTAATATTTTGTATAAAAAAATTTGTTTTTTTTTTTTATTGAAAAGATTTTCTTTTGTTACAGTGTTGCTCCTTTTTGTTCTCTCTCATAACTTTATTAGTTTTTTTGTGCTGCTGTTATCAAAAATTTATCTTTAGCATCATCACAGTTTTAAATAAATACAAAAAAAAAAAAAAAAATCATATATTTCATACAAATATCCTAAAATAGTGTATGTAAGCCTTTTATACACACACCACACATACCATACATGCATTTGCAACATAGAAAACAGTGTTTGTTTGTTTTTGTGAACATTAGTAGTCGGTTCACACGAAAAGCCCCACATCGAAAACAAAAAATAAAAATAAAAATTAATTTTTAGTTGTGTTTGCTTGCAATAGAAAAAGTGCATAAAAATATTCAATGTATGTGCAGGCATGTATATGTGTGCGTGTATGTGATTGACGAAAAAGAACAAAAAAAAAAAACAAATTTCCAAATCTTGTTTAACAGAAACAAGGCTGGCTGGCAAGCAGGCAAGCAGGCAAGCAGGCAAGCAGGCTGGTTAGCTACACTGCTGGCCAGGCTTTACAGGAAAGTATCATGTATCAAATATAATATGAACACAAACTCTCAATCATATAAGCACACTCACCAATACATGCATGTCGGTTTCTTTCACTCTAATTTATACATAAAAACATGAGCGAGAGAGCGTATGCATAAGCAAGCAGCCAGCAAAGAACGTTCGTTGTTTCCAAAAAAAAAAAAAAAAAAAAAAAAAAAAAGACTAAGAATTTAAATTTCTCCATTCAATATTGCATTACACAAATGCATACATACATGCATACCAATTTGCTCTCACTCTAGACCAAACACAAACATATATGGTACACATACATACACATGTATTGTATTTTAAACACCGGCTTGATTGTGTGTATGGGGGTTATTTCTTCACAATGGAATTATTTTGAAGAAGAAAGGAAATTCAATTCTTTTAGAGGCCTATTAAGCAAATTAAAAGCATTAAAATAAAACTTTGATTGAAAGCAATAAAATCACAAGTAAAATGATTTTATTTAGCAAATGCATTCATTTACATTGCTTTTGATTTTTTTAATTAAGGGCCTATTTACCAAGAATACTACCTTGATCAAAAAGTATCGAAATAACTCCCGTGTGGCGGTCTCATTATTCCAATTTTTTTTTTTTTTTTTTTGTTAAGTTGATACATCTGTTGTTGATATTACCACTAAATTTTAGCGTCATAGCTTGACATTTGAAAAAGCTATTTAGCCAAGAGTACATCTATCTCTATATGTGTTGGCCACATTTTACAATTTTGACCCTTTTGAGGTCGCAAAAGACATGATTTGCGTGCCCACATTCATCAAAAGGATCATTACTGGAGACGAGACGTGGGTTTATGAATACGGCACGCAATCCAGACATCAGATAAGTGAATGACGCTCATCAAATGAACCGAGACCATTTTCAGTTAATTCTCACGGTTTTCATAGATTGCAACGGTGTAGTGCATCATGAATCTTTGCTAGAAAGCCAGACAGGAAATAAAGAGTATTATTTGGGCGTTATGACGCAATTCGCCGAAAAAGACCAGAATTGTGGGCAGAAAACTCGTGGATTTTGCACCATGAAACGCACCGTCGCACAGTGCCATCATTATTTGAAATTTTTTGGCCAAAAATGCAATAAATACCATCCAACAGCCACCGAATACATATGGTTTAGCTCCCTGTGACTTTTTTCTGTTCAATCGAGACAAAACGCCATTACGGAGAACGCGTTTCAGCAGCCGAGAGAAAATAATGGAAAAATCGAAGGAAGCACTGATGAATATACCGAAAACCGAATATAAAAAATACAAAAGTCAAGCTATGAAGCTATGATTTAGCTGGAATATCAACAACAGATGTAACAACTTAAAAAAAACTCAAATCGCGGAACGATGGGACCGTCACACGGGGGTTATTCCAAAATTTTTTTGATCAAGGCGGTAAACCACAGTTACCACGTTGCTTCCACAAGGGAGACCTAAGTCTCTGGCGCTTTCGTCTCCCGTGGTACCAGAATTAAGCCTTCGGTCAGGATTCGTAGCATAAATACTACTAAAAGTGTCAGTCCCAAATGACTTCGAACTGGTGGCCAATGAAGTAAATAAAAATAAAAACGAATATAATAAACAACAACAAACGAGTGAACAGTCGAAGGACCATACAAACAACACAACCACAAAACCGGCCAAGAACAACGCGGGCCTATAATCCGCAAAGTATGTCCACAGATGCTGCAGATGATGTCACAAAAGAACCTATTATTCCTAATTCCAATATTCCTCCTATTAAAAAGACTGCGAGCAAACTCGCTCCGATCCCAAAGTCTCAATAACGTCCATCACATCCCTCCTTACAATAACTCCCATCGCCGCAATATTCCTGATGTTATCGTAGAGTGGACATTCCACCAACATATGCTGCGAATCCTCCGGTACCATCTCACACCTACACTCAGCACGCAAACTAAATCCCCTCTTATGCATCGAGCGAGCCATACCCTGTCAGCGAGAGTCCCGGACTCAAGCCGAAGCCAATGTCAGGGCGATACCGCATAAACCTAACGCCAGGCACGAACCCATACGCCACCCTTTCCCTGTCGCCGTCTATCCAACGTTCCTTCCACCTCTTGATGAGTATTCTATAAAGAATTGACGAAAGACTCCTATCACCCGTAATTGCACTCCTTCCAAATCAAGGGGTGCAGCAACTATTTGCCCAAAAGCCTGCCTGTTCGTCGCGAAATATGTTCTCTATTTTGCTCTGAAGCCTTCCCTGTATTATGACTGCTGGTATCTTGCATATGGTGGTGAGCAAAGTGATGCCACTCCAGTTATTACAAGCTTTAAAGTCGCTACTTTTTGGTTGCTTCACAATGATGTCTTTCTTGCAGGTTGGAGGCAGCTCCTCTTCTTTCCTATTTTAAAAGCCAGCAATTTATTTATATTTTCTTGAAGCAGGCTTTTGAACCAACAAAAAAAAAGTTTTAAATTTCAATGTGAAATAACCCATAAGTTGGGTACTTATGTGTCAGTGTATGTGTGTAATACTGGGTTATACTGAATGCAATCAGTGTTTTCTAACACAACAACACACATTTGTTCGAATAGATTACTATTTGTATACGCTTTTGAGGCTGATGATACTGAGGCTAATGCTGATGCTGACGCTGTTGTTTTTCCCCGATTCGATTTCTCAATTTTTCTTATTTGTGCGGTCGCTGCTGCTGGTATTGTTGCTGCTGGTGGTGATGGTGCTGGTATTGGTGATGGTGGCGGTTAAAGTGGCTATGGTGGTCACGTTAACAATGTTAGTATGATAACTAACCAGCGATGATTTACAGAGACGTACTCGTTTATTTAAATAAAACAAATGGCCGATCTTTGTATACAACCACTACTATAACTACTATTTCAAGAATCTAAAACAATTTTACGGATAACGAATGTTAATTTTTTTTTTTGTTTTTTAATAAAAAATCGAATAAAGATTTTTTTGTTTTAACGAAAAATCATGTTTCAAACATAAAATATTTAAGGCATACCGAGAGATAGGAATATATGATAAATAGATCCTCTGGGGTAAACTGTATAGACATTGTTTAACGAAAATATTGAAAAAAAAAAATACTTTTTGAAGCATATTTTATAGGAGGAAACGACGATTGAATTTTGCACGAGTTAAATAATAAAACATGTATTGAACGGAATATTTATTAAGAATAATTTTTTTAAAAAACAGTTTGTAACATAAATTTCTTGTTATGTTTCAATATTGTTGTGTTGAAGATATTTAAAGCCTACGTTAAGGCTTAAATAGAAAATTAAAATATATTGCCTAATGAAAGGCTTATGTTATACAATTTTTGACTTATTTTCTTGCTAAACTTCATTCCCAAACAGTTGTCCTTATAAAAAAGGGCATTTCTGTCTGAATATGATTTAAGAATTTGCTTAAGAACTAAGGCCATTACAAGTGAATCGTAAGAAGCCCAATTTGTCTAAATAAAACACTAGTTTTGGCTAATGAGTACCCTATTTTAAACGAGCTTAAATCACTCAAGTTAAGTCGGAAACGAGTCCAACAGCCTAATAAACCTGGCAATTAATCAGATATGAGCTGCGATAAGCCATCGATGTAAATTGAGCCAAGTGTGTGCAATCTATGCACATCATTGGCATACACTGGCAAATGAAGTGGGCCACGCTCTCCGCTTCCTCAATCGATAAACATAATCATCATCATCATACCGATTAGGCACTATTGCAGAACGCTGCAACATATAGGATATATCTTGCCCCCTCATGTCTATAACTTGTTCAGCAGATCTGCTGCCTTTCTAATGAATACCAGCCGATCTGAAACCATAATATCAGCCAGTGAAATATCGGTTATTAAATATCTCCTTATACATTTTTATCTAAACCTATTAAGAACCCTATATACACAATCGATCTACAAGCTCGACAGGAATCATTTGCAGGTAAGCGCAGCCATTGCACTTGAATATACATAACGCAATGACCAGTGGGAATAGACACAGCAAAGAAGATGTTTCCACTACCAAGCTTAAACAATTAATTGGTACGCTTAACATTCAGTCTAGGCCGGGTGAGTCTATCAATAAAACAAGATTCCTGCTCTGTCCAGGATCTGTCAGTATCCAATAAATACTTCGGCCTAATAGACAGCTTAACAAAGGCAAATGGTACACACATCCTCATAAATAGATGGACGTTCGGAACGGGCATGCCCACCTTAGTGAGCTCAACAGCTACACTATAACCCGTAATACCCTTTGACTAGGTACCCAAAATGATGTGAACACAAAACTGATGTGAGAGTATCCCGAAGGAATCCCAATAGTCTCTAACCAGCCTAGAGCTGAAAATCATACCCGAAAGAGATCTATTTGCCTTTTGGCTATCACAGAAAATATACTTGTCAGCAGTGTGAGCAACGATTCTCCGAATTAATACCGCAGCATGACAAATAGCGCCGAAATGCAGACACCCTGAGGGTGGGTAAAAATTTGCATGCGAAATTCTGAAGTACAGAATAAGAGATCGTTATCTTTATTAGAAAATTCCTTTGTAGACAAGATTTACTTAAGAGTTGCCGCAAAGACAATGCCTCACTTCATTGTAAGCTTGCACGAGTAATTTAATCTGAAACCAACTGTTTGGAAATAACTTTCTTACTTGGCTATGGATAGAAGCCAATCTAATACTCTCGCCGTTCTAAAGGTTATGACACCCAATTGCAATGCAACTTTACACTGAATTCTTAATATCCCCTCGATTTAAAAATACAGCTTAAAAACCATTACCATAGTTGAACAGAAACCAACTTTACTGAGACTTCAAATACCTGTCGTTAATAAGTCTCCGCTGTTTGGACCAAAGCTAATGATCTCTGACGAGTCCCAAACAAATCAAGACCGACGACCTAATAGTTTCAATAAAAAATTAAAGAAAACAAATGGCTTTTTGTATAAAGTGATGTTTTCGTAGGCAATCAAAGACAGATTCGAGTTATGATTCTAATAATACACGATGATTCTAATAATACACGTAAAGCTATGATTTCGATGAAATCTTTATTTCATTATAATACTTTGACCCTGCTTTTATGTATGAAATATGTCATTTAAATAATCGCCTCTAGATTGGTTGCACCAAACAACTATTTTGTGAGTGTTATCGACCACCATTTCGCAGTATCTCGGCGATAATTTGACGAATGCTCAAATGCTTCAAATGCTCCTAGGTTAGAGGACTACCCTCATAGATATAGTCTTTGAAGTAGCCCACAAAAGAGTCTAATGGCGTAAAATCTTAATTGGCCACCAATTGCCGTTGCTAAATCTAGAAATTACAAAACAGGAAAATTTCTTCAGCAATAAAGCCAAAATCAGTCGTGTTATGAAACCACTTATTTTCTAGATCATAATATTCAATTGCAACGATACCTCCAAAACGTAATGCGGCGCAAACAATGGCTTTTACATAATCGTTTTTGAGTTCTGCGAGCCCCATATGTGACAATTTTGTGTGTTGACGTAACCACCGAGTGAAAAATCAACTTTATCGCTGAAGAAAATTTTGTTCGAAAGTTTTGCCACCTTGTTTTATCACCACTTTTGTCGTATGTTTTAACCATTTTCCATTTCTTCAATTTCCTTCAGTTGTCTATATCGTATATGGAAAGGTTTACCATTAAATAAATGGCACTTCAGATGACAGATATTTAACAGCTTGTAACCTTGTCAGACCGTCCGTTTTGAAATTACTTAATGAATAACTCAATACCTTTCTTTCTAGTTGAAAGTTCATCTGGTAATATTGGGTATTTATATTTAGAAGTTTATAACTATCAGTTGTCAACACTGCCTAATTTGACAACCGATTTAGCAGCTGATAGTTGCCTTTTGTTTATTTCATTATGGATAGACTTAGCAACGATCGTATGCTCTAATTGGTCGAATGGGCTGAGGTACAAATTGATATTGATATTAAATTTCCATTCAAAATTTTGTTTCGCGATGAAACACAGTTTTGGTTGAATTGGTAAGTTAATAAGCGGAATTTGGAGTGAGGATAATCTACAAGCTTTTGCCGAAACACTTTTATATCCACAGATAATTACTTTTTGGTGCGCTCCATTTTTTTGCTCACTTCTCTAAGGAGTATATTATATATTGTTACGTTTTAACCTTTTTAAAACGTTTAAGTTTGTTTAAATTGCGTTAAAATAAAATAAACTCCACGTTTGTTGTTGTTTTACAGTTGTTATTAATTCCACTATATCTTTTATACAATTTGTCCTAATACAGTAAATCGATATTCGCTTATACACCACTTTTTATCATCACCTTAATACTTATCTATTGACAGCCAAATGATAACTAACTCACCAGCCGCAATGTGTCTTTTATAGCATTTCATGATAAGTTTGGAATGTTATAGTACAGACTCTAATTATCGATTTATATACGTTAACTTAAATGGTATAAAATTATAAAACACAAAAAGGAATCGAACTGGCAACACTGTTAGACATGCAGATGGTAGCACTCTTAATTAGTATAGGTAATTATAGCAATTATTAAGCCTTAACACAAGCCAATAAATTTTATAGCTAAAATCTCATAATCAGTCCCTGATGTGGTGAATTTTGTTTTCAGCATTTTTTTTTTTTTCGTAACAATATATAAGGTGATCTTTACTTAGCATTTAAATTTTTTTCCAGTAGATGTTATTGTTCCCTGATCATTCGTCTAATGTTTGTGCATCACCACAGGTAAGCTAGAAGGTCAGAGGGCTTCTTTTTTTGTTTTTTAGATGGTGTTGTCTGGAGGGAAGTTGAAGCCTCACAGTTAAATTTTTTCTTCATGTCTCCTGTGAGTCTCGAACATGGGTCGCGTGTGTTGTTATGTGTGCGCTCTTACCACTGCACCGCCCCATCCATTCAATCCACAAGCTTTTGTCAAAACACCATTACATCCACAGAAAATTATTGTTTGGTACGCTTTATGGCCATTGGTCGATATGTCTTCAAAAACAATGATGGTTAGAATGTTACTCTGAATGATGAACGGTATAGGGAAATGAATAGAGTTTTTTCGTGCTTTAATTAGTTGGCATTAATCTTGCTGATATGTGGTTAGTCAAAGGAACTTTTAATGAAACACTAATTTCACGTATTGGTCGAACTAATTGACCAGCAAGATCATGTGATTTAAGCCTATTGGACTATTTTATTTGTCTATGTCGATACCACCAGAGACAATTAAATAACTGGAAATCAAAATTCTAAGAGTTATTGACGAAAAACAGCCGCATATGCTGCGAAAGTTATATGAAAATTGGTGTTTCAGATTGCGCCTTGTGCGCGCCAGGCGTAGCGGTCGCACAGCCGAAATCATGTTTAAAGTCCGTTTCATTGATATAAAAAATTTTTATTTTGTGTCCTACAATTTAAACTATAAAAAACAGCCGTTAGTTATCAAATAAATTATTTTTTAAAATATAATTCCCTTAAAATTACGACTACGTCTCTGGCTTTTAGTTTCCTCCCATATGATAGTAGGCATTATGAAATTTCTATTAGAATTCGATTTATTATCTATTTCGTTTTGTATTTATTTGAAACACTTCGTAATTAAAATTTTTATTTTTGATAATTGCGTTTAATGCAAGATTCTATTTGTTGTAAAAATTATAACAAGAATATATCAGATTTCATTGCATATATTTTAATAACAATCATTTACATACACAAAAAGGAAAAAATATTACAAAACCAAATTGTTTTAGCAGCCTTAAAGGAGGATCATATGCAAAACCTTTATGGTTATTTTTTGTTAATATAAAAGTCCTTTGGAACAATCAATGCTACGTGAAACAAAAGTTTCTACCATAGCCCACTGCTGTACTAACCAAAATGCCACAATGTATTATAACAATTGCAATTTAGTGGAGTAAAAATGTTAATGTAAATGACCCACAAGTTCTTCTTGGCTTTTTTTTAATAATCTTTTTTATGATATAACTTCTTGGCAATAGCCCGCCCTAAGCTATTGACAGACAGTTTAAATTGAGGCTTTTTATCAAAAAATTTTAAATTAAAAATGTTAAAAACTCTCACATATACATACATACATACACACACACACACACACGTAAAACATTTACAAAATTTTCTGATTAATAACCTTCATTGTAGACGCACACACACTTACATTTTTTCTACCTCCCTCTCTATTGCTCTCTCTTTCTCCCAGCAATTCAAACATTTAAAAAAATAATGGCTGAGATTTTGTTCTGCTTTTCTGTGGTTCTACATGTTTCTTATTTATTGTTGTTGGTCAAAAAATAGTATAAAAAATATTTTTTGAACTTTTTATACCCCACCTTCCACCACCACCTTCTAGTTAATAAATATTTCAAAAAAAGAAAATATTTAAGCCTACACTTGTCTATTATCTTGTGTTTTACACTTAAATTATTTGGTGTTGTTCCCAAAAGCTCTCTTCTCTCTCTGTTACTCTCCTTATGATACTCTTGACTTTTAAACGCACACGTACAAAGAGTATAAATATAAATAAAGGGTGGGCCATCTATTGGTTTAAGCTTGAACCAACAGTTGTTTTGAAGGTGGCAATACTTATGTCATTCTATTCTGTCACAAAATTACGTATTTGTTTGAACGAAATGAATCGATTTACGCTTGAGCCACGTTGCGATATATTGGAAAAACTATGTCGATTTTGCCAAAAAAAAAATTAAAAAAAATAATAAATTTTTCAGCGGAAGCCCATTTTCATCTTGGTAGGTACGTTAATAAGCAAAGTAGCCGTATTTGGCGCTCAGGAAATCCAAACATGGTCTTACAGAAGTCAATGCACCCACTACAAGTGACTGTTTGGTACGACTTGTGGAGCAAAGGCATCATTGGCATAGTTGGCAAAAACACGTTTTTTTAAAAAAAACCCAGCCCATCGGGTTTTATTGAGTGTTTTGATGGGTTTTATTGGGATTTATAACTGCTTCCAAATTTCGTTCAAGTCGACAATATTTTTTGCTTTTTATACAACCACGTTGTTTCAGTATCTATAGTGCAACTTTGCCCTCTTGGTGTGATTAAGGCAGCATTGTGTACTATGAACTGCTAAAACTCGATGAGCGAAGTAGAATGCAATTACATCGTCTGAATCTTGCATTATAAGAAAAACAGCCGGAATATAAAGACAGACATGATCAATTTATGCATGCCAACACCCGGCCACATGTCGCAAAAGTTTTAAAACAATTATTAGAAACGAACAAATGCCGCATCCACTGTATTCTCCGTACATTGCTTCGTCGGCTGTTGCGACGACTACAATATACTCACACCTCCTTATAAGGGCTTTCTTTACATGACATTTTGCTATAACGGCCTATTTGAAATATGGAACACATTCGCTTTAGGCGCAAATTACCTAGTCCTACGCTTAAAACACCATGGATTCTCCATTTTTTTAACAAAAAGTGTAAAGGAAGCAAACGCAACACATATTCATCTCATTTAAAGGTATTTCGATTTACGGTCTACATTTTCAGTAACTATCTCGGCCGTATAAAGAGGTATGAGTTTATCTTTTAACATGCCATCGAAACACTTCTTTTGAAGAAATACAAAATCGGCTTCAAAGTTAATGCGCCTTAAAACACGATAAGTTTTTCTGAAACTAGATTTGGAAATTGACTCAGAGGTGGGGAAAAGATGTAAGCAGTGATTTGATTAGTTTGCTATTTTATTATCGCTTTGAGTTCAAAAACGGAATAAATAAATTTGTAGTCCCAATACGTAAATTTCACTTATTTTTATGGTAAATAAACAACGAAAACCTTTAAATAATTGGATTGGTTTAATTGGGTTACCCAGTGGGTTGCCAAACTTGATCATTGACCCATATGTCTCTGAAAACGTGGTCGTAGCAACCATTTAAGGCTAATGGAGACACCTATCGCAGCCTGATAACCGATTTTTTGTGCCCGTTCTTCATGGTTCAACGTTGTTAAATCGCAGCTTCTTGGCGGCCAACTGACATATCCACCTCTTCGGCTAATTAAACGTTTGACGCAATAAATCAATTGTGGCCATACTGGTTTCAACAGTATGCTGCAATGATGGCCGTTGAATTAGCCGAAGTGATGATGTTAGTTGGCCGCCAAGAAGCTGCGATTTGACATCGTTGGACTATTTTATGTAGGGCGCCGTTAAAGACAAGTGTTATGCTGGCAAACCAGAGACAATTGAGCATTTAGAAGCCAACATTCGTGATGCCATTGCCGACATACGACCCCATATACTCGAAAAAGTTATCGAAAATTAGTGCGATCGATAATATTTAATTTCTAACCGGAACAATTGTTCTTCACAACAAGAAATAAATTTTGCACAATTTCAAACCGTTCTTGTTTTATTTCATTTATAAATTTGAACTTTTTAATGGCCAACCCTATACAAATATACAGCAGTACACAGCAGAGGGTATTTGGTTTATGGAAATTTTGAATCAAATTGTTGTATTAAGTCGGGTGGGTGGGTGGCGGTGAATATTATTTGTTCGTTTTTCTTTTTATTAAAAAAAAAATCTGTAATATTTTAATATGAATAACTTTGTTTTGGCCTCTGCCTTAGGGGCATTTTGTGAAAAAAACAAAAATTATTTAAAAAATCAAACTATTTGCTTAGGTAAGAAAGTACAAGCAACTTTAGCCAAATATGTCTTAATAGTATGGTAGAAGGATGTCGACTTTAACTTCGCTTAAAGAACCAATTCCAAGAAGGTTTGTCATCGATTGGTGTGACCAGGCGCCTGGAAAGAAGATCTGAGAACATGTCAGCAGGCGTCGAGAACGACCTTAACTTTGATTTAAGAAGCAATGGGAGGAAACTTAGTCATCGATTGATGTGACCAACTAGCACAGCCGCGCGCGAAGCAGAGGAGAGATGTGCTGAGGCAGGTCGAAATGCAAAAATCGGGTTGATGTGGTCAAGCTACAGGTGGGATGTGATGGTAATACATCGTAAGCGGAGCAAAAAAACGAAAAAAAATTGGAAAAAGTAAGGAGTTTCGTAACGAACGAAGGCCATATTTTTTTACGGATGGATCCAAGACAGGGGTAAGTCAAAAGTTTAACGTGATTATGGCCACATTGGCATACGTTACGGTGCCCAAGGCACAAGTGAATAGAATTCGTCCATCAACGCCTACACATGTTATAAAAATCACATGTGAGTACCAAACTCGAAGGACATATTACTTGGACATGACTTCCATCTTGGTGGTGTTGAAAACTATCTACACTCCTACCAATCTATGGTTCACGGCAGCTGGTTAAGATTATAACACCAAACCGAGCTAGCATAGCTGTCTCTGCGATTTTGGTCACGTTGGGACACTGGCCATAGTCGAACTGACATCAAAGAAATAAGCCTCCGTCAGACTTCGTAACATAAATGATACTACCAGTGGAAGTACCAAAAGACTCCGGACCGGTGGTCAAGGATTAAATGATGAAAAAAAGAGAACAGGAAACACTGGAAACACCAACAATAAACAAACAGCAAACAGTAAAGAGCAATACAGAAAACAGCAAGCAACAACAGCACGACAGCCAGGAGTCGGAGACGACAAAAATTCACAACAGGCTGCAGACCAATTAAACAACTCAGGCATACTGCTAACGAGCTTAGGCAAAAGGCCGAATTTCGCGCAATTTCAGTGTGCACTGAGGTAAGCCTAATAGAGAAGTGCTTTAACTATCTTCAAGAACTTGGTGCGGCTAACACAATCATGCTTTGCTGGGCTCCAGGTTATTACGTAGTCCCTAGCAATGAAATTGCTGTCGGACTGATGAGAGTATGATCCGTAGTGGACTTTATTAACCTAAAGCATTTTTGTGGGATTAACTGGGCAGAGAGAAGGACGATGGTGGATTGATGAGAACATTGTCTCATGGTCGTACGTTTGGTGTGTGCCAAGGTGCTACGACAGGGCAAACGGTTCTTATGGGCAAATTCTGTGCAAATGACGTAGGGCTGGCATTGGTATGAGAGCGGCTTCTATATCGAGACACTACTACCTGAGATATCATTTCAACAGGATACGTTGCCTAAATGAGACTGACGGGGAATAAAACTGAAGGGCACATTTGGTGGAGATTAGATTTTTTCCTATCAGGGGATTTACTAGACTTCATTCGGAGAGCAAAGAAATTGCTATTTGAACATTGTTCTCAACCTGCTCCTTTCTATATGGAGGATAGTTGAGTGGAAAGTTATGAGTGGATGATCGGGATTAGCTGGACAGCCTCACGGAGTACAATAGGAAAAGTAGAAGGGGGATACATAGAGGAAAGTGCATTGAAGATTTGCTGGCTTTTGTCCAACTTCAAAAGTCCCTCGCAACAGATTATTCTAACGGTATTTGGCCGGAGCCTACACTAGATCTAGAACGGAGACTTTGGATCTCTTGTTGAGAACACATTTTTCTGACTATCGAATGGTTGCACCTGTACATAAGTGTCGTGATATTCCCGCCTCTTCAAGTGTCACCACCAGAAGGGAAAAGATTCTTGCAGGTAGAATATTCACCCCGACCAGGATGTTGTGGGCGATTGGCTCCCTCAATCCTTACAAAGCCCCAGGTAGGGATGAGATATTTTCGGCTGTTTTGCAAACGGGCTCTGATATAATTCTATCAAAATTGTTAGTGATTTTTAAGGCCAGTTTTTGTATGGGCACGGCGGGAGGTGTTTTTATACCGAAGACAGGTAGACCTAGCGATCTTCCCCAGTCGTATAGACCTTAATTTCTTTTTAAGACGATGGAGAAACTGATTGCTGTCTGTATAAGAGAGGTACCTGATGGAACGCCTTCTTTAACCGAGTCAATTCGCTTACGTGACGGGGTTTCCACTGCGGGTGCCATTTTGTCTCTTCTGGGCAGTATTGAGAAGGTTTTCTCTGATAGGGAAAGGGCTCTTTGTGCCTTCTTGGATATTCAGAGCGCTTTTGATAATACAGGCTTTGAATACATTGCTAGGCCGTTAGAACCAAAAGGGTTGTAAAAACAATTATTGCTTAGATAAGTTACATGGTTAGTAGCAGGATCATTCAAGTATTGATTCAAACCAATGGCGATGGCGGAAAAAAAAACGATTGTTTAATCAACACAATGCATAGGTTCACTCTACCAATGTAGGCCTTACACTATTGTTCTTGATAAGTGATTTTGGACAATCGAAGAGGTTGTCATTGAACAAATGCCTGTTATGAGGAGTAATGAGAAATCGTAGTCTTCTAACGAAAGAAAACAAATGAACGAAGACTTTTAAGGTAATGGAGACAATGCGTAGAGATTACAAGTCACGTAATAGTTTTAAAAATTCCATCAAATATTTTTTTTTAATTTTTACCAAAATTTTGTACAACAAATATTTTTTTGTTTAAAAACGTGTTAAATATAAGTTTCATATCTAAATAAATAGGCTTTCAATCAATAAGTAAACTGTTTTGAATTTAAAATCATTGAATATTTCTTAAAGAAAGAAAAATCTGCAATAAATTATTGAATAAATAGGCCACATATGCTACAAATAATAAGTGAATTGTCTCATATGTATATGCTTGTGTGTGCCTGTGTTTGTGTGCGGTTTTTGTTTCATGTATGTTTTATGCAAATACTGGTGTATAGTTTTAAACTGTAAGCATTTTGTTTTTCTTATTTTTTTTTTTTTTTTTTTGCTCCATTCCGCTATAGATATTCTTGTTGCTGTTTGTGTATAGAAATCGAGCTGCCAGAAAGCAGAAAAAAATGCCGAGAAACTGAAACTACAAGAAAAAAATATAAAAAAATGAAATTATTACTTTGATACTACAGCACAAGCAACAAAATGAAATAACAACTTGCAACAAAATTTCAAACACTCTCATACACAAACACACACATACACTTTTTTATATTGTTGTGAAAAAAAAGTTTCATATTCTGATTTAAAGACATTTTTTTCTCATATACTTGTCGTAACCTCCATACGTTTCTGCTTCATTTTTTATTTTTATTTTTCCTTTTATTTATTGTGTACCAGTGAAAAGAACATAGCAAGCGCCTAAAAGTATATTACATTTTGACAAACTATATGAAATAAGTGTTGGTTGCTTTTGCTATTGTAGAATAGAATGTAAAATAGTTTGTACCACTTCTTTCTATTTTCTTTTTATTATTGTTATTGTTGCTGCTGCTGCTGTTGGTATTATAATCGCATGAATTTTTTAGGCAACAAGCTTTACAACAATTCGTTGTCATTTTAAATATTTTTATGGAAAAATTCTTACGCAGAATATTGACACTAATTTTTCAATGAATTTTAAAATACAAGAAAGAATAGAACGGAAAATAACAAGAACGTGTCTTCAAATGTCGTAGTTTAAATGTTTAACATACCAATAGGATGGTGACCTTAAATTTTAGGGAAAAACATATAAAAAGCAGCTCACTAGGCTGTCAGTAAATTTTAGTTATAAAGAAAGGCTTATGGTGATAATAATTAAAATTTATTAATTAATTTTAAAAATATATTTTAAATACTCTGTAGGCAAATTCAAATTAAACAAGTTTTCTTCAGAAATCGCCAAAAATTTAAGTAAAAGGTCTTTGAATCATAAATCAGCTTTGTAAGCCTTTCCTACAAAGTAAAGAAGCTAATTCAGCAAACTTACACAACAAAATTTTTGTTAAATTATTTAATATTTGCTCTACTTTTAAATACATATTGCAATTCAGCTGCAAAACAGTTCTAATTATATTTTAATACAACAGAAATTTAATTAAATCCACTCAGCGACGATTAAGTTTAGTAAATTTTTATTCAGCAAACTTGTAAGAAAAAAAATTAGGAAAACCTGTTTCTAAAACTTAGAAAAACACAATTAATTCAGCACAATTTTAAAAAAATACAATTAAAAACTATTTACTTTTTGTTTTATTTCAAATTGTACTTCGCTGTTTAGCCTTTTTTACTTTATTCTAAAAGAAAATTTGCAACTCAGCCACTAAATAACTTAAGGAATTTAGCAAATAAGTGAAACAATTTCCTAATGCTTAAAGGAAAAATTAAAAAAAATTAAAATTGTGCAAATCTTGCAACAAATTCTATAAAATCCACTTGTTTAAATATTAAAAGCAATTCAGCTAAGAAAATTTCAATTCAGCAAACTTTAAACACTAACAGTACAAAAAATTTTTAGTTGTTCATTTTATTTTCAACAAAAATTTGCAAATCAGCTACTAAATGTTTAAGGGCATTTCTAAAATAAGTTAAGTATCCGAAAACTAAACATAAACAAAATCAAGTCCATTTAATAAAGTGTTATAAGTAATTCAGCTAAGAAATATTCAATTTAACAAGCTCTTAATAAAAATAAAATGATACATCTCTCAGTTTATGTTTTATTTAAAGCATCTAAAATTTCAAAATAGTTTTAAAAACGAACATTTAATTTATTGCTCCCAAAAATTGTAAAAAGTAGGAGTAAATTTATTAAGCAACCAAAAATTCTAATGAAACATAAGATTTTCATTAAAATTCTTGTATTAGGAAATTTAAAGCAATTCAGCTGGCTAAAACTCTATTCAGCTAACTTTAAGGTAGAAATTTGTGTTATATGTGTTATTAAAAATTGTTTAACAATTCAGCTACGGAAAGCTAAATTTTCTTGGAAAGCAATTACTAAGTAGGAATGAGACATAAAATTTCGGTATTTTATTAAAAAATACCTTATAAAGCCGATAGAAGTAACTCTAGCTGAGTTACTCAATTTCTGAAATTATAAATGCTTAATTAGATTAAACATAATGACCTTTCTCTCTCAACCTAAATAAATTAATAATATTCAGCTGCTTAAAATTTTCCTAAAACGCTATACATCACGCATGAGTTTTATTAACGGTTAACAAAATGTATTTTATTACATAATTAGCTTTAAAAATCTTTACGAAAGAGTTCTTCAAATTAAGAAGACTTAGAAAGACTAAATTACATTACATTACACTAATCTTATGCTATTCAGCTGGCTAGATTTCCATGATGTGGCAAAATACAAAAATTTATAGAAAAAATAAAGTTTTATAAATGAAAATAGTCTCATCCGAACATAGTAAGCAGATATTACCACTACCTAAAGGAAATACAATAATTCAGCTAGGAAAAATTTAATTCAGCAAGGCCAAGTTTCATAACAATTAAAAAATGTTACAATTTATTTATGCTGCTTAGCATCTTTAAGTATTTAAAACATATTTTATAATAATTCAGCTTCATTATTTAATGTTATTTCACAACTTTAATACACCTTTTTTATGAAAAGAAAAGTGGTTATCGTTTAAATTATAAAAAATAAATCCTATAATCCTTAAAAATAAAAAAAAATGTTTAAAAATATAAAGATATTTTTATAAATAATTGTGGGTTATGTTAAATACTTTTTATTTTAAATATTTATGCAAAAAATATATCTCAATAATTAAAAGGATTTTGAAAGAAATTTTTAAAAAAATAGTTTTGTTTTTTTTATCAATCAAAAGTTAGGAACGTAACCATAATCTCTAGTTTATCTTCTTAACAATAGCAGTTAGAAAAAATTATTTTTTCAAATATAAAATATGCAATTCAATTCATGTACAATATATCCACATCTACTCATATACGAGGTGGGATATAAAATTTAACAAACATTTTTTAATGTACTAAACTTTTATTAAATTGTAAAAATTCAACAACAATTCAGCAAGAAAGACAAATTGCAACAAACCACAAAGTTTTCTTAAAAACCTTAAATTTTTTCAGGTTGCAAAGTAAATTCAGCTAAGAAAGACTTATCGTTCCTCAATATCTGTTAGCGATCACAAATTAATGCTTTATACTTTGCATCGTTTTATAGATGCCAGAAAATATGTAGTTAATGAAGGCATTCCCCAAGGAAAGATATTCACAATGGAATCCAACAGTTTAATATACCGACTGGGCTTAAAATGATTAGTTTTACGATAACACTGAGTTACCATTATTCTGAGCAAGCACTATTGAAGGACACTGCAATCCATGGGATCTATTGTGACCCTTCCGGTTTATAATTTCTTCAGCAGTTCTGCTACCTTCCTAATGAATACCAGCAGATCTGAAACCTAATGAGACCCTATGTCTCCTTCAACTCCTCCTTATCAAGAACCCCACATTCACACAATATGTGTTTTGCTGTTTCTGATTCTGCCTCTGAGCACAAGCATACATATCGGTGACCACTATGCTCTCCAGATGAGCTCTCAGCCTACAATGGCCTGTAAGAAATTGCGTTAGGAGTTTCAAGTTTGGCTAGCCATACTTGAGAACCTAACGGCGACTCGTATATTGACGACTGATCGTCGCCCTAGAGTGGTGAAATCCCCTTTGAGTATTCCAGTGTTCCAAGCATCTGTCAATTTTCTAATCCTTCTTTAGATTAAGGATGGTAGTAAGTGTTGCTGCACAGTAAAATTCTGGACCGATATAGGGTGTCATGGAACCTTTTCTAGTTAATGCATCCGCTGCTCGATTACCATCTATCTCTTAGTGTGTCCACGTACCCACAGCAACTGAACCTTATTTCTAAAGCGAAAGTCTTTGCAACGTATCGTAGCAATATTTAGCCAGTCTTGATGCCATCGGATTCGAGGCCACTGCCCTTAAGGCAGCTTGGCTGTCAGAAAATATATTAATGGTTTTATCTTGTGCTCTCTGTCCAAGACAATCTCCGCACATACAGCCTAGAAGACACTCAGCGATCTGTGAGATCAACAAGTCATTCATTTAAGAGCCATTGATATACCAGTTTAGATCAAACTCATTTCGAACTAAGGTCCCGGTCCGGGAATTCATCCCTTAATCTCATGCCAAAGCACAAATCCAAAGGCATAACATACAGGACCGAAAATGGTTTGACTTCTATGTTTAGAATGGACTGACAACCGACGCATTTTGGGATCTTTTGTGGAAAAATTTTGTAGCCCAACATGCCAATCTCAACACGTGGATGTGAAGCGGTGTTGAACCAATCAAGTTCTTCAAGGCAGCTGTTGAATATGATCTTATTACCCCAGTATTACCGAAGCAAGACGATTTCTGTACCCTGCCTAGCTTTCTACACCAAGCTATCGCCGCATAAGTGATAATGGATCGAATAATAGCGGTAAATATCCATAACATCATTCTCGACAAAAGACCTCATATCTTATCGCAGGAAGAGTGACTCGCCCAGAGGGCCCTGTTTGCCTTATTCTGGACGCCACCAATGTAAGAGTTTCAACAAAGCTTATACCTCTAAAAGTAAAACAGTCACATGAGATATGAGGAATTCACCGAATGCCCTTTCTAAGTGCGCCAATTTAATACCTCGCCCAGGGTTTTACTCACAAGATCACACAATGTACTCTCATATTTCGTTATAACGAGGCCATCAGCATAACCGATTATACTAACACTCTTATGAGCCAACATGGTGAGCAAGCCATCAACTACACACACAACATTAAGATGGTAACTGTGGCAATTAAATGAGACCAGGACAGTGACAAATGCCCGTAAATGCGTAGTTAATTTATGACTAGACACAACGGGTTTGGCACCAGCAGAGTATAAAATAGATATTTTTGTAGCAGATTGTTCTTTAATAGGCTGAATATGAAATGTCCTAAAGGATAAGAATGGCAGAGGTAGTTAGTTAAAGTTGCTGGAAAGAAAGCACGGAGCTGTGGTGTAACATATAGGCTGAAAAGTTCCGGGCCTAGCACATAAATGGCGCTAGTTTTATTGTATCTATTTTTTTTCTGTTGGTGCTAACCTTTAAAAGACAGAATTTTATGATATTCTATTAATTAGTTTGTGAGTTTTTGTGCTGAGAGAGTCATTTTCAGAACAATGCATTAATTCTACCGTTCAAGAGAAGCAATGGCTTTTGAAGTATTACGAGGATCACGCTCCATCAGCAACAACAAAAAAAAAACGTTGGTTTACTGACTTTAAACGTGGTCGTTGAGGCACCAATGATGCAGTGGAAAGCAGTGGACGTTCAAATGAGGCGGTAACACCAGAAAACATCAAAGAAATTCACAAAATCGTTTTGAGTGATCGAAAAATAGAGTCACGTGAGTCAGCCGACATGGTAAAGATATTAAAAGAACGGGTTGGCTTTACATATTACATGATCATTTGACTATGAGAAAGCTATGTACTAAGTGGGTGCCGTGTTTGCTCACTGTTAACCAGAAACAAGAACGTGTTGATGAATCTGAAACAATGGCAAAACTACATGAATTGAACTTGGAATTGCTCTCACATTTACCGTATTCGACAGATTTGGCTCCCAGCGACTACAGGCTGTTCGCAAACCACAAAAAAATGCTCGAGTGGGGAGATTATGGCTGAAACTGAGGTCTGTTTTGAGCTAAAAGATAAATCGTTCTACAAACGTGGTTTTGAAATGTTAGAGCGGTGCTGGAATAATTGCATTGCTCTTCATGGAGATTACGGATATTTTGTATAGGAGAAAAAAAGTTCTTTCGTTGTTAGGCCCAGGAATTTTCAGCCCATGTGTTATAACAGTACTCAATTTTTTTTTGCTCGCGTGGTGCAAACACACCGATTTCCGTTGAATCCGTTTGACACAAATTTTAAACTGGAAAGAAGTACATACGTATGTCCAATTACAATTAACAACTGAGATAGCAGTGAGCAATATTAGCAAGCTGCTAATAGATCTGGCTGGCGGGGTGTAGTGGTTACAGCGCAAGCATATAATATAAGCGGTATAGGTTCGAAACTTAGCAACGGACACGATGAAAAAATTTAATTGCAGCTTCGAGTATTTAATAAACAGATTCCAACCAACCTCCCTCCAGGCAAATCCATCTAAAGAAGCCGCCATGAAAATTCAGCTTACCTCTGGCTATGATGACTAAACAACCGATAAAATATCAGGAGAAAACGCTTCTTACAATGCTAAGGAAGGATCACCACCGCCACTTAGCAAGGATTTTCACTACTACACACAACCCTATGGAGGCGAGCTACAGTAGTCTAAATCACTTATTTAGCTTGAAATTCAACTTGATTTATGAAACTGAAACCAAACAATGGATGCTTTATGGAAAGACAATATGCTATCCACAGGAGTGACGGAAAAATAATGGATTGGGGGCTCATCAAAAATTATGTGAAGTCTTTAAAAGAAAAAATTTAAATACATTCTCATACAAAGACTTTCCCAACCAGCCTCGTACATACAAGTTAGTTTTGTATGGTTTTGTCTGTTTGATTTCCTTTTTTGTATTGCAACGATTTGCGGCCAGTCAGCCTGGAGTTATGCAAAACAATATATAAAAAACAATATTTTCTGTATTTGTTCATATTTTGTAACATTTTGTTTCTCACAGTTTTTTGTCTCTCTTTGTTTTCTTTATTATTTTTTATCTACTCTATATCCCGTTTATTTTATTTTTTTAATACCCTACTCTTTAATTTATTTTTATTTTACTTTGTTTTTTTTCTGTTTGGTTTGTAATTGTAGTTTTTGTTGTGTTCATAGTTTTGCATTTAAAGTTGATTTCCTACTGTCAGTTTTAAATGTTTGTTTGAGAAAAAAAAGAAAAATATGTATATATGAGAGACAGAGACAGAGAGCGAGAGAAAAAGTGTCAGAGTGTGTATGTGAGTGAAAGTATCATATATGTGGGTTATAAAACTAACCGACTAACCGACATTTGTAGAACATAAAATAATTTAAATTTATACTAATGTGTGTATGTACATACATATGTATGCATGTGTATATGTATGTGTTTATAAGAAATTTATATACTCAAACATTTACATATTTATTTAAATGTCTACCAATAAGTTAGTGTGGGTATGTGCGTGCAAATGAAAATATAAATGTTTATTTGCGTATTCAAGAGCTGTTGCCATTGCTGCTACTACCACTACCACTACTACCTACTACAACTACATTTATAAACTTTTATGCTCGTCGTTATACAACCGCAGTTATACGATTACAATTCAAATCATGTTTACGTATGAGTGGGTTAGTGTGTGTGTGTAAAGAGAAGCCAGTTTTTTTTGTAAGAAGTGAAAAACGTAACATGTTTCAAATAAAATTAAATGTATACACAAACTGTAATTGCTAGAGTGGGAGAGAAATAAATACAAAGACAATAACGCGAATATTACATTTAAATAAGAGTTGTTTACATTTGAAAATGCCTTTTATTATCAAGATGTTTACAAGATTAATATTTTATATGTATAGATAAGCAAAATAGGCCCCTAAATACAAAAAATTTTCTTTTTTTTTTTTTAATTATATAACTAACCTTGGGTTTCTTCTATAAGGTGGTAAATACTGCCAAGAATACACAGTAAGAACTGATATACCATACACCCTTGCAGAAGCCTTCCGGAGTGTCACTATATGAATTTCAGCGACTTTGAGAAAGTGTAACGTTGATGCCAGTCGTGATAGTTTAAAGTCTATACCAGTTTAACCACAAAACTATCTAGGAGGCTTTGGTATTCAAAGGGACACCAGTGAAATAAATATCACTCATTCTATACACTATACCGCGGAGCCACATGTAAATTATTACGCGAAAATCAACTGAGCGACCAAAGAAATATGTGACACACCCCTAAGCCAATATTGACAACTGTCTGACTATTGGGATAACGTAATAAATGGAATCAGAATGGTACATGGGCCGACAATCGTATGGAGAAAACCCACAACATCGCTAGAAAATAACCATCATTCCGAATGTTAAATTTAAAAAAATTCAATTATTAGTTTAAGGGTATGTCGCAAGGGCAAGCGTGGAAGACTTTGCTTTTATAGAATCAACAATGGATGCACAGCAATATTTTTTATTTTTTTCCTTTACTCCTCTTGGGAGCACAGGGCTTCCACGAAGCAATTCCATTTTACACGATTTTCTGCTGTTGTCTTTGCCTCTTCCCATGTAGATTGTTTTGCCATAGTTCTTGGATTATTGTGAGTCTCCAGGTATTTTTTGGTCGACCGCCGTTCCTTGATCCTTGAGGATTCCACTCAAGTGCCATCCTTGTAATACTACTATGATTTTTGCTTAAGGTATGTCCAATCCATTTCCACTTTCTTTGCCTTATCTGCTTCAGTATGGGATCTTCGTTTGTTAAATTCCATAGATCTATGTAGCATAGATCATATATGCTTCGTCTATGTTTTAAACTCAATTTGTCTTATATTTTACTTAAAATTTTAAAAGATATGTATATAATAATAACAAGTCAAAAAAAAAAAAATAATAATAATAAATAAATAAATAAATAGTGTTAGGAAACAAATAGAGTCATTTTATTGGTGATGAAGGTGGGAGTACTTAATTATTATCAATGTGCAAACTCATTCTTGACACACTGTATATAGATAATTAGGTATCAAAAATTTAATAGATAGAAACTGATTTAAAGATCTAATACGAGAGAACCAAATCGATGAGGGCAAAAGAAAATTATAGCCACTTATTTTTAATCAACAGTTCGCCAGTTCAAGCCATTAGCAGCTTTTGCTATTTAGAAAGTATTATCGGCTCAGAAGAAGAATAAGCTGCTGTCCAGTCGCCATCGCCAATCGCACAAGCAGCGTCAGATGCTCATATGACACATACAGTCATGTGGTTTTCCTTAAGAGTTTAAGAGAAAAATGAGCTACAACTGTTAAACGATACAAAATTTGTTAGTTCAAATAACGGTTCTTTACGTCGTCGAATTTCCAGGAAATAAATTAAAAGAGCTTTTTGAGAAATGTTTGAATATTGAAACAAATTTGGGTTTTTAACCAGTTTCGTATTAGTATCCTATCCTATTGTGCGCCGCAGTGGTATGGTAGGTAAGACACCCGCCTACCAACCAGAAGGTCCTCGGTTCAATACCAGGCCAGACCATCTGAAAAAAGAAAAAGTCTTTCAACAGCGGTATTACCTTATAACACTATTCAAAACTATTGAAAACTTCTCTAAATGCATTTGCCGTTTGTAGCCGGCGTTACTCTGTAGGTCCCTTTCAGCTCATTGACTGAGAGAAGTCCCCATGTTCCTTAATGGAATGTTACGGGAATTAATAATCCTATCCCATTATTTTCCACATGTCTGTGTATAAAGGCAGCCTAAAATATCAATCTTCAATTTGAATATAAAGTCGCCGGTGATGTACGAATGCGAAACGAAACTGGTGTTGGAAAAGAGAAAAAAATTTTTTTTTTTTTGTTGCTGAGAACAATCTTCATAGGTATTGTACGGTCAAAGAGAAAACAAGTGCCTATAGCGACGAAAATTCTCAAATGCAGATGAAACTGGTTGGTCATAGCCTGCGAAAATCCCATGGCGATCTAATATGAACCGCGCCCCCAAGTTAGCCACAATAGGGTAAGACAAATTGATGCCCACATCAGGGCGAGGGAAAAAACCTAAAGTGAGATCATCAGATCAGAACTAAGCTGACATGAGTGGAATTTATTTGTTATGGCCCCATGTCGGAGACGGTATATCAGTCTCCCATCGAAAACATAAATTGATAAACTTTTTAAGAAGATCGATGTCATAGTCGAGACATTTTAAAATACTGGATCTTATAAATAATATTCGCAGTTGTTTGTTACTGGTGGCCAGCAACAATTGTTTGTTTACTGACAAATCCTAGACAAAATATTTTAAGGTAATAGTTTTAAGGGACTCCCGATTACCGTAGCACCAGATTATCTCTTCTAAAGCGTAAATGCTACTTCCATTTTCAGTAACAAACGACTCCAGACTGGTCACTGGGAGCTAAGTGGTGGTGGTGGTGATCCTTATTTAGCAATGTAATTTTTTCCCAGTATGTGCCGTTTTCTCCTGATCATTCGTCTGATGTGTGTTATCATGGCCAGAGGTAACGCTAGAAGGTCAGTGGGGTGTCCAGATGGATTTATCTGGAGGGAGCTTGAAGTCTTTTTATTAAACATTCGAAGCCGCAATAAAAATTTTTCCCGTCATGTCCCCTGCTGAGACTCGAACCTGGACCGTTTGTGTTGTATAACTGTGATCCAACCACTACACCACGCCACCAACAAATTTGACCCACAGAATAAGTATTAAGTTTGTAAGTATGAAGTTTGTATGACATTTTCAGAAATAAAAAATTCCATTTAGGAATTTTAGTGACAATGACATAAACAAAGGAAATTAAGTATGACACTGTAATTGTTATCTGACTATTCTAACAAAAGCTGAAATTTTGCGACATTGTCTGTTGTGTGTCGACTATATGCTGAACATTGCAGGATTTTGTCTGGTACCTGCCACCCGGTTAACGAACAAAGCACTAATAATTCACTATGATATTGTCTGTACGCATTCACTAACACACGGATGCCTGCAAGACCAAATCAACTTTTGTTATCTATGAAAATTTGGGCAATTAATTTAAAAAGTCATGTTTGACACCAAAGAAAATTCATCGTCATTCATCGATGATTCAATATTGTCAGCGTTGACACAATGTTTCACTATGACGTTTGTCACCGGGAGTTTTCGAAACATGACTATTCACAAACGATTTAAGAGCCTGGTTATGTTGAGTGTTTGGTGGAATTATAAGGCATTAAACCATTCTTCTGTCTATTTGTCTTTCATTGATTTCCGCCCAGGCTTTGACAGTAACAATCGTTTATCAATCTGAAATATTCTGCACAGAGTTGAAATACCGAATAAACTAATAAATCTGATAAAATTCCATTGCGACAGAATTATACGTATGAGTCAATGGAAACAAACTGTGGAGTTCGTCAGGGCTGCATTTTGTCACCAATAATATTTTTAATGGTCTTAGATGACATTCTCAAGAAAACTATGGATGGAGCTAGCAGGGGCTTACCATTAACATTTACCGAATAGCTTACAGATTTCGTTCACGACACTTGTCTACTGTCGGTTTGGCATAGTGACAAGTAGCAGAAACTCAATGACCTGGTAGAAGAGGCAGAGAAACATGGCCTGAGAGTTAATGCTGATAAGATAAAGGACATCAGCGTCTTGTCTAACAACTCCACAAATTTTTATATAAAAAACAGACCCGTTGAATATGTGGACTCTTTTTTGTAACTTGGCAGTGCTATTTCATGGAACGGTGGCACGATAGCTGATGCGGACGCTACAATGGCTTTTGCTTAGATTGGAAAAATCTGACGGTCAACAAATACGAAATTACGAATATTTCGATCAGATGTGATCTCTGGTTTGCTTTATGGTTGTGAGACATGATTGACTACGGTTTGTTATTTTGCAGAAACTTCAAACGTTTGTCAAGAAATTTTCTTGCGAAACGTCATCAGTTATACCGACTTACAAAATACGCACAGTGTCCTATATGATTGCTAATCGCAAATGGAGTTGGATTTTCCACACTCACA
This sequence comes from Wohlfahrtia magnifica, assembly GCA_023159175.1. NCBI lineage: Eukaryota > Metazoa > Arthropoda > Insecta > Diptera > Sarcophagidae > Wohlfahrtia > Wohlfahrtia magnifica. The sequence continues at coordinate 24,787 of JAKWBJ010000173.1, read as the reverse complement.
GAAAACCGCAATATGAGGTCTGCAGGATCATGCTCGACTGGAGTTGACAAGGTTCGAGAAAAACTGGAAGACCGAAGACATTTTTGGAATAAGTTAAAGGGGTTGATGCAGAACCGTATAGAATTTAATTGGATGTTTCTCACACGCCATATGCTCCTCAAGGAGTTATAGTACTAAATGATGATCACAACTGAACTGTTTAAACCCAAGAAGAATGACCAAAACTGATCAACAGAAGAAGAAGATCAACAGATTGTTATGCTCCAGCATGACAAAATGACAAAGAATTATTATTTTAATGCAATTTGTTTTTTAATAATTATTTGCAAAAAAAGAGGCCTTCCTTTAGCAAATATGATTACATTTGGATTTTAAAGTCTTTTTAAATCTCTGAACTACAAAACCCCTGACTGATAACAAAAGGAAAAAAATTTTTCTTTCGATTTCGCTTTTCAACGCAAAATAACTCACATTCGCTGGCGTATAGTTCGAAAATATATTTTATTTTTATTACATACATTTACACATATACATGTTCCTTTAATTGTGTATGTGCTTTAGCAATCATCATAACGCACGCAAACACATGCACCCACACATTATTAAACATAATTCTTCAGTACTCTCAGTCTGTTACCTACTCTACTCTTTAAAAATAGCGCTAACAAGCAGTGTTGCCAATTTAGCGCATTTCGCGCTATATTCAGCGCATTTCAACTACCGAAAAGTCTGGGTTAGCGCTTTTCAATTTGTGATTATTTGTAGAGGGTAGTTTACACTTTACGTATGTAAAATCAAAGAGAAGATATCAAAAAATCTATCCGTATTCTAAAAATGAGAGTAAAAACCTTACGACAGATTTTTTTGCGATGTCTGATTTAATAAAAAAATTAAAAACATAGAAAACCGTACGACAGCCAAACTTGCATCCGTATTTTGTTTCTTAATGTCTTACGCTCTCATCACATATTGAGTTGAAACGATACTATCCGTTCTCTTCTACACAAAATTTGACATGTCGTACGACTTGTATTACCGTATAAGCCGCCCTTAAGAAAGAAAGTTAATTAATTCAATAAACTCATTAATTCATATAAACTATGGACTTAAATTGCTTTATACTGTGAAAATTACGTTATTACAGATAACACGGTGCGACAAAAATGAACGAAGTTGAAGTATCTGGTAAATGATACTACTTTTCTGATAGGCGCTGTCGAGTAGAATAAGGATCTGTTTTTGGAATTTTCAAAACACCTCGAAAAACTCGAGTTACGGTAAAAAACCGCTTTCATAAATTTATAAGCTAATAACTTAGCTGAATATTATCTGATTTTAAGAAAAGATTTGGAAAGAAAAGAAACAGACCTTTAAATGATATATATGTTGCTTAAGCAGCCTTAAAGAATCTGGGTGTATTTCTCAAGCAAACACATTTTTTATCAAATTTTTTCCACACTTTTCAAGTTTAGATGCATTTTTGCGCACTATTTTATACAGAGACCATACTATTGATGAATTAATTAAGGAATTATATTAAGTTATGAATAAGATGAGACCTACGGTTTAGAAATATGTTATTAAGCGTTTTGGTAATGCAACTCATGTTTTGAAGATAGTTATCCGCAAGACCGCTCTGTATGCTTACTCCTATGTAGAATCCAGCTTTCCTTGCAAGTCTCAGTGTGTGTGAGCCTGGAGATGTCGTCTGTGTAATCCAGGTCTTAGAACTCTGTGTTAAGTGCCCAGGTTATATTAACAACCAATCTGGGACAACGTTAAATAGCATTGGAGAAAGAATACAACCTTGTTGCTGTTTCTAAATCGTTTTTCATTTTGTTGTTTAAGCAATCGTTCAAATTATTAAGAAATATTTGTAAGAAAAAAAAAATGTTTTAATAGATTTTTCTACAGTTTCAGTAAATTTTTCTATTTTTAAATATTATTAACGCTTTCTTACAGCGCGTTTTGATTACAATTAGTTTGATAAAATATAAAATAAGCGCTTTTTAGCGCCGTTTGACTAGGAGGTCTGCGCGTTTTTATCATAAAAAGTTGACAACACTGCTAACAAGCGTAATAATATTCACACCAGCAGATACCCATACAAATGTATGTGCATATGGCTCTTTGGCATGTTTGCTTCGCATATGTATGTATGTAGTTCATCGTGATATTTTGCAGTTTTGAAGTCAGAGTTTCTAAAGAATTAATTGCAATTATAAGTTTGTGTATTGAGATATGAAACAACAGTTTCATATGTTGTTGTACACACATATGCGTTTCTATAACAGAAATAGAGAAAGAGAGAGAGAGAGAGAGAGAGGCAGAGAGAACGAGAGAAATGTAAAAAAGGAAATGAAATAGTGAAAACTTTTCATTGACATTTTATTTAATTAAACCAAGTAAGTGACGTAGAATATGTATGTGCTGGGGTACGGAAATTTAAATTCTTTTTCAAAACTGGAATTACTTTTTTCTAACTTTCTTGAGCAGTTGCTGTTCTAAATAAAGTAATTGGAGACATTTTTTTTTTTATTTTTGTAAATGTTTAAAACATAAAAATACATTGTAATCATGATGCTCATATAGTTGACTAGCGTCACCACTACGTGTATGATAAGGAACTATTCGCTGTAAAAAGAAAATTTATTGTAATTGCAGTAAATCTACGCAATAGAAAGTTTTATCAATTAAACTTTTTTGAACAGGACAGATGAATGTGGTAGTGTTCATATTAAGCAGGCTAATGCTCTTGATGTCTTGGGGAATGAGAACTCATTGTGATGACCGCTCAAACGATTACATTTTTCAAGTGCCGAAAGAAACTTTCCAGCTAATCTTACTTATCGGAAAACCTTTAACCGACTTCAAATAGCGTACACGAAAAAGTGCTCATTATTGACAGTAGGATATCCATATCTATCAATTTATATGACCTGTGTGCTAGGCATTGTTCTATAGATACTGAAACGGAATGTGTTCAGGCGAAATAAGGGAATTGATTTCTAAAAATGGCATGTTTTTACGTAGTAGTCATATTTCCCATAGCGCACATCTGTTTGTAGTTTAAAATCGCGCAACGCATTATGGGCTGGAGAATAACTTTCTTAGTCTCATAGTTCGTTTGCTGCACAATCTGCCAACGACAGTGTCAGCTGTCACCTACGACACAAATTCAAATCAAACGCATTTGAACCAGGGTTGGAAAAAACCCGGGTTTTATTTTAAAAAAAACCCCAACCCACCGGGTTTTATTGGATTTTCGATGTTTTTTTTTTTTGGTTCTATTGGATTTTTTATAATTTTTTGTTTGCTTGTACAATCACGTTGTTTTAATATTTAAAATGCAATTTCACGCTCTTGGTGGGATCAAGTCATTGTGTACTATGGGCTGCTAAAACAGGGTGATCGAAGCACTCTGCAATTAATCCGTTTGAGTCGTGCGTTATGAGAAAAACGGCCGGAATATAAAGACAGACATGATTAATTTATTTTTTTGCATGACAATACCCGATCTAATGTCGCAAAAGTTTCAAAACAATTATTAGAAACAATCAACATTGCTTCGTCGGCTGTTGCGACGAATACATTGTACTCAAACCCCTTTATGCGGGCTTTCTTTACATATCATTTTGCTATAACGGCCAGTTTGTATTATGGAACACATTCGCTTTAAGCGCATATGACCTTGTTCTCCCTTTAGAAAACCGTTTTCTAAAAGTGTAAGGGAAGCAACTCATATTCATCTCGTTTAAAAGCTGTTCGATTTGCGGCCTACATTTTCAGTGACTATTTAGGCCGTATAAAGAGATATGAGTTTATCTTTTAACATCTCACTGAATCATTTGCTTTGGAGAAATACAAAATCGCCGTCAAAGTTGGAGCGCCTTAAAACCCGAGAAGTTGTTCTGAGACGGGATTGGGAAATTGGCTGAGACTTTGTTATTTTATTATTTTTTAAGATCAAAAACGGAACAAATGAATTTCTAGTCACAATACATAAATTACAACTACTTTTGTTATAAATAAACTGGGGAAACCATTAAATAAAAAAAACCCACCCGGGTGTTTTTACCCAGTGGGTTGCCAACCCTCATTTTAACACTACTTTCTCTTTTTTCTTTCCCATAATCTATTTTTCTAGCACCAACACAACCCACCCGGGTTTTTTTTTACCCAGTGGGTTGCCAACCCTCATTTTAACACTACTTTCTCTTTTTTCTTTCCCATAATCTATTTTCCTAGCACCAACACAATGCACTGCTTGAGTAGGGATCACGCTCTGAGTCTGATTAAAAAATCGCTGCCATGGCTTTTACTTTTGGTAGTATTTGAAACGGAATGGCAGAAGATATCCGATTCCCCTTGATTGAGTGAATGGTGTTGACTTTCTGTCAAAAATCGCCCGGTGTTGTATCAAAGGAGTCGTTAAGCTATTTTAAAGTCCCCTTCGTTGGCGAAGGTAACGCCACTCAACGGCGAATACTGAAGGCCGTTCAATTCGAGCTCTTGAAATTTGGCTTTGACGACTTGTGCAACATATAGCTTGGAGTTGTTGTGAAGGAGTATAGTTTGGCCTTGGCAATGGTGTGTTTTAGTCAAATAGCATCTTTCATATGGTATAACTGGGCTAAATATAGTTCCTTGTTGACCAAACAATTTTTTCGAGCATGTTTCAATGCAATTCTCCCAGTTCCACCAATCCAGACTATGGTCCTGGTTTGATGCAAAGCTTTCAGCTTTAGCTTATCTTCTGCTTTGGCGGTCTAACAAAAACCAAAATGTTCCCTCATCACAGTCACTATGGCTAAAAATTCGACTACGAACTGCTCCTCTGTGTATAGCTTTAACTATTTGCTACCATTAACTGTAAACTGTTAACGTTAACTGTTTACAAATTTGGCTTTTGGTCAAAGATCATTGAGGGTCTTGAGAAATCTTTTTACCTAAAAGGGAAAATAAAAAAAATTAGAAAAACTGCCTGTATCTCTTCAAGATCAGAGAACGACAACTGCTTAAAAATTCGGCAGGCAAATTTAGTAAGTTGGTGGGCACGGAAGTTAGACATGGCCTTAAAATCAAAGGAGATTATAATTAAAAAAACCTATTCCTAGAATGTTCACCTTACCTATTGTCCTTTCCTTAACCACTGAATTGCTTTTATAAGCCTAATTAAGTTACCGGTCCGTAACGTAACCAAGTCCATCGTCGAATCGACTACATAACCGTCAAAATCGCAGGTTCTGCAGTTTAGAACAGCGCAAGACAACATGCGCGATTCTCTCTAGTTTTCCTCCTCATCATATCTTACCGCTTTTCCAACGAAAATTATACGATAGTGAGAGACAATGTCTCATTATTGTCTCTATCACACCAATTAGTGTTGTCCGATCCAACTCCAAGAGTAATTGAGTTTCTGATTCATCCAATTAGATTATAAGGGGACCCTGGATATCTTGTAGTCACTCTTATAATTCTATGAGCCGATTGATTTTATTGAGACCTAACCAAACCGGTCATCCAAATCCAGTCTAGCCAATTTATCGGTAACTCTGTTTCCGTTGATACTACAGTGATCTGGTAGCCATCACAATCTGGCCACGCTAAGGACCGTTCTACCTTCAGTGCCGCTTGCCTGTCAACATAGATTGTCACCTCCTCTACCCACTGCAATATTTCAAGTTATAGCCTGAATTACTCTAAGAACAGCCAGTATTTTAGTATAGAAAATGCTGCAGTAGTCTGACTATACGAAAGCCGTAATATCCCTATTCGGAATATAGACCCCCACTTCATATATTCATCTTGGACCCTGCCGTGAATAACTATCAAATAGCCTAGCCAATACTACCTATTCCTCTGTCGACTTAACCCTTTAACGCCTAACCCCCGAAACCGTGGTCCCATTTTGTTGAAATTCACCGCAAACAGTATTTGGAGAATTTGTATTGATATGAATATTTTAAATTTTTTTTTAGGTGTCACTTCGACATAAGTGTGCCGTGATCTTTGACCTCTTTGTTGTTTTCCAAAAAGTATGGATACTACCTCTTCCTAATTTTTTATTTCGGTCTATGTCTTCTGTATTCGTTCTTATTTAAGACTTTATGCTTTCGTTTAGCTTAGTTAGGATAGATTTTTTATTTAGTATTTTTCCACCCGCTCGATGTAAAACGGTTAAGTCGCCTCATGTGACCCATATACCCTGATGACACTAGATCTGATTCGTCAAGCCTAGTCAAACTCGTTGCGGTTTCTCCAAATATAAAATCAGCAATAGGCAGTAAGTGAAGAATGATGTCCAGAGCCGCCTGTGTGTGCCTGTACTTTGACAAGAAGTCTCCTGTAACTACTAACATGTGTAGTAGTAGTGTAGTAGTAGTAACTACTAACATGTGTAGTAGTTACAGAAGTTTTTGCGAAGCTTACCGGGTGGTGTCAGCTAGCTTTTAAATTGTTCGTTTTTTGGCACAATGTTGCATTTAATGAAACTTAAAAAAAAAATCCAAAAATTGTAAATAAAACTAAACAAACTTGTTTATTTTCAATTCCAGGAATTTTTGTAAAATAGCTGACAATGATGATCGTCGACATATGTGTCTCGTAGCATAAATATGCACCAGTTGCAATTCACAACTAAGAGTAAACGAAAATATTTTTACTGACAATTCTAAATGTCGTTGCTTTTTTTTGCAAAAGTTTTAAAAAACGGCAAAATGTGTTTCTTGCATAAACAATAGTTTTTTTAAACAACAAAAATTTACTTTTTTTATTTCAATTCAGCTTAGGTAAGGTGATGAACCCCCTTGAACGGAAAGAGCCCCACTTAGGCCAGATATTTGATGCATTGCGAAGCCACAAGCATAAATGTCAATCCGGGGATCAAACAGTCTCCATAGGAAACCATTTAGACTCCAAAATAAATCTCGCAATTGCGGTAACTTTTATTTTGGAGAGTTCAGTCAAAGATGGCAAGATGCTAGTTCAAGAATTTCTGCGTCTAGCAGCAAGAGCCGAACACTGACACATGAGAAAAGACAGTTTCTTCCTCTTCTTCGGAACCACGACTCCTGCAAAAATCATTCGAGGGAATGCCAAGTCTATGGGCATGCCTCCCAATCAGGCAGTGAACCGTTAAGACCGCAATTGTGCGATGGATAGCCACGCGACTTAGGGAGAGAAGATATTTAGATATTTAGCGATACCGCACATGCTCTCATGCCACCAACGATACTGAGCGTCGGCATACACTGACCGGAGAATATCCAGCTCAACCGAGGCAATCGGGAAAGTATAGAGCTCAGTACCCACCCTGGCCAATTCGTCAGCAATGCGATAGCAATCGTCAGCAATTCGTGGCGATATACATGTGTCCCGAGATTTCCATAAGAAACCTGCGGCTTTTGTGGACTAGGATAGATCTAGAGGTGACGTAATCCCACGCCGACTTTCCGAATAGATCAGAAGATTTTCCCGCCGTCCAACACACATTTCGTGGCTCTCAGCATGGCTATGACCTCCGCCTGAAATACATTGCAATGGTCAGGCAACCTATAAGACAGTCTTGTGTCAGAGTCCTTCACGAATATATCATATCCCACGCTGCCTAGCATCTTAGAGCCTTGGGTATAGAAGTCAAGGGCATTCTGAGGGAACTTCCGTCTGTTAGACCAGAATTCCCATGTGTATATATCATAGTTAAATCTCCTATCGAGAAGGATAGAAGGGACCATGATTTCGATCCGAAGATGCCTGTGATCTCCAATAATCGCAGCGTGTTTAAAATTCAGATTTGGCCAGAAGTTGACTGCATTTAACCTTACCGCCACCCGCTTAGCCCTCTGCTTCAGAAGAAGTTCGGTGGGGAGCCAGTTAAGTATAGCAAATAAGGCTTTGGTTAGAGTGTAGCGAATACATTGATAATCAGGACGCATCCTGCCTATCACCTCACAGTGACATTGGTTTTAACACACCGTCCACCATATATGAGCACCGTGAAGTAGAGTAGGTTCTACCACGGTTTGAAGGCCCATATCCTGCTTGCGGCCCAATTTAAAGGTCTTTACTTTTTTAAGTATACAAAATAGGTTTTTTTACTTTTTACAAAGAAAAAAAAAATAACTTAATACCTCTTTTAAGCGTACATTTTACGTAAGCAGACACATTTTTCAGTCCCAAAAAATATCCAGGGATTTTTAAAATTTTTCCTTCTTAAGCGGATAAGCCTGTTATAACAGGACGCGGCCACTTTTTGCAACACCAAAATTATGTTAGTTCCTCATAGCCGGATAGTTTAGAAGATTGTTTTTTCGTTTACTCTTTTCCATATTCTTACAGCCGCTGCTTATTTATTAGTATGTTTATGTATTAAGGGGAATCACGTAAATATGAGCAGTTTGTTGTTTTAAATGTATTAATGTTTACTTATTAGCCATGCCTAAAGCTGTGTTAAACTATTAAAGACAAAGTTGGTGTCATTGAAATTTATAAAAATGACGAGCTTAGTGTACTAGCAAAGAAATGTAAGATCAGTTAAACTTAAGCAACTTAAGATTGTGGGACACTGATGACAATTCAGAGAGAAAAAGGAATTTGATGAATCCCAAATTGTGCTACGAATTGTTTGTAAAGGTTCGAAATAAAAAAATTCCTCTTTAGGGCACTCTTGTAAGGAGCAAAGCTAAAGAAATTGCAGAGAAGCTAAATTATGTTGATATTAGTGCGTCATCTGGCTGGCTGGAAAGGTTCAAAAAACGACATAACATATCCTTATATAAGCCAAGATGATGTCAAAAGTTTTGGCAAAAAAGTGCCATCTTTTATTAAAGGATATGATTCGCGAGATATTTATAATGCAGATGAGACTGGCATAGTTTTTTGTGCATTACCCGATAAAACATTTGCATTGAAAAGTTGAAAAATGCGCTGGTGGAAAAATGTGTAAGAATAGGCTGACGATTTTGCACTGCGTCAATATAGCTGGAGAAAAAGAAAAAAGTTTTTTGTTATTGGGAAAGGCTCAGACATTTCGCAACATTAATTTGAACAATTTACCAGTTGCTTGGCGAAAATATTTTGGCATAGTGTCCCAGTTTGGATTGGAGCCACTGTATTTGTTAGATGTTGTTTATTTCATACACAAAGCGTGGGACCAAAAGAGTCCACAGACAATAGAAAATTGCTAGTAGTTGTACTTTTCTCATAAGCGGCCAAATTTATCAGGCCCTTAGGTGTCTGCTTAGGAGAGAGTACACTGTACAAGTATGTATAATACATATGTAAATATGTTTCCTTAACAATAACATTTCTTTTATGCCATTTATTAAAATCTGGCCATTTTATTTATAATTTTTTGTTCTTTATTTTTATTATTATTTTTATTTTTATTACTTGTTAATGTTTTTGGCCAACTTTTATAGTTTCCGTATGTACTCATAGAACATTGTATAGAAAGAAATTCAGGTATTTATGTAATTTTTATTTTTGTATTTGTAACACAAACTTTTTTGTAACAAAATATTTTAGCATTAGAATGTGTTTGTAAAAATATCCTGCCCTTTTTTTTTGTTGTTTATTTTGCACAGGCAGCCATTTTTGGCGGCTATATTTTCTAATTTAATTTCTGTTTTGTGTGCCAAAATATAAAAATAAATTTACAAAATAAAATGAAACAAAACTGTAAATGTTATTTGCACAATATTTTGTATATGAAAGAGAACTGAACTATAAAAAAGTTTTTGTTACAGTTTTATTTGCTTAAATATTATTTTTAATTAGAATTTGAGAAGAAAAAAAATGTAAAATAACCAATTTGGAAATTACATATAAGCCAAATTATGGATACCCTACATGCCATATTTCAAAAGTAAAAGTACCCAGACCAGATTTACGAGCTACTCTTCTCTTGTGTTTTTACACGTACAGACAAAACCTAAGCAAAAAAAGTAAAGTGTAAAAATACTGTGCAAAATGGCCTGGGTGAATAACACTAAAATTACAACCACAATTGTAAAATGCACTGACATTAATTTGCCTGTTACTGGCATAGACCCACCGGATGACTTTAATCGATATTAAATTTAAAATCTCAAGTTTTAAATTTAAAAATTGTTCACAAAAATTAAGTATAAACTATGTATTGGAAGTACAAATTTTATATGGTTGGGGGTTAGTTAGCGAATCAATCAAATCTTGTGTACTCAGCGGCTGACAAAATCAGCCGGATTCTGGCATATAACATTTATTTTAGTTATGTTTGTATGTCTGTATACATCTGTGTACATAATTTAGTGTTTTAAAATCAACCATCATATTCATAGACTTCAAAATGAGTTCTAAATGTATTTCATTTCAAATTGTTCATCTAAAATTTTCTTTAAAATAATTTCAAATATATTTTACTCTCTTTTTAATATAAGCCTAAAAATATACAATAATTTTTTCCAAAAAATTTATCTGTTAAAAAATCAGTGTGTTTTTGTGTTTGTAAGAATTTTATATAATTTAATGGGTCTGAACCCATTAAAGTAATTGGTATTGTGCGCATCTCTACAGACAAAGCTTTAAGCCCATATACCACCTTGACCAAAAAGTTGCCGGAAAATCTATATTGTCCCCCTCAAAGTAATACCCTTTGACTGCAACACACTTATGCCAGCGCTTGATTCAATACTCGAAGCATTTTTTATATTCGGTTTCCGGTTCATTGGTTCCTTTCGGCTGTTGAAACGCGTTCCCCGTAATGGTTTTTTAACTCGAGGGCAGCCAAATTGGGTGAATTCGGTGGCTGTTGGATAGTATTTGTCGCATTTCTCGTCAAAAATTTCGAATAGTGATGGCACTGTGAGACGGTGCGTTTTCATAGCGCAAAGTGCGCGCGTTTTCTGCCCACAATAATGTTCTCTTTTGGCCATAATAATACTCTTTGTTTACTGTATGGCCTTCTGTCAAAAAATTCATGATGCACTATACCATTGAAATCCTTGAAAACCGTGAGCATTGCCTTCTTTTTTGACTGAAAAAGACGTGGTTTTTTCGGTCTCGGCTCATTTGGTGAACGCCATCCACTTGCCTATGTCTCGTCCCCAGTAATGATCCTTTTCATGAATGTAGGAGCGGATTTAGCCTCGCAATTCATGTCTTTTGCGACTTGCATAAAATTGAGGTCTTTTGGCACCAACTTTGCTGCTACACAACGGAAACCTAAATCATTAACCAAAATGTCTTACACGGATTCATAAGCAATGTTTAAATCCTCCACTATCTTTCTGATGGTTAATTTTTGGTTATTGACAAACATTTCTTTTACTTTATCAATTTTTTAGTCGGTTTTCGATGTCGATGGTCTGCCACTGCGTTCATCACGATTCACGACCACTTTTGAACCGCTTGTGCCACTGGTAAACAACCGTTTTCTTTAGAGAATCGTTGCCGAAACACTTTTCCAATATTTCCAACGTTCGCGGACCATTAAATCCGTTTTTTGCGCAAAATTTAATACAAGTTCGTCGTTCCAAATTTAAATCCGTTTACAAAATTGTAAAATCGCCAACAAACATTGAGATAGATATACTCTTGGCTACGTAGCTTTTGCAAATGTCAAGCTATAATGCTAAGATTTGGCGGGAATATCAACAACAGATGTGCCAACTTAACAAAAATAAAAAAACTCTAATCGGAATGATGGGACCGCCACATGGGGTTTATTTTGAGAACTTTTTGATCAAGATGATATATCTTTTAAAAATCGGTGCAGTAGAACGGGTGTAAAAGGGATAAAAATCACCTCTCATTCAATTTCCGAATCTTGTCTCGTGAAAACATCTGGTCTTTTTCGGCGATCCATTTTTATAGCTAATTTTCGATTTCTTCGAAAGAAGTGAAGCGGTGACCTGCTAAATCATGTTGTATCCATCGAAACAGTCAGAAGTCAGTGGTAGAAACGTCCGGTAGATATGGTAAATAATCTCATCTGATAGTTTCTACACATTTTTTTTTTTTTTGGTAACTTTTGCTATGTGAGGCCGAGCGTTGCTATGCAAATGAATAACTTTAGCATGTCTGACCTCATATTCTAGCCGTTATTCTCGTAATGCACGGTTCAAGCAAAGTAACTGATTAACGGATTTTAACAGCTTGTAGTACAAAACGGCTATTTGGTCCCCACAAGAGTAAAATGGCATAACAAAGCAAAGGTGTTTCTTCTTTATTTTGGTGAAGTGAAATGTCAACATTATGGATAGACTTACAACAGAGTATCGCCTGCAAATTGTTGAATTTTATTTTTTTATCATATTAATGGTTCTGTTGGTCAAACTTATCGTGCAAAATTTTGTTCTTCGGTGAAGCCTATTTGTGGTTGAAGGGGTACGGAATTAAGCAGAATTATCGCATTTGGAGTGAGGATAATTCACAAGCTTTTGTTTTGGTGCGCTTTATGGGAGTCATTAGTCCACATGTTTTCAAATTTAGAAATTTTATCGAACCTCAACTAATCTTGCTGACATGTAGCTTTAACAGGACAGAGCTACAGGACAGAGCTACATGCCACACTAAGCGCAATGGTGCAATTACTTGGCCACCAAAATCGTGTGATTTAGCTCCATTGGATTATTTTCGTTGGGGTTATATAAAGCACTTGCCTACGTCGAAGAGTTGTTGGCGAAATACAGCCGCATATGCTGCAAAAACTTTGTAAAAATTGGTATTTCGGATTGCGCATTGTAAGCGCTAGTCGTAGCCAAACTTATATTTAAGCATTAATGTCATAAAATGTTCTATCCAATAAAGAATTGAAGAATTTTCTATCCAATAACATTAAAAATATATTTCTTTGTTTTGTTATGATTAAAACTTGAGCGACTGTAAAAAAAGCACCCGATACAATGTCATTTAAATGACCGCTTCTGGCACTATCAGCAGTTTAATCTTCAAATTGGTTCAAATCATTTTTAAATTTGCGACCTCTAACATTTAATCGCAAGGCAAATGAAGAAAGTGTTACATGTGCTATCCTTTACACTACGCTACGGTGCTGTAGGGTATTCTATGAGTAATAAGGAGTCTATCCGAATACTTTGTATTTCACTTTTAAATTTTTTGTCTTTTTTTTTTGGCTTAAAAAATTTTAATATTAAAGCGTTTTCTATCAACACTTTCAACGATAATATAGAAAAAAAATTAAATAAATTGATGAAAATGAATTGAAATAAACTGACTTAAAAAAAATCCGTTAAACGGAAGTGTATGCAGGTTAATATGAATAATAACAACAACAGCAAAGGTGGTAACAGCAGCAACAATTTATTCATGAATTTCAATTTGAGTTTATGTTTTAACAAATACACTGTTCCATAAGGGTGTTAAGCTACGAGTTTTATGTATATTGCGTATGTGATGAGGTTTGTAAATGACTTTACAAAAAAAAGGACAGAGACTGATCCAATCTTTAATTATAATAATTGACTTAGAAATATTTTCAGAGACACACTCATCTAAATATGAGGAAAGCGTTGTAATAAACGTCGGGGTAGCTATTTAAAAATAAGGGCAACACTATAGCTTGTTTCAATGATGACATTTTAAGCTTCAATTTAATTGAAGACAATATTAAAAACGCATTATACTGTGAAAAGTTATCTGCGTTAAAAAATGAGTGTAAATGAGAAACATTACCGTCATATTTTGCTTTTCTATTACAAAAAAGGTAAGAATGCGTACTGGCTACCGTTTATTTGATAAATTTTTAATCTAAAACCGGTATTGTAATTTTCAAATTATTTAAAAACCGGTTTAAAAAAGAGTAGAATAATCAGCTGTTCTTCTTTTCTCACACCATGAGAACCCTGCAGCGGTTAAGTAATTGTACTCTAGTACCGCCTTTGTGGACTTGTTTTTACTTCTCCACCTGAACTTTCATCTCAGGATGTCATAATATATTGGTTGTTGATTTGCAGTTCAAAGAAGCTTATTCTTACTAATCAGGGTTGGCAAAAACCCGGGTTTAAAAAAAAAACAGCCCACCGGGTATTATTGGGTTTTGTGATGGGTTTTTTGGGTTTTATAACTGCTTCCAAATTTCGTTGATTTCGACAGCACTGTTGTTTGTTAGTACAATTACGACATTCTAAATAGTATTTATAATGAAATTTTGCACTCTTGGTGGGATTTAGGCCGCATTGTGTGCTATGAGCTGCTAAGACTGAGTGATCAGAACAGACTGTAAATAATTCGTTTAAACCGAGCATTATGAGAAAAACGGCTTGAATATAATAACTGGCATGAATTAAGTTATTCCTTTACAACACAACACTTGCAAACAATTGTTAGAACCGATCAAATGCCACACCCGCGCAGTTTTCAAAAATTGTGCCTGCTGACTATTGGTTGTTTCGACGAATCACTTTTTTTGAAGATATGCAGTGGAGAGCAAAATCAAGGGAACGTTTTACAAACTTAGTGGTTACCATAAAGCCCTTATTCCAATCTAAACGATAATTTTTGAATAATAGTAAAAAACGCATGGTTGAAAACAATTCGGCTTCGAGGAATATACGAGTATTGAAGCTATGGTAACGAATATAACATCAATGGGATTAGATTTATCTTACGTTTTTGGGCAATATTGTAGATTACGTTTAAGTTCTTTAAAAACGACACATAAATTAAGGAGCTCTAGGAAGAGTGTTAAAAAGACAAGTTTCTCTCTATTTAAGCTAAAAGTGCAAAACTAATAGGATGCGGATTTTTTTACATGATTGGCTTTCTCTCATTTCAGTATTGGAATTTCACACTTTTTATTCATGTTAACAATGAATCAATGTGTGAAGTTGTGTTTTATTTGAATAAATGTTTAGATTTTTGTAGGATCTTCTCCGTTCAACTTTAAAACATCTATTTGGTTTTGCTCTCCACTGTATGTACATATAAAATCAGCTTCAAGGTTAGATCGCCTCAAAAGACGAGAAGGTTTTCTGAGACTGCATTTGGAAATTGGCTTAGAGGTGGGGAAAAGATGTAAGCAGTGATTTTATCAATTTTTATTTTGATAAGTTTGTTAATTCATTACACTCATACCACTTCTTACGGCATTCCGCTACAACGGCCTGTCTGAATTAGGGAAAACATTCGCTTTACGGCGCAAATTTATCTTGTTATATGGCTAAAGTCTTGGATTCACCGATTTTTAACAAAAAATTTAATGAAAGCAAAAGCAATACATATTCACCTCGTTTTGCGGCATTTTCATTTACGGCCTATCATATATTTTCAGAACCTATCTAGGCCGTATAAAAAGGTATGAGCGTATCTTTTTTTAATGTAAAAAATGGTCCGAATATATTTGTACCTCTAATACGTAAATTAGAGTTATTTTTTTGTAAATTAAAAGCAAATAAAAAACCCACACGGGTGTTTTTAAACAATATACCCAATTAAACCCACCAGTAGGTTGCCAACCTTGTTACTAATACATTTTAGCCTGAAATACCGTATTATGTGGCGTAGACATTAGCCCGCGAAGGTATGCAGCCGTGTTTTGAATAGACTTCAGATTTCACAGCCGTTAAAAGTATGGACTGGACGCAAATGTTGAAAATTAGAGTTTTGAGATGTCGGCATAAGTCAGTAAACATCTATACTTTCCTTTGCGAATACATGCCCGACTGGTCTTGTTAATAAGCGTCTCTGCGTTTTCATTTGCACCGCTGTGTGTAGTGATAGTGCAGCAGCGTAAGTTATAAAAAAGAGAGTAGGGCGGGTAATACTGGTAAAATATCAAGATTTCGGTTTCGAGAAACTTTTGCCACCAATGAGTTGTCAACCCTGTTACTAATACATTTGGGCCAGAAATACGGTATTATGTGCCGTAAACATTAGCCCGCGAAGGTATGCAGTCGTGTCTTGGATAGACTTCAGACTTTACAGCCGTTAAAAGTATTGACTGGACGCAAATGTTGAAAATTAGAGTTTTGAAATGTCGGCATAAGTCAGTAAACATCCATACTGTCCTTAGCGAATACATGCCCGACTATTCTTGTTAATAAGCGTCTCTGCGTTTTCATTTGTGATAGTGATAGTGCAGCAGCGTAAGTTATAAAAAAGAGAGTAAGGCAGGTAATATTGGTAGTATTCGGCCTATAATTGGTCAGTGAAATGTTAAAATATCGAGATTTCGTTTTAAAGACTTTTGCTTTTAGCTTTCATTCATGGTGTTGTTTTATGCAAAAAACTAAACGTTAATGTAGGATATCATATAGTCGTGCTTAACTGACTATAAATTTTTCTTATTTTTTAAAATAATAACCAATGTTTACCTCCATTTTTTTGAAGTGCAGTTTTTTTCAGTTGTACTCGAATTTAACAAAAATACCCCTTTGCAGGTAAAATATATTTTTGTAAATTAATATTGAATATATGGAAACAAAATATTCAACTTTTTTTTGTTTATAAAAAATATGTAAATGTAGCTTTTATATATATATTATTATATATTTTTTTTTTATTATGTTTTTTTCATTTTTGGATTAAAATAAACGGCACCTGACCAGTGCTGGTTTTAATTTAATTTCCCTGAATTAATAAAAAAAATATATATCTGCTGCACCATTTTATTTGATTTCAAGTGAATTAAATCTCTTCCATTGTTGACAAAAAGCATAATACACAGTCAACTGTCAATAAAAAAATTGGCTTTAAAATGAAATATTGGCTAAAACCATGTTTTTGGGATTATTGGTTTATAAAATTATAAAGAGGAGCACAGATGATATTTAAACAAATTTAAGGGAGGAATTAAATCAAGAAAATTTTATTTTATTTTTTTTTTATAAAAAACTAATACAATTTTTGATAAAGAGGTTATGCATAAAATTCGAATAGAATTTTCAATGATATTTTATTTTATTTTTTTTTGCATTGACTTTATATCACTTATCTACTACAACAGCAGTCTGAGAATTCTGCGGCATTTTTCAATGTAAAATATACTCTTTTTGTTAACATTTTGTAGTATAGGGTGGGCCATTTATAAGTTTAAATTTAAAAATGCAATAAAACAAAAACGGTTTGAAATTTTGTCCAATTTATTTTTTTGTTGTGGAGTTCAATTGTTCCGGTTTGAAATGAAATATTATTTCATTCATATGGCTGCCGCGTCTGGCCTCATAGTACTGCTTTCGACCGGACCAATTTTAGAGAACTTTTTCTAGTGTATGGGGTCGTATCTTGACAATGGCATCAGGAATGTTGGCCTTCAAATGCTCAATTGTCTCTGGTTTGTCGGTATAACACTTGTCTTGAACGGCGCCCAACAGAAAATAGTCCAACATAACCATTTCGACTAATTAAACTGCCATCAAAAGTTTGACGCAATAAATCGATGGTGGCATGAGATGTGTGGCAAGTTGCACTAGCCCATTGAAATCAAACATCGTTCACATTAATACCATGAAAAGCGGCAAAAAAAAATCGGTTGTCATAGTGCGATAGATGACCCCATTGACAGTAAAGCATTAAACACATAACCGACAGCAAGCAGCAAGTTGTTGTTGGCAGCATTTGCTGCTATGCTATCGACTTCATAAATATTTTTAAAGCAGCAGCGGTAATAAAATTAGGCTTCATTGTTATCTGTTGTATTTGTAATAAAAATATTTATTATAGAAAAATATTTTTCTGTGGCTTTTCAAATACACCAAAATTAAATCGCCTTTTCAAAATATTACACAAAAATATACAAATTAAAGGAATTATCTGTTTAAAACTTTTTAATTATTAACATAAATGTTGTTTGATGTAATATTTTAATTTTATACTATTGTTTTCTGATAAATAAAAAAAATGTTTTTTTTTTTTTTTTTTTGTTTAAAATTTTATATTGTATTGGTATCACTAATTTTTGTTTTGCTGCCGCAGCTGCAAAGGCTGTTAAAATAACTTATTTCATATAAACGAATGTATTCTAATTTTGACATTTTGCTGTCTGTTGCTTGCTGTCGGTTATGTGTTTAATACTGAATGGTTGCGCCGTTCTCATTTTCAAAGAAATATGGGCCAATGATGCCTCCACTTCACAAGCCGCACCAAAGAGTCACTCGTAATGGGTGTATTGGCTTCTGTAAGACCATGTTTGGGTTTACTGAGTCCCAATTTTGCTTATTAAAGTACCCACCAAGATGAAAATGAGCTTCATCCGAAAAGATGATTTTTTTTTTCTGGCAAAATCGTCATCAATCGTCATCAAGTCTAACGTTGGCCCATCTAGCGAAGCGAAAACGGAGCGAATGGTCATGCAGCTTCAACTCTTTATCCAATTGAACTTTGTAAGGCGTCATGCCGAGATCTTTTGGCAAAATTCGACGTAAACGGTTGCGTGAAATGTTCTTTTCTTGAGAACTATGACGAGTTGAGATTAATTTATTCTCATGCACACTTTCAGCCACAGCTTGGAAATATTCGGGTGTACACACTGTAAGAGCACGCTTACGTCTTTGCGCATCGACAATGAACAAACTTGCGTTATCGGACACTGTTGATCCTTCTCTGCGACCCAATTTTGTACGACATTTTAGTGTAATTTTCAACAAATTTTCTTTGTTTTGGAAATAGTTTTTCCATAAATCCTAACGTTGCTCAAGTGTAAATCGGTTCATTTCGTTCAGGGGAGATAATATACTGAATTTTTGACTAAATTCGAAATAACCGCTGGTTGAAATTTAAACCGATAGATGGCCAACCAGATATAATATAGAGTGTTTTTGTTAGTTGCATAAGAACTATCGATATCAATAACTATGGTTTGACAGCTGAAAATCTCAAAATGTGTTGACACTTCTATTTAGTAAGGTTTGCCAAGTCATCATGAATAGTTTAACGCTAAAACAATGCTTCCAAATTAAGGAAATTTACGTTGAAAAAAGAAAAATAAATAAATCTGTTCGCCAAGTTCATAGAGCAGTTCATCAATTTTATGTCATTTTTGGTTAAATAGCTACGGTTAAATAGCTTTGGTTAAATAGCTAAGCAAAAAAAAAAAGAAAAAACATGGAGCGAAGACAATCTTCAAGTCATTAACGAATCGCCATTACATCCATTAAGCGCAGCGCGCTTAACAATCAATTCGTTTCAAAATAAATTCGGTAACAACTTTCTTTCCAGATGTGGTCCTATTCATTGGCCACTCGTTCGTGCGACTTAACGCCTCTGTATTACTTTTTAAGCAGCTATGTGAAGTCATTGGTTCATTCCGATAAACCAGGAACTCGTAAAGCGTTGAAAACCAATACATAAGCGGCCATTGACGCCATAAGGCCAAATTTATTTGCAAATATTAGTCAAAAATTGGACGAACTGAATGGACTATGTAGACGCGGCGGTTATAAGCCGGAAATCAAATTTAAAAAATAAATACCATTAAATGATCCACTAGATTATAATAAAAAAATGTCAATCCAACAATATTTCTGTCTTTTATTATTATTTGAGTTTCCAACTCTTAAAATATTTTTTTTTAATAGGACGCCTATTAGTATATTACTATTTTTTTTAAATATTTTACTTTTAATAAATTAAAAAATTGAAAATCCAAATCAAATATTTAAATAAATTATGTATTTAAATGTATGTTTGTTATGTAAAAATGTATTTAAATGTATGTTTGTTTGTTTGTGATTAATAGACAGCTAAACGGCTGAACAGATTTTCTTGAAATTTTTATAGCATCTCTCTGTATGTCTAAAAGGAACTGGGCTGTGCCACGCCTATACAAAGTAAATATTTATTTTTCTATATCTTAAAAATGGTAACAGTAGGTCTCAAAAGCTTCTGAATTTGGTCTAAATGTCTTTATTGTCAGTAGAAACCATCGAAGAAAAAGTTGGCGAAATTGGATAAGTGGGCGTGGTATCTCCCATATAAGCTAAATATTATTTTTGTATATTTTGAGATCAGTTAAAGTGTAAGTTGACAGCAATTAAAGCTTCGCCATCAATTTAAATCAGCCAAAAACTGGTAAAGATTGGATAACCGATTATTGAACAAAGCACACTGAAAGCTACCTACCGTGGCTCACAGCTTATTTCGTGTGCATTGAAAATATAACTTTGGACGTTTGTAACATCAAAACTAAGGATGATACCAAAAAGATTTAAACGTACAATTTTTTTAAAAATACTTCTTTATTTAAATAAAATTTATGTAGTCATGTTTTTAAATATTTGTAAAAGTAATTTTAAGAAAACTTAAAACATTAGAAAAATACAAGTCACAGCTTATTTCGTGTATTGTCAGCAGTCTTAGAGAAAACTTAGATGGCACATGGTTTAGTATTTAGTGTGACCTTCTTTTTGTTTAATTACATCTTTAAGACGTTTTTCCGTCGATGTAACCATTTTGTGGGTAGTTTCGAGAGGAGTCTTGCTCTGTTCTTTGACCAGTTTAGTTTATAATTTATTCTGATTATAATCTGCTTTTTGGTATTACCAAGACCAAAATTGCCCTCAAAATTTTTTGTCACGTTTAATTAGAGAGTATTTAAAAAGCACTAGTGGGGTTTATTTACTTCCATATTAACGAAAATAAAAATACAACACATCAGCGCTTTTAAACTGTAATGTAGGGTGCTGATATACTTTGTGCCACCCTTCAATTTGGCAGCACTGCCAAATCGACCATCTTTACGTTAAATTTGAATTAACGGATATGAAAATATAAGATTGTTGATCTTTCCGGAACCTTCCAAACAGTGGGCAATTAGGTATATAAAGGGGCTGCTTTACGTACGAGTTAGTTATCGTTTGGCTGCCAATAAACAAAGTTGTGTTAAAGCGGAATTCGAAGTGTTGTATAAACAAATATTAAGTATTGTATTAAGACAAACAGTATAACAGTTATAGTGGAATATATAACAGCTGTAAAACAACAAAATAAAGCGGTGTTTATTTTATTTTAACGAATATTAAGTATTGTATTAAGACAAACAGTATAAAAATTATAGTGGAATAAATAACAACTGTAAAACAACAAAATAAAGCGGTGTTTATTTTATTTTTACGCAATCTAAAAGGACTCAAACGTATTAAAAAGGTCAAAACGTAAAAATATAGTATTTTGGAGGGTAAACATCTGTCATTATAATTCAGTATTCGATAGACCCCAAAGTGTAAGCACACATTTTTTCAATCGCTATAATAATGTCGAATTTTGTGCCTAAATAATATGTTCTGCTGGGAAGTCTGATAACCTTCTTTCATTTGAAGAAAACGACTGCTGGAAATGATCGACTTTTGGCCGAAACTTACGGTCCACATGCACCAACTAAAAAAACTTATGAATGATGGTTAGTGCGTTTCAAAAGTTGTGATTTCGACACAGAAGACACGGAGAGTCATCGTGAGCCGAAAAAATTTGAAGATGAGGATTTGGAGTAACACAACAAGCCATTTTCCTACGTTTAAAAGCATTGGGGTTTATTCAAAAGCAAGGAAATTGGGTTCCATAAGAATTGAAGCCGAGAGACGTTGAAAGGCGATTATGCATATCGAAAATGATGCTCAAACGCTACAAAAAAAAAAAAAAAAAAAAAAAAAAAATATATTTGCATCGTATTGTTGCTGGTGATGAAAAATGGATACATTACTATAACTCCCAGCGCATAAAGTCATACGTTAAGCCCGGGCAACCAACTAAATCAACGCATGAACGAATATCCATGACTCCAAGGTAATGCTCTATCTTTGGTGGAATCAGAAGAATATTTTTATTATGAGCTGTTGAAATCAAGTCATCACAGTGGACCTGTACCGCATACAATTGATTCGTTTGAGGAGAGCAATCAACGAAAAACAACCAGAATATCTGACCAGTCATGAGACCATAATATTCCATCATGACAACGCACGGCCACATCTTGCAAAGCCGGTCAAAAACTATTTGGAAAACAGTGGATGGGAAGTTTTGGCTCACCCGCCTTATAGCCCAGACCTTGCTCCTTCTGACTGCCATTTGTTTCGATCGATACAGAAAGCCGTTACTGGAATACGTTTCATTTCAGAACAGAGTATCAGATTCATTCTTTACCTCAAAACCGGAGCAGTTCTTTTGGCGTGGAATCCATATGCTACCAGAAAGATGGGAAAAACTAGTGGCTAACGACGGACAATACTTTGAATAATGTATCAATTCATTTTTTTTACTAAAATAAATAAATTTTTCAAGCAAAAAATGCACATTATTAACTTGTATACCCAATACATATTTAAATTAACCGGTTTATTCGGTATTCGAAAAAGAGACTTTTTCAAATAACCGTATTCGACAAAACCAAAAAAAGTCGGTTAAAACTGCTCGAATAATAACCATTCCATATTCCTAGTGTCTATTTGAAGACTGTTCACAGCTAAACAGCAGATTCTACGGTGTCTTTCTGTAAGATACCGGAGCCCATCTTAATTGTTTGGATTTGAACAGGAAATAAAATGGGGAAAAAGAGGGAAAAAACTGATAACTAAGATAGTAGTTAAGATAATAATTAACATAGGAGTAGCGAAACACGCCGGGTCTCTGCTAGAACATACATAAATATTTGTTGTTGTTGCTGGCCTACAAAACAACAATCCCAAACACAATAAATTAAAAGCGCAGAAAAACACACATGAAGAATGAAAATAAACTGCAACGTCAAATACGTGTAAATTTTTTAATACAAACAAAAGTAAAAAAAGACAAACAACAAACACATACATTGATATATTCATATAGCAAAAGTATACTCATACATTTACATGTGTATAAATATAATATGGAATATTTTTACTCTTTAACTTTTATGATGCACCAATATAAACAGGCAGGCAGGCAGACATGCATGCATGCATGTGCATGCACACATTTTTATTATCCATAATGTTCTGCGAATAATGCACCAACACACACTCTAGAAAACACATGTGAAACATAACTGATATAACGTATACACACGTTTTAAATGTGCACACATAAATTTAATACTACACAAACACAAGCACACACACACACACACTTACGCCATTACCATTTTCATAGTTTCATTTGTATAATACCTACAATGGAGTACGAAATATTGTGTTTATTTGAGAGTGAATGTAAAAGTAATGGAGAGACAGACATGGAAATAGTGTGTGTGTGTGTGTGTGTGTTTCTTTTTTATATACTGCAGTAGAAAACAAAAAGCACACACAGTAATATGAATGGCTGAATCTCACTGAAATAGAAATATAAACACTTACACGCACCACTGTGTGTATATAAATCAAAGGTGGCCAGAGAAGAAACTTAGTTTGCAGTGTGCGTTGGAGAAAATAATGAAAATGAAAAACAACAATACAAATAAACAATTTTAACCATTTGACGACGAAGAATTTTCCGATGGAAATTTTTAAAATTTTATTGCAGATTCTTCGAGGGTAATGCAACTTTTCAAGACTAAAG
The DNA here is from genome assembly GCA_023159175.1 of Wohlfahrtia magnifica. Lineage (NCBI taxonomy): Eukaryota > Metazoa > Arthropoda > Insecta > Diptera > Sarcophagidae > Wohlfahrtia > Wohlfahrtia magnifica. Next base: position 1,321 of record JAKWBJ010000173.1, on the reverse strand, counting down.
TCATGTCAAAATTTATAAAATGTTACTCCTTCCACGGGGGATGGCTAGGTGCAGTGGTTAGAGCACACGCACAACAACACAAATGACCCAGGTTCGAGCCCCAGCAGATGGCATAACGAAGAATAAATTTAATTGTGGTTTCGAATGATTAATAACAAAAAAAGGCTTCAGCTTCCCTCTAAATAATTCCATCTAAGCAATAAAGAACAAAACCTCCCTGACCATCCCGCATACTTCTGACGATGATGACAAACATTAGACGAATGATCAGGAAACACACGTCACCAACTGCGAAAAATTTACAATGCTAAAGTAAAGATCACCACCAATTAGCAAGGATCTTCACCACTACGCAAAAAATCATATGGAGGAATGATTAAAGAAACTGAAACAAAGCAATAGATGCTTTGTGGAAAGTCAATATGCTTCCTAGAGGAGTAACAAAAAAAATTTTTTTCCACGAGAAAAATCATTAGACATACTACGTGACCCATTCGTCGTCATTGGTAAAAATTTGGGAACAAATTTTGTCGTTACAAAAAGTAAGTAATAAGCCAATGCCAATGCTCATTCATGATGTAAGGATGCTAATGTAGCTGATTAGTTTGTAATAAAATGTCCAGCGGTTTCAGCACCGCAATTTCTGAATAAATTCGTAGTCTTAGTTGCGCTTTCAAAACAATTTAGAGATTGTAGAAAAAAATCGAAGACATTCTTCAGTCTTCAGCCTTCAACGATGACAATGGCTTCCAGTTTCAGTTAATTTTCAGTGTAAAAGAGCCAATCAAAACTACGTTTGACAGGCTTATACTGACCCTGCTTATACGGACATGTTTCAGTCTCAAATATAAGACTTTATGAGGAGGTTCCATCTGTTTTAGTAGACTTCAATACAGTTTACGAGTTCGACACATTAATAAAGTGCATAGTTCACCAAACGAAACTTCATTGTGAGCATAACGGTATAAAATTAAAAAAATAAGAAAATTTGGAAACAATTTTTGGGATGATTATGAGCAATAAGTATCCACAGATTGTTTCGTTGAACTTTAGATGTTTTTTATTCTTTTTTGTTTCTCTATTTTTAAATCTTCTACCATATCGGGTAGGCCGATATCGGTTTAAATTTGAACCAGCTGTTATTTTGAATCTGGCAATTTTTATGTCATTCTATTCAGTCACAAAATTCAGTAAATTATCCCCACTGAATGAAATGATTCGATTCACGCTTGAGCAACGTTGGGATTTATTGGAAAATTATTTCCAAAACAAAAACAATTTCTCGGAAATTGCAAAAAATCAAAAAAAAAAAATTGTAAAA